>JAYESA010000017.1:87921524-88521524 GCA_036927795.1 Iris macrosiphon | reverse complement strand
GCGTACCTCTGTCGTTGCCATCTATTTTGGAACACAAACTCAACCCGTTTAGCTGGACTAATTAAAGGGTCCAAGACTGACATCAAGCCTACACCTTTTATGACCTTTGTGTCACTCCAAATTGTGACCCCATGTGCCTCCATTTAATTTAAGAGCACATAATATTTTATTTTAACTAAATTGGGGATACCAACTTTGATTAATCCCAACTCAACCCCAATTTAACCCAATACCCCATTCATTAAGCCCATGCAAAATATACAACACCTTCTCACCCAACATAACACCAAACGCCACTTTCCACACCAAATCCCCATTAATTTTCATGCATGTGCAATTACCCAAAAGTTAAGGGGCTTATTTACAAATATGGAAATAGGTGTCACCACCCCATTGGTCCATGCCAATGAAGAAACCCTCTCCCTCATCTCTTGACTGGTCAAATCAACCCTCTCTCATCCCTCTCCCTACATCACCAGCCGACTACCTCTCCATTTTCCTTCTTCTTCTTCTTCACTTCTTCCTCTTCTTCACTACTATACTTTCTCCAACCCCGACCGACCTCAACTCCGGTGAGCCACCCTTCCAGCCGAGCTCCCCCGCTCCCTCCGGCAAGAATCTCCAGCACCCCCATGATCCACCATTACCTCCACATTGCTGCGGCCGCCTCCCACCACTCTGGCTATCACTCGTTGAACCACCTCGACCCCCCCCCTCCACTGCTACATCACCATCCCGCCGAGCAGCCTTCCTCCACCGGCCACCCGCACCATCACCTCCGTCATCTCCGAACCAACACCGACAGAACCACCTCCATCTCCACCACCTTCACGACCACCACCGTCATCTCCACGAGCCTCGAACCCTCGGCAAATTGCTACCCCAGTCACCTGTTGATTTCTCCGGCCATCCACCTAGCCGCCGACTCCCCACACCTGAGCACCCTGCCGGAGCAGCAGCTCAACTGACACTCGTACATCACCAACCCCGCAGCAACTCCACCCGCTGCACTCCCTCGACCATCCTCCGACCAAGCAACCACCACGAACCACCGCCTCTACTTCTAGCAACCTCCACGAGCGTCGTCCACCACACACCACCACCGAGGTAACCTCTCCCCCATCTCCTTGTGTAGTGTAGCATTGTTTATTGGTTACATATAACCTAGTTAGGGTTAGGGTTGTGAATGATATATATTGAGTTCAGGGTTTATGTATGCCATGTAAGATTTTAGGGTTTGTTCATTTATTATATGCATTTTGATGGTTAATGAAGAAAAGGATTAATTGTTGTGAAATGGTGTGTGATATCAAAACATTGATTGTTACTGAGTTTTAGGGTTGGTGAATGCTACTTTGAGTTTTATGGTTTATGTTATATGCATTCTTGGTAGGTATCGAAGAGTATGTTTATGTTTAGAAATTATGTTTTGATATCGTAAGTTGTTCATTGGTGGAGGACTTGATAACTACTAATGAAATGAAAGAGGAGTAGCTATGTATATGTGAAAGGATGTTCAAATAATAAAATAACGTTTTGAGGGTTTAATAAATAATAATTAATTAATTTGAGGATGATATATGTAAATGTGCATGATAACATCTGTGAATACCGGGGTAAAATTTGAGGATGATCAAGGCTTAGTAGAGCTTTGGAGCATGGAGAAGCAAGGAGCACAAGAAGGATGAGCATTGGTAGAGAGCTCATGTCCGGATCGTGTCCACTTGAGTTTTTATTGAAAATCCATCTCCCAATTGATAATTTCTGAATTTCTCTTCATTGTAGCTTCTAAATCATGCATTTGACCCTTAGGAATTATCCCATGACATAGGACTACATATAAAAACAAGTTCTAGATCAATTGGTTATGTATTATAAATTATATGTGTTGATTTGTGTGTATTTTGGAGGAATTACGAGATTGACATATCAAGTGTGTGTCATGAGACCAATTTAGCCTAATTGGACTTAGATAGGGGTTGTGGGACTAGATACTTATCCACAATTGGATATGGGGTGTGCGTATCATGATACGCCTTGGTATGTGTCGGTAGAATTGGGTTTTGATGATCTAATAATTATTATTTCCATTGTATCGCATTTAATTAGTTATATATATATATATATATATATATATATATATATATATATATATATATATATATATGTTATTATATCATAATACATATGTTGTGAGGATTCCATGACCTGTAGAGGTGTGTATCATAATAGTATGGATATTGGAGGAGGGTTTCATGAGTATCAGAGAGTCACTCGTGTGTGTATCATGGATGCACACCAAGTGTTTGGCATATTGGGTTGTGTGTGTGTGTGTGTGTATATATATATTATATATATAGTATATATGATAGTGTGTGCGTTTTGTGGGTATTGGAGTGTCGGTTGTGCATGCAGAAGGAGGTGGGGGACTGCACCTTGGTGCAGTCCACATAGTGGTTCCTGCAGGGAGGCAATGTAGGCAGTACACAACTGTGCACTACACGGTGATGGGCTTGTGCAGGTTGGATTTGGAAGTAGCAGTAGTTCCTGGGTTTTGGAACCAATAAAGCAGCAACAAAACCATTACAGAATCTGCAAATTTGTAGCAAGCAAGGCAAGTAGAACAGTTTTGGAGATCCCTGGGCTTGTTGGATCCATGTGGGGGATGCTTGCAATATAGTGAAGCCTGAGTGCATTGCTTGCAGTTCCAGTTGATAGCAGTAGGTAGCAATAAGTTCAGATAATGAGAGGTTACTACAGTACAATATGGGCACTTGGAAGGGTTTGGGCACTGCCACTGGCAGCAGGCAGTGCACTGAGGTGCACTGCTATGCACTAAAGGAGGGATGCGTTGAACAGTAGGGTACAAAGATGCGTTGGGGTTGTGATGCAAGCTCGGGTCCTGATACTTGGAAGGTATCAGTCCAAGATAAGGTATCAGTGGTGTTTTCAGTTGAAGGTCATGTGAAGTATCAGTTATTAAGTTGAGATCTAAGTTAGTGTTAATTAGTATTTAGTATAGATAAGTTAGATCAGTTGTAAGTTATATTAGTTAGAGTTATAGTTAGTATTAGATAACTGTTAGTGTTAGACTAATGGTTAGTAGTTGGGGGAAATGTTAGGTTATAGTATTTGTTAGTGTTAGTAGATGAATATCCCTATAAGTTACAGTTAGTGTCTTAGTTCAGTTGGTTAGATTGTTAGAACTGTTAGTAGGCTGTGAATGAGGGTTAGTAACAGTTAGTAATTGTCTTGACTAGTAGTTAGTTAAGTTATTAGTTGTATGTTAGTAGATAAGTTAAGGTGTCAGTTGTGTATCTCTAAATTAGTTAATTGTTAGTTAGAGTTAGTGTCATTTGAATGAATGTTGGTATCCTGTATACTAGAAAGTATAGTAAGTTAGATGATATCTAGTATACTGATAATGTTAAGTTATGGGTTTCACTCTAGGTTTTGATATTGGGTATCTAGAGGGTGTTAAGTAGTGTGATACCAAGTTGGCTCAAAGCCAAGGTGTCCATCTGAAGTTAGTTTAGCTATAAGTTACTTGTATATATAATATATAATATATGTTATATATAGTATTCGAGTACTTAAGATATTATTTAACTAGGATACCCTAGTATCCTAATATAGCTAGTATAGCCTAGATACATAGTGTGTGGACCCAATATCCTAGAGATGGACTCATACAACCTAGAAAAAACTAGTTTGACCAAGGTTGACTAGTTTGACCTAGTTTGACCATTTTGACTTAGACTTGGCCTAATGACCTAGATTTAAACTGGTATAACTTGTATTCATTTCAAAACCTTGTATTAATATAATATTTCATATGTAGGTTGTGAGACACCAGTTCGGACACTGTTTGACATCCAATGCTCTGGACCACAGGCGAGTACATCTCTCTGTTAGTTTTTATTTCATGATAGTGTATATATCGCATGTTCTAGAACTGTATACTTGATTCTGACACAGTGGTTACACAAACTTAAACTATATGGATCCTGTCAGAAGATGTTATCCCCTACCGTGTTCAGCGGGTACTCCTTCACATATATTTTATTGTATATATCGGGTATTGATTTATTGTACTTCGTGCTCACACACTGCTCATATTCAGTGTGCCCATATTCGTGTTCGTAATATATCGTGATTGGATCCATAAGTATTGGTTGCGGATGGGGGAGTAGGAGTTGGTTATGTGATCAAGCCCAAATGTATTCTTGTACATGTCGATTACATACCCCACGTGTAATCGAGTTACCATATTGTATTCGTGTTCAACCCAAACCGATCACATAATGAACTTATCATCTATGGCACAGTAGCTAGTTTCATCTAATTCTATTACTTGCAGTTATTCGTATTGCATGTTCTTCATTCTAGTACATTACATATTCACTCTAGTGCATTCAATTTCTTATTGTTAGTTATCATGTATTCTTTTCTATTATTTGTTATATATGCTTTATAATGTATTTGGAACTGCTTTCAGAGGTATGTACTTCGCTCCAATCCTGACTGGATATATTTTTCAGATAATTGGCTTGTGGATCAGTGTCCCGCTTACTACGGGCCTCAGAACGACGTACCATTAGAGGATACTCCCTTAGAGCAGGAGGACCTAGTGCCAGATATTGAGGAGGCTTAGACTTATTGTTTAAACTTATATTAGACTTTTATTGAGACTTTTGGCATGTATATTATTTTGGAGTTGTATTGTGCCTAGACTCATATTGTGGACTTGTGATTGTATTGTGATTCCTATTTCATCTTTTTTATTCCATATTGTGCTTTTTATTCCTTAGTTTGATATTGTGATTGAGTACGGATATCATTATCATGTCATTATATTTGTTCCTCCGTTTGGAGTGGAGATGACATTGACAGGTACCTTATATATATTGTGTGAGATATTTAGTTAGTATTGTTGACCTAGACATCGTTCTATCATTGATGCTACGGCATAGGCTGGGCGTTGCTCACTACTTGTGCCCTTATTTCGGGTGTGGGTCGTGACATACCACCCTGTAGAAGATAATATGTTAGGATGTGATCTATCGATATGGGATCATTAGTGATATCGACACCATGAAGGACTATTACATGGCACTGTAACACTTCTAACCAGTCCGGGTTGCAAGCCCAATTGGAGGTCTCATAATACCTCATGCCGATGCACATTTCATATAATTTCTCCCTAGGTCGATTCGGTTCCAGTGTCCCGGATACCGTTTCGAGAAAAGTCAAATCTTATGTACAAGTTGTCCATAACCATGCAAATGCGTAAACAGTTTATCTATAAAATATATGCATGGCATGAAATAGAATTAAGTAGTGTTATCTATATACTCATGCAACAGTTCATTTCCCCCAAAGTCGTATGTTTCATTTGGTGACCCGTAGGTTCTAATATTTTTGAGGCACCATGCCACAACCAACGTTTTTGGGTACCGCACCACTTCCAACAGTTCCGTAGTTTCGAACCACAATTGCTCGCTTCACATAGAATCTTGTGTTATAGGTCTCGTGCATAAATATACTAGATAGTTATAGTTATCCCATATTTTATCCTTAGTGGTACAGCATGCATTGTGGCTATCGATTACTAGTTACATTCTATCGGGCATCATCGATAGGAATATTTTGAGACAGTAAGAATTCGTTGATGTGAAGAAGTAGAAAACAAGGGTCTGAACCACCCACCGAGTAAAGAATATGCTGAGAGAAGGGGACCCGCTACGCAAAAATCAAACATCAATTACACGCGTTCCTGCAATGGCACCAACATCGTGTTAGAATTCTTCTTCTATCCTTCCTCTCAAAATTCTCATAAATGAATGCAGACATAGACGCGAAAGCACATTCATCAAAAACCAAGCAGCAAAAATAATATAAAAAAACTATAGTGAAAAGGCCCTATGAAGGGACTCTTATATAGAGTTCACTCGTCGAGATACAGTCCACTACATCCAGGGCTTATTTCAACAGAAGTCTATCCATTAGTTGGAATGGTTCTCATATTATTCGTCCGAATCGATTCGATGTCGAAGGATTTCGACTGAGTCAAACTAGCCAAATGTCCATTACATAGTGTGTCATTCGGCCCAGAGCGGGGCACTATACTGGTGAGCTCATGCTACAGTGGGGCTACACTACCAAGAGGTTACGGACCTCGATTTTTGGCCATGTCGTAGCAGTGTAGCACCGCAAAGGAGTGAGATGCTTCATGTTGGGTAGTACAGCACTACAAAAAGGCATGTGACCTCATGCTACAGCGGTATTACACTACCAAGAGGTTGTGGACCTCGATTTTAGGCCATGTCATAGCAGCGTAGCACCGCAAGGAAGCCCAAGGCTTCATGCTGTGAAATATTAAAATCTCTAAAAGAACTTACCTAAGTGTATAGAAAAAGATGTAGGCCGTCTCTTGAGGGTAAACTTATAGACACCCAAGATACATACACCGAGACCAGGCCAGTACAGGACCTTTAACATGCGACCAAAAGCACAGTTGATGTCATTTTGCGAGTGGAAAGAATAGCAGCTTTGGTACTGAATTTAAGTCTCAGTCCATTCAAGTATTATACTGTTGTTTGACCCATGCAAGAAGATTCAAGTCATAAGCGATATCTATCTTAATGCATGATGGGCAGTCACTGTGGAGAATGCTCACCTAATATATTGAGATATGTGGGGGACTGTTGGAGTTTTCTTCTTCAAATGCTAGAAAGATAGTCCCACATTAAAGAAAAAAAACTCCAAGTGGGTATCTCAATATAATATCATGCTTGGTGTTGAGAGATGCACATGGGGTGCTGGCCCAAGCAGGTGCCATGTAGGATATTTTCCTAGAAGGATTAAGTTTAAACTCCTCAAGAAAGCATTTATGCTTTTTGTCACTCCCTTGAAAAAAAATTCTTAGGAGCTAAGCCCCAACGGGACTTAGCGACTCAGACTCGGACGAATAGCGTAAAGTGGCGCTATGATGACGTACTTTGCACGTCAGCATCGGTCGCATAGCGCTTGTGCGCATATATTGTGCTCGTTTTATGTGCAAGTTTCATGTACGGATACTAGTGCGGGAGCAAGCGCGTGTAAACCCCCCTCTATAATTATTTATTTTAATTATTAGTTATATTTAGTTATAAATTTTTTTAGCATCATTGCCTCCTACTTATTTAGAAATAATTTATTTTCTTTTTGTGTTAAAAAAATAAATTTATTTTAACTATTTACAAATATATATTTATAAGGTATCTATAAATATTGTGTTATTATATTATGGTATTTTTAAATTTTCTTAGAGTTGTATTTGCGCGCGCGCGTGTGTGTGTGTGTGTGTGTGTGTGTGTGTGTGTGTGTGTGTGTGTATATAACAAACTAGTGAAGTATATTGGAACCATTCCATATAGCTAAGCCAACCCAAAGCACACCAAACCAATCTACAGCTGAAGCACACCAAACCAATCTACAGCCGAATACCCGACCCCTCTGTTTCCCTGTGGAAATTAAAACACCTAAGTTTGTAACCCTCTCCCCCATCCTTCGATGACCCTCCCCAGGACGGACCGTCGCTGGACCGCCGGCAGCAGCAGTCGCAGCAGGGCACAGCGGCAACGGCATTTGCATCAGCAGCAGCAATACCCCGACCCCTCTGTTTGGGTGAGATTTCTCTCTCCTCGCTCGTCCTTTTAACGAACCACTTTTTGTACATGATTCTACACATGAATTTCTTCAATTCCTGTCTTTTAAAAAAAATTAACTGTTTAAATAGTGCATAAAATTGACACGAAGTTGGGCGAAAAAAATATTTTAAAACAGTACAAAAACTCATTCCAACTCCTATGTTTCAAGGCCGTTTTCTCCCAAATTGCTTATCAATTTAAAAATCTACTTGAGCAGTTATGTAGCCAATATATCCAGCATATTTTTTCTATAGTTTTATTTAATTACTTTTTTTATCAACTTATTTTGCTTCCAAAAGTCAAGAAAATCATGTTTTGAAAATCCAAAATCTTGCGATATGGGGTTCGTCATGCCAAATCGGACCACCTCGTCGCGTGCTAATTGCATCGAAAGGTGCGTACAATAAACGTTCACGTGTGAGATTCAACGGAACTCAATTTGGTCGTACGTGCGTGACGGAATCAACCCATATCCGTCGAAAATTACTGTATCAGGCTGTTCTGAAACTTCTCCATATCTCCATGCACACTAGACGTGTCGCAACAAAACAAACTTGCACCATCGATTTTACAACGTTACGCTGGTCCTGTGATCGAAGTTTTTTCTGATTCGGATAACGTTAACCAAAACAGTGTTTGCAGGCCCCAAGGTCCGACTTAACGAGCGATTTTGTGAACGGTTCATCGGAATTTAATTCTGGACATTTCGTTGGGTTCGTATCATTATTCCATATTCGTTAAATACTAAGTTTGTTGAATTTGAAGAACTTTTATCCTGGATTATTTTTTGATGCAAAGTGGGCCATACGTAAACCTCGTTTTGACCCAAAAATGTTATTTTTGCCCATGTGTCTAAATTGGACTTATGGTAGTCAATCATACCTATTTCACTTATTCTAGAAACGTTGGTGATGTTATTTTCAGCATCCGAAGGCGTTCGTACAAATTTCACCTTTTGGGGAGTTATTGATCTATCAGGCCCGCTACCTGGGCCTCGCCATACCATCATCCAGGATCCAGACAAGTATACCTTGCCACTCTTGTTATATTTTCTTAAGTACTGCAAATATATTTACATTATTTTTGGTTTAACAATATTGTGCGTCCAAGGATAACTTTGGTGCAAGTCAGTATTAGCCAATTATGCGTGACTTAGCATTAGAAGTTAAACCCATTATTTGAGATATACACAATCTCTTGTATACCCTGACACATATATGACACGGAGAGTTTCATGTGTGGATGCAGACTCTTGTATTGGCTGATCACTGATACAATCGAGATGTGTGATGACAGCATATAGATACTATGATCTCGACTCAGGAGTAGGAGCTGGACATATTGTAGTGCACGACAGATACAACATCATTGGATGGGGAGGACACTTACTGGATGTATGGGCTACTTATACATTTTTTTTTTAACATGTCGTCTCCGCCGAAGTACCGGATATGATGACCTTTAATTTATTATTATGAGAGAGTTGGCCTCTGGTGTCCACGACACTATGCTAGATTTAGGTCTTTATTTTCCCCAAAAAATTATACCGATCACATTTGGCCTACAGCTCATGCGTCGAACGTTGTTCTTATTGCATTTACACTTAGTTGGTTCACCTATTTATTTATTACAGTATTTCGTACCATTAGTGGCATCTTATTTTTTGTATCTTGTAACATCCCTCTGAGGACCTAGTTCCCTTCCAGGTTGGCTGAGTAGCTTTGCAGAGTTCTTTTGCCGGATTGTTGAGCAACCTTCTTATTTGCAGGTATTTACTCTATTATATTTATATTGTTTCATTTCGATATTTCATATCTGCTTGGTTGCATAGTATTTGTAGACTTATTTATTTCTTTCGAGTATATTCAGACGAGTATTATTATTATGCTGCAAACTAGTACTCATATTTTTCTTCTTTATGTTCTTGTCATGTGGATTGAGATATAAATACGATATAGAGATAGCTACACAAATCTAGGATAGCTTATATGTATTTTAGTTGGACTTGAGTTCACTTGGATACGTAGCTGGCCACTAAAAATGTGTCACGACCCACACCCAAAAATTGGGCATGAACCGTGGGTACGTCCAGCCTACGTCGCAGCATCGACGGTAGAATGCTGTCTAGGTCTCAAGACTACCAAACATAACTCATAACCTGTCAATGATCTCAACTCCATAGGGATGACAATGATAATACATTGATCAACAATTCAATATATACTCAAATCACAATGACTAAGGAAAATAAATGGCACGAGAAGATATAAAGATAAAGAGTACTGACATAAGTCAAACACAACCACATAATACAACACAAGTCTAGAGTCTAGTTGTCCACCAAAGTCTCAATAATAAATACAACCCACGTCTCAGTTTTTAGAACAATGATACATAAATAGGACAGTCTAAATGCCTGCAGGTGGTGTCTCCTCTAAGGTGAGGGATTCCTCTAGGATCTCTGGTACAAAATCTTCCTCTACGCCACGTGGCCTGGTCCCATCTATTTTGGGATTGGGGCATGACAACGCGGGTGCATACGCGGACGCATATGCGGGCTCTGTGTGGGCTATCCGAGCCTATGCGCGGACTATGTGCGGCTACTCTCGGACTATGTGTGGTTATGCGCGACTATGCACGGCTATGCATGTCTGTGAGTATGCCCGCATACGCTGTTGCACTGCTGCGCGCATGAACCACTGCGCTGCTGCCCTATGTGCGCATGAGCAGTTGTTGCTGTATTGCTTCGCGCATATGCGCAGACAGTGCTGGTTGGGCGTATATCTCCGCTTATTGCGGGATTTGGACGAATATGGAAATATTGGGTCAATTATTCAGATCTAATTTTTATGGGATTCAAATTTATTTGATCGCTATCTTTTCAAAATTAGTTGGTGGACATGATTAGGGTTAGGGTTTCCTCCCTACTCTATAAATACTTTCTTCATGCCTCATTTGAGGACTTACTTCAAAATTGGGAGACAGAAGAGACTATTTTGCTGTTGTTGCTGCCAATGGAGTCCAGAAGTCCACTCGAGTCAAAATAGAGGTGACTGTGAGCGTTCCAGAAGTTCTTCGAGAACTTGCTGGTTCCTATGAGCGGATCGTGTGAAGGCAAGTCTTGTTTTGAGCAACGGTGACCCTTATCACCCCAGCAAGTCATGTTTCTGTCTTCTTCTATTTCTCAATTATACTAGTTGTAAATGTTCTGTGTCAATTGCGACTGCGTTTGCAAGTATATATATATATATATATATATATATATATATATATATATATATATATATATGGGACAGAATATTGTACCAAGACTTATTGCACCATTTACTACACCAAGCAATCTCAGCCACACATTTTTTTGAAATGTGTGGTTATAAAGTATACTGACGTGGCAGAAACTTTATGGGATGATTTATGACCACATATTTCAAAAAATGTGTTTTCGAGATTGCTTGATGCAATATCCCGTCCATATATATATATATATATATATATATATATATATATATATATTTCAGAGAGTAAACTTGTTTATTTGAATCTCTGAGTCTCGATTATAACATCAGGATAACAGAGAGTTGACTGAAAGGTTTGCGTGAATCTCTGTTCCTGACCATCTTTGATCTACCTCGGGACTAATAATTTGAAGTGCAAAAAAATAGCCTTTTTATTGAAGAAAACTCTAGGAGCGTTTGGTACTCAATTTTTTTTCCGGTCAAATTTAGAGTAAAATTATTCCTATGTTTGATTTGGCTTATAAAAAATTATTCCAAATTTATTCCTGGTAATAGTAAATATTTGGATAAATAAGTTGTCCACAGAAATTGTATCCTAAAGAATATATAGGTATATAGAAATTGACTTAATTCATTACAAAACATAGAAATTAGGTGGGTATGGTCCTTGTTTGATTTGGTCTGTTCTTGTAGCACCTTTTATAGTAATATCTGTTTTAACTTGTGCATTCCATCTGTGTTTTTTTTTTTTTGGATTTGTGGAAGACCATCTTGAACTAATTTATGATTGCACCCGTATATCCTTATTGCTGCTGTAGTCAATTTGTGGAACTGCTTGCCCAGAATAGAAATTCGAACCATGCAAGTAATTTATACGCCACCGCCAATGCTCATTCGACTGGAACTTCGGTCAAGTTCTGCATATGGCTTTAATAGATTTTGCGGTCATTAAGACCCACAAAGCCGCTGCTTCGTCTTCTCTACACGCGACATTAAGGTCTTAATGTCGTTTGGATGAACATTTTTTTATTTTATTTCTATGGAAAAGAAATTAAATATTTTTATACCCATATTTGGTTATAGTAAGTTGAAAATATATAAAAAAAAAAATTATTTATTTAGTTTTCCATAAATATTTATTCATATTTCTATTACCTAAATTTACATATTTGAGATAAAAGTTGAAATTTTAAAAGTAAAGTAAGAGTATTATTGTACACATATCAAATAAGGATAAAGAATCTAAAATTTATTAGCAACCCTAAAAAACTTAAACCAAACGCCACATAAAACCAGTGAAACAGAGCTTTGGAAACTGTTGTACTTTTCCACGAACTTTTTTTTATCCTTTTCTTTGAGACAGAAAAGGTGGGACAGAAAGATCAAAGTATAAGAGCATCTCCGACCATATTGTGAGTTTGAAAAAAATGGTTCCCACATAGGAATCATAACTTCTTATGCAAATGTGAAATAAATTATGAAGTTGACATAGTAATGACATGTCAAAGACAATGTGAAGTTGGTTATCTAGATCTAGACAATGGACTTCACAATGTTTTACTTGCACATCATCAATTATGAATAAAAATATTTATAAGAGCATTCCCAACCATATTGTCTTGTTTTGTGTAGTGATTCCTATGTGGCATGAGGCACAAGACAATATTGTTCCTATGTGGTAAGATTATATTGACACAAGACATTGTAATAGAAAAGTGTTCTCCAATGCAAAAGGATTGAGAAGACAATAAAAACTAAGACAATTTTTTCATTCTTCCTTTTTTTAATTATAAATATTTTTATTCCTAATTGATGATGTGGAAGTAAAGCACCGTGAATTCCATTGTCTAGATCTAGACAACCAACTTCACATTGTCAAGGACATGTCATTGTCATGTCAACTTCACAATTTATTTCACACTTGCATTGGAGAAAAAAAATTGAAATAAGAAGTTGTGATTCCTATGTAACAAACATTTTTTCCAAACTCACAACAGGGTTGGAGATGGTCTAAAAAAGAAATTGAAAAAATTGTCTTGGAAGTTGAAAAAAAAATTGATTTTATTGTCTTCTCAATAAATTTGCATTGGAGAACACTTTTCTATGTCATTGTCTTGTATGAATATATTTTGTCACATAGGAAAGATATTATCTTGTGTCTTATGTCATATATAAATCACAACACAAAATAAGACAATAGGATGGAGATGCTCTAAGTTTTTCGAAATAACAAAAGAAAAAGCACAATATTGTCTCGAATTTCGTTGTCCATTTTTTTTTATTCCGTAGGAGGAATAGAAAATGAAAATATGCACTTTGGTATAAAAGAAAAAAGAATATATATATATACATATATACATATATATATATATATATATATATATATTATCAATTATATTCTCAACTAAAAATATTTATTTACCATTTGTCATTTGACTTCATTAAACAATTATTTTACTATTTTTCTTCCAGAAAATTTGGATAATATCATTTCTCACTATGTGGCATCTAACATGACAGTTGTCATGACATTTTTTAACCCAAAATTTTAATTTTAATTTTAAAATTTATCATGTCAGTTGCCAGCTAATGAGAGATGGCATCATCCAAAAGTTTTTGGTGACAAATAACATTTTTAATTTACTCATATTCCGATGGGATATAATTGTAAATTAGAAAAAGCCGTAATTTTTTTATGCCACTTTTTTTATACTTTTGAAGGAAATCATAAATTTCTTAGGTTAGAAGAGAATCCTTCCCTCCACAGAAAATGTACCATTTCTTTCTATTTTACTTCATCAATTCTTGTTTCTCGCACTTTTTCCTCCAACCAAACAGACCCTTAGGTATTGTTTGGCCCCTGAAAAAAATGAGGAAAAGAAAAAGTAGAGAGAAAAATGGAAGAAAAATGAAAAGTAATGATGTTTGAAAATGAAGGAGAAAAATTTGAGAGAGAAAAAACATATGGAACCCACAAAAAAAAAATCCAAAAATGAGAGAAAAAATGGTGACGTGAGGAAAGTTGGAATATTTACTCAACTATTCCTAAAAAACTAACCATAAATTATGATTTTAAAAAATCAAAAACTATATATATATATATATATATATATATATATATATATATATATATATATATATATATATATATATACCACAAACAAATATAAATTTATTTTTCACTTTTCTTTTTCTTATTTTTTGGTCATCTAAACAAGATAAGAGAAAATAACTTTAACCTCATTTTACTTTCCTTTATTTTTCTTTATCTCAAATTTTTCTCTCTCGCTACAAAAAGGTTTTCAAACACGGTGTATTCAAGCCTTGATACAACGTTAGGGTTTGAAGCCTCGGATATTTGAATGTTCGAAAGAATGGAATAGGATTCTGAATTTGGTTTCACAACTTAACAAAGCACGTCACACTGTTTTGCTGAAGAATGAGGCATGGACACAGAACAGAAGCAAACAACGATTCTTTCGATTTTAGCGTACATCGCTGTTCTATGAAAGAAATATAGTTGTAACCCCTTTGAACTTCTATAGGTGGAGAAATTTTGTATGTGTCTGCCTCATTTTTGTATGTGTCGGTTTCATCGTGTATCTTTCGTGATTGTATGAAAATATATGCAATTTAAAAATTAGAGAGAGAAAATGGTATAATGAGATCGGCACATGACAAGAAAATCAGCCTATAGTGTTTGAAAAAAGGGCCGTTGGTGACATGAAAAAAGAACATCATTTCGACTGAATTGTTCATGTATAAGGTTTTCATTTTTGTACGTTCATCAGGGCATGCATATCTGCTCATAGTCACCAATTAAAGTGTCGTAAGATATGTTGCACAGAAAACGATTGATTTCGGGATATTTTGGATTGTCAGTATAGCGTATGATACTTTGCAGGATGCGATGTGCGACACCAATTTTTCATTTATTTTCTGCTGTAAATGATGTTGAAAATACTTTGCATGATGCGATCGTCCGAATCGGTAATTTGCGAGTAAACGAAGACAATAGCTTTCTGGAGCTTCTGGAACAACCTGACCGAACTCGGAGTAAGTTCGGACCGAGTTCGGCCCGAACCCTGTTTCCTCCTAGACAGCAACTCCTCCTCCTTCTTCCCGAGCTTCTTCGACCTCTCGAATGGCTCTCGTCGTCTCCCCGAACTTCTCTGACCACAGACGGCGCTCGACGCACTCCGGGGTGTTCTTCACATAGGTTGGGAACCCCATCCACTCCAACAAATCTTTTCCTTCACAACTACGTGGAGGGGATCGTCATCCCGACGATCTGTCTGCAGTACTCAAATTTTTTTCTTGGAAGAATCTTTGTGAACATATATGTTCCGTTGTCATCTGTATGAACCTTCTCAAGCGTCGCTTCCTTCTTTTCCACAACATTCTGTATCCAATGATACCGGGTCTCAATGTGCTTGGACCGGCTATGAAATATCTGGTTCTTCACAAGATGAATAGCACTCTAATTATCGCAAAGCAAATGATACTGCTATTGCTTTAACCCTATTTCCTGCAGCATCTTCTTCATCCACAACAACTCCTTGCAAGCCTCCGTCGCCGCAATGTACTCTGCCTCTGTCGTCGACAAGGCAACACACTTCTGCAAACGCGACTTCCACGATACTACTCCACCAGCAAATATCATCACATAGACCGAAGTCGATCGTCCCGTGTCTACATCTCCAACCATATCAGCGTCGGTATACCCAACCAGCTTCGGCTCGTCACCACCAAATAAAAGTCTCCAATCGGCAGTGCCCTGAAGATATCGTAGAATCCACTTGACCCCACTCCAATATACCCTTCCAGGATTGGAAGTGTACCTGCTAACTGTGTCGACTGCGTGAGCAATGTCTGGCCTCGTACATACCATAGCATACATAAGACTTCCCACAGCTGAGGTATATGGAACCTGCTACATATCTCTCTTCTCGTCGTCGGTAGATGGACACTGCTCCTCAGTGAACTTGAAGTGAGCCGCAAGGGGGTTACTCACTTTCTTCGACTCGTCCATCCCGAAACGCTGAAGTACCCGGTGAATGTACTTCTTTTGGGACAAGTGTAGCAGCTTAGACTCTCTCTCTCTCTCTCTCTCTCTCTCTCTCTCTCTCTCGCGCGCGCGCGCGCGCGGTTGATCTCCGTCCTAAGAATAGTCTTCGTGTAAAGCCCCTCGACCAGATTTCAGTATTTTTAGGATTATTTTAACAATTTAGGATTTATGCAATATTTTAATTTAATTTTGCCTACATATCCTATTGACTTGTTCACCTGTCCATCTCCAAATTATTTGGAGCTTTAGCTTGACTGTTATCCCCGAACAAAGTTCACATACCTGCCCTAGACATGTCAGACTATTTTCCTGAACTTTGTGCAACTCACAGATGTGCTAGAATGAGCCTCGTTTGAGACGCACAAATATCGTTACAAAAGTCCGTATTTATTTTCTATTTAATTTCCTGCTCTTTACCCACCTCTGTACCAATAGAGATTTGAGGCCCAACATGCACATGTTTTGCCCAAACAAAAATATCTTATTTTTCTACACTGAGTATACTACATTTAGTATATTGACACCGTAGAAAAATTATGGCCCTACCTGCCTCTAAATAATTAGAGAACACCGTGCACAGTATTTATTATTTAATTAATTACGATGGCCCGTATCACCCATAAACCAGGTCCAACCCCTGCCCAGACTCACCCCCCACCCCCTCGGGACCTTCCCTCAGCTTTCCCCTTCAATTCTGTGAATTTTAGAATTTTCAGGAATCGGATGTTTTCCCAGACAATTTCGTAATTGCACAAATTTCCGAAATAGGACTAATATGCAATTTATGAAATTACAGGGACTTTTTTGCAAATTGCAGTGCAGGGTATCACCCCCTCATTGGCCGGTGAACCTGCGCCGTCCATTGGGAGGCGGGACCCATCCGAAAAGATCCCGAAAATATCCCGAAAATATCCCAAAATATCTCCAAAAATATCTTGAGATATTTTACTTATTTAATTAATATATTTCTTTATAAAAGAAAACTAAAAGAAATAAAAAAAAGAGAAAAGAAAATCAAAAATCCTAAACCTACCCCAGACCGCAGCCAAACCCCCCCCCCCCCCCCCCGCCGGCGGCGAGCTCCCTCGCCGGAGCCGACCCCCCCACTTCGCGGCGCCGTCCACCCTCTCTCTCTCCCCGAGTCTCCCCTCTCTCTCTCCCCGAGCCTCCCCTCTCTCTCCTCCTTCCAAGCTCCTCCTCCTCTTCCCTCCATCGCCACCACCATCACCGGTCCCCCGCGGCGAGCCGACCCCGCTGGCCTCGTCAGCAGCCACCCGACCCCCCCTGTGTGCACAGCCACCCTCTCCTCTCGAGCTCGACGCCATCCGCCGAGCACCGCCCAACGGCCACCGGCCGACCCGAGCTCGAGCCGACCCCAACCCCTCGATCTCCTCCCTCTCCTCCTTCCTCCCCTTCTTCCCAGCCTATAGCGGCCAGACCGACCTCGAGCAGCCCCTCCGGCCGCCGTGCCCGCGCCGCCGTCGTCCACCCAGCCCGGTCAGCCCCTCGCCGGCCTCCCCTGACACGCAGCCTCCTCCGACTCTTTCTCCGGCGAACCAGAACCCTAGCCCTAGGGTGGACAGCACCCCGACACGTGTCGGATACGTGTCGGACACGAGAAACACAGATTCCACGAAGCCCTGTTCAGGTATATTTTTCTCTCACCTCGTAGCTCTGTTTTCAATTCCGTCAGTTGCGTCGTGTAGACTATGTAACCATCTCGGTGTCCGTGCAACCCGCTCGGAGCATCGCGTCCTGTGGCGATCGCGAACCGCGATCCAAATACAGGAAAAACAACGACCTGATTCACCCCGGAACTGGGTACGTCCCGCCAAACGGGACGACTTGGTCGCACGCGGTCTTTACCGAAACGTGCGCGACGTTGATACGGACGTGTAGGAATTCGGAGAAGTTGATTTGGATGTGCGTGCACACCGGAATCAACGCGTATCCGCCGACACCGCCCCGTATCCGTCAGTTCTGAAATACGCTGCAACTTTGTGTACACACGTCTGATCGAAACGAAACTTGCGCCATCGGACTCGTAGCGATACGCTGGTCCTGTGATCCAAGTTTGGTTCGATTCGGAGAACGTTGACAAACTCGCGTATCGTGGGCCCCATAGGCTCCACTTGACGGGCAATTTTGTGACCGGCTCATCGGAATCCAATTCTGGAAGTTCCGTTGGGTTCGTATCATCGTTCCTGACTTGTTGACACTAAGTTTGGCAAATTTGGAGACCTTTGACCCTGGCAAGTTTTTCGGTGCAAAGTGGGCCCACATGTGGACCCCGCTTTGACCGAAAACTGTCATTTTTGCCCCTGTGTCCAAATTGGACTTAAGGACAGGCGTTTCTAGCTATTTGATATTTTCTGAGACTGTTGGTGATGGTTATTTCAGCATCCGGAGACTTTTCTTCTGAGGCCATAGTTTCTGACTTTTAGCATTTGACATCTGGACGTTATATTTGCAGCTCTCTTGCCAGGCAAGTATATCTTGCCTTGTTGTACTGTTTAAATTCAGTTATTGTTAGTTACATATTTATTTATTATATAAATGTGTGCGTTCGAGCAGACTCGGGTGCAGTCAATGAAGGCGTTGACGTTAGGACTTGTGTCTGACCTAGTGTCTAGTAGACCCACCTAAAGTTGTGAAGTTATTGATATAACTTCCCAGGCCTTGACACGTATCATTATACGTCACAGAGTGAGTACATGTAGGAACGCGTGCCTCATGCGCGACTGGCCATCGGTGTGAGCAACACGTGTAGCGGTATTTTAGTTCAGTTGTTTATTGTATTGAGACTTGCATCATAATAGGAGGTGTCCACGTCGTTTTCACGATTTGTACATCTATATTGGGCGGGAAAGATACTAGTAGACGTATGGGACACCCCCTCCTTGTATGTTTTATACCTTCGCACCATGCTCCTTGGAGATGGTCGATTGCAGAGTTCCCTTGAACGGGGGCATATGTGGCATATACTAGTCAGTCACTACGGATTGGTGAATTACGTCAGCATATGTCTAGCCACACATTCCCATGCGTACTACAAGGTCTTTAAATTGCATTCACTTAGATGGTTAGCACACCCCATTTATTTATTCAGTATTTACATTATGGCATATCATTTTTCTGTATCTTGCTATGTCCCTCTGAGGACCTGGTCCCCTGCCAGGTGTATATGTTCTTGAGTACTCGCAGGAGCACAGATCCGGACAGGCTACTTATTTTCCGAGGAGGTCTTCTCTTCGAGCCTCGTGATTGTCAGATGTTGTTCTTTATGGTGTGTATTCTGGTTCCTTTTATATTCTTTTTCGGCAGTAGATTTGATTTCATCTGACTGTCATTCTTAGATATCTGTATTGAGATCTAGTTACATGGTTATTGTTTATTCATATTTGACTTCTGTGGATGAGATTTAGATATTACCCTGTGACTTGTGATTAGTTATACCACTGGTGAACTATTGTTCATTATACAGCGTACGCACGTATATATGGTTTCCATATATTGGAGTTGCCATATATACGGGCGGCTGGCATGGTTACGTATCTTAGTCCTACGTATTTTGGGACTGGGGCGTGACATGTTTTTAGTGGTGGCCCATGCAGGTCAGAGCATATTGTCTCGGTTACGTTACTGTACCGAGCAAGCCTACACCTAGGATTAGAATATAGAATCTCATCCATATTTGACTATGACTTATCTTCCTTCCAGTCTGTCCTACTTACATAAATTGCATCCTGCTTGATTCGTGTGCTTCCCTGGTAATTCCTCGAGTATAGCCCCTGCTAGAATATAGAAATCCCTGTTGATAGGATGATAATTAGAGTAATATTCCTACTTAAGAACACAACTAGGGCTTTGACATATCATTAAGTTCAGACTACTAAATGAACCCTAGTCTTCCATACTACCTAATAAACCCTAGCATCACTACCTATAGATTAACTTACCATTGATCCTTTACGTATGACTTGAGAGTAGTATAAATATTACTAGGATTAGTTAGACAATTGATCATAAGTATTGACCCTAGTCTTAAGGAACCAATAGGAATCTAAGGTTAAATACTAGGACTGAAACCTCATCCTATATTGGATAACCAGAGTTTTACGCCAGAGACCATTTACCCTTGTTGGCGTAAAACCCATTTGACCGTTGTTGGCATAAGAATCCAAACAACTGCCTAGTTGGCGTAAAAGCCAAATGACTTTATTGTTGGCATAAAAATCAATTATGCAGAAGATTATCTCCTTTATGCTGCAGTTAAAATGACTGCTATCCACGTTCTCTTAGTCTTCCTTATCCTGCGTCATAAAAGCCCCGTAGGTAACTGCCCTGCATAAACTTGATGATTCTAGAATAGTAGATAACCAGCGTAGAGTAACCTGATTAGGCGTAACCTAAGGATAGAATGTGAGCGTATTTTGTTACAGCCTTAGCTTTTCCCCAGCCATGACCCAATCTCGTGCATTAAAGGCAGAGATACGCCTCGAGCCCTGTGCAAAAAAAAGAAACAGCTTTCTGACAGGACATCTGATTTTGTCTCATCTCAAGCGTAAGTGACTTGTATCCAATCAGTCACTAGACGACAACCTGGGACTCCGTGCAAATTCATCGTCACAACCGACCACTCGATCGTCGTGCAAGTACTTTTGTCAGAGGACATGATTCATTAACTTAACTGACAAACTCATGAGTTCTCGTACAACTTTATGCTACAACGTATGCTAGACTTTACGCAGGAGATTTTATGCGCGTACTTTTTACGCTGGCAGATTTTTACGCAACCCTTTTTGGCAGGCTTTTTATACAAACCTTACGTACGCTAATTTTAGGCGCAGATTTTAGCGAAAAACTTTTACGCTCAGACTTTCACCCAGACTCTTACGCGCAGATTTCTACGCACAGACTTTTTACGCGGACAGCTCGGAAGCTCTACCTTACGCTTCTCTGCTTTACGCGGATAGCCCTGAAGCCATGCGTTACGCCAAATTATTTTATCTCTGCTTTACGCAGATAACCTCGAACCCCTACTTTACGCGGACATTCTTGAAATCTCTGTTTTAGACAGACAGCCTATAGTGTATATTAAGATTATAGAACTTAGAAGGCCATACCTCTTTTAGGTCAACTAGCGTCTTAGAGTAGGAGTTAGAATAATAACTGTAGAGATTGTAGGGTCTTGTCTGTTTGTGATTTTGAATTGTTTTGAGATTTCTCACATCATAATCTAGCGTACTTATATTTACCGTACTACTTTGACTTATGCCGCTATTATAGCCTAGTTTTGCAAGCTTATTCTTTATCAAGCTTGTTCTTGAGATATGTATTATTGGAGTACTACACTAATACATTTCAGAATCAGTGTATTACGGTCTGATCAACCAGAGTGCACTTGGTTCGCCCTTCGCATAACTACTTTACGTGGATTGAGATAATTAGTAGACAGATGTACTTGCCCTCTAGATATGTCTAAGCATATCGTATCAGTTACGTAACTGTACTGATACGAGCATGTGAATAGGAATTACCAAGATAGGATTTCAATCCACAACTGTTTTGACAATTCTCATTTGAATTCTTTAAACGCCTTGATCCCCACACTTCTAATCTATTACCTTTCCCTTGAACTCTTGATTACTGTTTTCCGTCTTCCTTTATTTCGGAAAGACGAAACCTCGTACTTAGTATAAATACGAAAGTGTATTGTTTCTATAGCCATTTCTGTTTGTTTCTTGGGTAATTACCAAACCCTATTATTAGATTAGATTGCAGTTTAAAACTGTACTATCTTTAGAATGACCTTCTCTACCTACCTACTTTCCTGGTACGTGCATCACTATGGCAGCATAAAATTTTTATTTTTGCCTCGTAACTTGGGTCAAGTTCAGAACTCAAGTATTACGATGAAGAAAATATCATTTGGCTATCAGGAGTCTAAATGGATTTTACCCGGATGAATAATTGACTGACTCCTGAGAGGATAGCAGCACCTATGACTAGGTTGACTTATTAGGATTAAGAATTTCTATGAACCATCGAGTGTCAAGCCGCTTTCAAGGAGTTGAAGAAGCGACTGACCACAACACCGTATTGACTATTCCATCCGGATCAGGCGGTTGTGATCTACAGACGCATCAGGAAAAAGTTTAGGATGCGTATTAATACAGGATGGCAAGGTAATGGTATATGCATCTAGACAATTATGAGTACATGAGAAAAATTTGGAACTTGCAACCGTCAGGATTATTCTGAAGATATGGAGACATTACTTATATGAGGCAAATCGTAAGATTGCACGACCTACCGGTCAGCATTTTACCAGACAAGGATTCGCGTGACCAGAGTAGGTGGTCAACACCGAAGAGACAGTTAAGTAATACGAGGACACTTGCGAGCAGTGCAAGACAGACAGAAGTAGTGGGTAGACCGTCATCATCGTCCCTTAGAATTCAAAGAGGACGATCATGTCATCTTGAGGATATCACCTACTAGAGACACCATTCAATTCGGAGGACGCAGCAAGTTGAGGCCAAGTTATATTGGACCATTGACGTGCTAGAAAGAGTGGGAGTAGTGGCATATCAAATTGCGCTACCACCTTCACTTGAGGGAGTACTTGCTGTATTCCACGTATCGTAACTCAGACAATATGTGACAGACAACAGTCATGTTCTTAACCATTCGGATATCACCATTAGGCCGAGCTTGTCATATCAAGAGCAACCCGTGGGAATCCTTGATCATCGAGGAAAGGTATTAAGAAATCAGACTATTCCCTTGATCCACGTGGCATGAAAGTATGGCGCGCCAAGAGAATCTACTTGGAAGCGTGTGGACGACATGCGTAAACGTTTTCAAACCTATTCTTAAGCCAAGATATAAATTACTTTGTTAAATTATATCTTATGCCGTCTTTGACTTCTACCCCGGCTTAGTTTTAATTTCGAGGACGAAATTTTTATAAGTTGGGTAGATTGTAAACCCGCTCGACCAAATTTCAGTATTTTTAGGATTATTTTAACAATTTAGGATTTATGCAATATTTTAATTTAATTTTGCCTACATATCCTATTGACTTGTGCACCTGTCCATCTCCTAATTATTTGGAGCTTTAGCTTGACTGTTATCCCCGAACAAAGTTCACATACCTGTCCTAGACATGTCAGACTATTTTCCTGAACTTTGTGCAACTCACAGATGTGCTAGAATGAGCCTCGTTTGAGACGCACAAATATCGTTACAAAAGTCCGTATTTATTTTCTATTTAATTTTCTGCTCTTTATCCACCTCTGTACCAATAGAGATTTGAGGCCCAACATGCACCTGTTTTGCCCAAACAAAAATACGTTATTTTTCTACACTGAGTATACTACATTTAGTATATTGACACCGTAGAAAAATTATGGCCCTACCTGCCTCTAAATAATTAGAGAACACCGTGCGCAGTATTTATTATTTAATTAATTACGATGGCCCGTATCACCCATAAACCAGGTCCAACCCCTGCCCAGACTCACCCCCACCCCCTCGGGACCTTCCCTCAGCTTTCCCCTTCAATTCTGTGAATTTTAGATTTTAGAATTTTCAGGAATCGGGTGTTTTCCCAGACAATTTCGTAATTGCACAAATTCTCGAAATAGGACTAATATACAATTTATAAAATTACAGGGACTTTCCTGCAAATTGTAGTGCAGGGTATCACCCCCTCATTGGCCGGTGAACCTGCACCGTCCATTGGGAGGCGGGACCCATCCGAAAAGATCCCGAAAATATCCCGAAAATATCCCAAAATATCTCCAAAAATATCTTGAGATATTTTACTTATTTAATTAATATATTTCTTTATAAAAGAAAACTAAAAGAAATAAAAAAAAAAAGAAGAGAAAAGAAAAGAAAATCAAAAATCCTAAACCTACCCCAGCCCGCAGCCAAACCCCCCCCCCCCCCCCCGCCGGCGGCGAGCTCCCTCGCCGGAGCCGACCCCCCCACTTCGCGGCGCCGTCCACCCTCTCTCTCTCCCCGAGTCTCCCCTCTCTCTCTCCCCGAGCCTCCCCTCTCTCTCCTCCTTCCCAGCTCCTCCTCCTCTTCCCTCCACCGCCACCACCATCACCGGTCACCACCACCTCCGCCATCAACCTCGCCCTCCGCCAAGCGTCGACCCCCGCGGCGAGCCGACCCCGCTGGCCTCGTCAGCAGCCACCCGACCCCCCCCTGTGTGCACAGCCACCCTCTCCTCTAGAGCTCGACGCCATCCGCCGAGCACCGCCCAACGGCCACCGGCCGACCCGAGCTCGAGCCGACCCCGACCCCTCGATCTCCTCCCTCTCCTCCTTCCTCCCCTTCTTCCCAGCCTACAGCGGCCAGGCCGACCTCGAGCAGCCCCTCCGGCCGCCGTGCCCGCGCCGCCGTCGTCCACCCAGCCCGGTCAGCCCCTCGCCGGCCTCCCCTGACACGCAGCCTCCTCCGACTCTTTCTCCGGCGAACCAGAACCCTAGCCCTAGGGTGGACAGCACCCCGACACGTGTCGGACACGAGAAACACAGATTCCACGGAGCCCTGTTCAGGTATATTTTTCTCTCACCTCGTAGCTCTGTTTTCAATTCCGTCAGTTGCGTCGTGTAGACTATGTAACCATCTCGGTGCCCGTGCAACCCGCTCGGAGCATCGCGTCCTGTGGCGATCGCGAACCGCAATCCAAATAAAGGAAAAACAACGACCTGATTCACCCCGGAACTGGGTACGCCCCGCCAAACGGGACGACTTGGTCGCACGCGGTCTTTACCGAAACGTACGCGACGTTGATACGGACGTGTAGGAATTCGGAGAAGTTGATTTGGATGTGCGTGCACACCGGAATCAACGCGTATCCGCCGACACCGTCCCGTATCCGTCAGTTCTGAAACATGCTGCAACTTTGTGTACACATGTCTGATCGAAACGAAACTTGCGCCATCGGACTCGTAGCGATACGCTGGTCCTGTGATCCAAGTTTAGTTCGATTCTGAGAACGTTGACAAACTCGCGTATCGTGGGCCCCATAGGCTCCACTTGACGGGCGATTTTGTGATCGGCTCATCGGAATCCAATTCTGGAAGTTCCGTTGGGTTTGTATCATCGTTCCTGACTTGTTGACACTAAGTTTGACGAATTTAGAGACCTTTGACCCTGGCACGTTGTTCGGTGCAAAGTGGGCCCACATGTGGACCCCGCTTTGACCGGAAACTGTCATTTTTGTCCCTGTGTCCAAATTGGACTTAAGGACAGGCGTTTCTAGCTATTTGATATTTTCTGAGACTGTTGGTGATGGTTATTTCAGCATCCGGAGACTTTCCTTCTGAGGCCATAGTTTCTGACTTTTAGCATTTGACATCTGGACGTTATATTTGCAGCTCTCTTGCCAGGCAAGTATACCTTGCCTTGTTGTACTGTTTAAATTCAGTTATTGTTAGTTACATATTTATTTATTATATAAATATGCGCGTCCGAGCAGAATCGGGTGCAGTCAACGAAGGCGTTGACGTTAGGACTTGTGTCTGACCTAGTGTCTAGTAGACCCACCTAAAGTTGTGAAGTTATTGATATAACTTCTCAGGCCTTGACACGTATCATTACACGTCACAGAGTGAGTACATGTAGGAACGCGTGCCTCATGCGCGACTGGCCATCAGTGTGAGCAACACGTGTAGCGGTATTTTAGCTCAGTTATTTATTGTATTGAGACTTGCATCATAATAGGAGGTGTCCACGTCGTTTTCACGATTTGTACATCTATATTGGGCGGGAAAGATACTAGTAGACGTATGGGACACCCCCTCCTTGTATGTTTTATACCTTCGCACCATGCTCCTTGGAGATGGTCGATTGCAGAGTTCCCTTGAACGGGGGCATATGTGGCATATACTAGTCAGTCACTACGGATTGGTGAATTACGTCAGCATATGTCTAGCCACACATTCCCATGCGTACTACAAGGTCTTTAAATTGCATTCACTTAGATGGTTAGCACACCCCATTTATTTATTCAGTATTTACATTATGACATGTCATTTTTCTGTATCTTGCTATGTCCCTCTGAGGACCTGGTCCCCTGCCAGGTGTATATGTTCTTGAGTACTCGCAGGAGCACAGATCCGGACAGGCTACTTATTTTCCGAGGAGGTCTTCTCTTCGAGCCTCGTGATTGTCAGATGTTGTTCTTTATGGTGTGTATTCTGGTTCCTTTTATATTCTTTTTCGGCAGTAGATTTGATTTCATCTGACTGTCATTCTTAGATATCTGTATTGAGATCTAGTTACATGGTTATTGTTTATTCATATTTGACTTCTGTGGATGAGATTTAGATATTACCCTGTGACTTGTGATTAGTTATACCACTGGTGAACTATTGTTCATTATATAGCGTACGCACGTATATATGGTTTCCATATATTGGAGTTGCCATATATACGGGCGGCTGGCATGGTTACGTATCCTACTCCTACGTATTTTGGGACTGGGGCGTGACACTTCGCTGAGCCTAAATCCTTTATAGAGAAGGTCGCGTCCAGTTGGCGTTTCAACTCTACTATCCTGGTGGCATTCCGACCCACTAATAGCATGTCATCAACATAAAGCAACAAAATGATAAAATCATCCTCAACGAAATATCTCACAAAAATACAATGATCCGACGTCGTCCGTACATAGCCATGCTCTCCATTTAACGACTCGAACTTCCTATACTACTGCCTCGGAGTATGTTTCAGACCATACAAGCTCTTCCTCAACCAGCAGACCAAATGTGACTTGTCCTTCTCACAGAATCTCTCTGGCTGCTCCATGTACAACTCCTCCTTAAGATCACCGTGAAGGAAAGTCTTATTCACATCCATTTGCTCAACCTCCAAGTCGAAACTGGCTGCCAAAGCTAGCACCACCCGAATAAACGACTGCTTGACGACTGACGGAAAGATCTCATCATAATCTATGCATTTTCGCTAACCGTAGCCTTTAACTACCAATCTCGCTTTGTATCGAGTGCGAGTAGCATCATCTGTTTGCTTCACTCTGAACACCCATCGATTCTTCAAAGCCTTCTTGTCCTTTGGCAACCGCACCAGATCATAAGTAGAGTTGGTCTCCAAGGAACTCATCTCCTCCTGCATGGCCTCCATCCACTCCTGCATGTGTTCGTCTTCCATAGCCTCTGCGAAACTTTCGGGTTCTCTCCCGCCAGTCAGTAGCACATACTCACCCGATGAGTATCTCGTAGATGGTCGACGCCCTATATCGCTCCTCCTCAACGGAACCACTGGTGCTGGCTGTATATCTATAGTCTCCTCCCCTCCAGGAACTGCCTCCTCGACATGCTCATCCTCCTGGGGGTCATCCTGACCACCATCAACAGGCTGATGATCAAGGTTGGGAGCAACTCATGTACTAGCTGCCCCATAACTGGATCCTCTGCGATGTCCTCTGGAAACTGCTCGAAGCAAAATAACTCTAACTCAGACAATTCCTTAGCCTCAGAAGGCATCTGGGAAGCCTGAGTGTTGGTCATGGTCTGATCATCGACGAATACCACGTCCCTGCTTCTGTAGAGATTTCTTTCCACTGGATCGTAGAGTCTATAGCCAAACTCATCCCGATCATAGCCGACAAAGACGCACCGCCTCGTCTTTGGCTCAAGTTTGGATCTCTCGTCCTTCGGTACATGCACGAATACCTTACAACCAAACACTCGCAGATGATTGTTTGACGGCTCTTTGTCGCACCATACTTTGTTAGGCACATCACCCTACAAATGAGCACTAGGAGATAAATTAATAACATAAGCAGCTGTGAAAAGTGCCTCACCCCAATAGTTGTCTGAGAAATTTACTTCTGACAGCAAATACCGTACCCTAAAAGGGATCAATATACTCGCCGCTATTGTCCGACCGAATATATAGCAGCTTCTTGCCCGTCTCCCTTTCAATATTGTCCCTTGGTAGCTCAGCTGCTTCTAATTGATGTTGAATGTTGGTGAGCCACTCATGAACTTCTGTGGGCTCCTCCTTGCCTGAGAAGGTACGGAGCTTCAGTTGACGAAAATCAGTGATAGAGCCCGTCGGTTGCCGTCGAGCTGGTAGGTTGGCCTGCTCCAGTGCATTTACTAGACTGTTCCTCAAGTAATCAGCCTCGCGACGCTGAGCCTCGTGTTGGACTTGTTGCTGGGCTTGCATCATTGCGTAGATCATTTGGAATATCCGTTGCCCGTCAATAGGCTGTCCTTGTGGGAATACAGGCATTGGTGGAACGAACTGCGGCGGAGGTGGAATGTCATCACGCCGAAATCTAGAAGCTTGCTGTTCTGCTTGGCTGCTTCGGTGAGTAGAGGGATCTCCACTCAATGGCGTCACTTCATCTTCTCCGTAGGTGGCTACAGCACATATTGGTGTTCTTGCTTGAGTTCCGTCGTTTGCTCGTGAATCCATTACTCTGCATCAAAAATAAACTATAAGAGGCGCACAGGAATCAAGGCAAGATGCAATTCAAAATTTTAATTCGAATACGATATAGATATCAAGAACGATTCAAGCAAGTGGATGAGATCCTAAAAAAACTTATCATATTCTTATTGCAGGCTTGTTCGGTCCCTAAGTTGAAACCGAACAATTTAGTCGTTGACCTGCATGGGCCACCACAAAAACCATGTCACGCCCCAGTCCCAAAATATCGAGGGACTAGCCACGTGACAATGGCCAGCAGCACACACCGATGGACTAATCCAATTTAATGGATCCATCGGGGTATACTTAAGCTGTATTACAATGATCAGGGTTTACTAATCTCATCCACAGAATAAACACAGAAATATCAATAGAAAGTATTAAACAACATCCAGTCAAAAGTAAATAAAATCGGGGAACAACCCGATATTAAGTCTGTTACAAATGTTCTCTAAAACAGGAAATAAAGAGTTTATTTGCCAATAAAAACTGAGCATGGCGAAGCAGTTGTTCAGGAAAAGTCCTCAGCGATCACCTCGTCCTCAGGGTCTGGTACTGTTCCGAGAAGTGCTCCTGTTCCGTACACCTCAGGGTAGATCTCGTCTGCTAAATCTGGGAACATAATCCATTCCAGGTCCTCAGGGGACATAGCAAGGTACAGATAATACAAGCCAAAATAAATGCAGTACAGAAATAAAGGAAACAATAGGGTAAATAAATAAACCAGCTAAGTGATATGCAAGTGAGAGTTTTAGTCATACTCGGGCTGAGACTACTACAGGATCAGTATCGGAGAAACCCATAGCAGTATTTTTCTCGAAGGGCCAGTACGGTACCAAAGCTCTGGGTCAGAGTCTAAGGCACAATCCATTAAGGTATTATATATATATATATATTCAGCCTTTTGTATGGTAAATCTCTCTCCATCCAATGTAATCTCACGTCACAGTTTCATAATGTCTCATGTTCATGTCACGCAAGATCAACTAATGCAATAAGTCATATATTAAGATCTAAGAAAATAATGTCCAAGTCATGAAATCGGTATCCTATACAGAATCACCTTGAATTTTTTAGGAAGATTCTGTCTCATGATCGGTGTCAGGTGTCCTGGGTATAATGTACTCGATATGGCAAGTACGAGAATGTAAATGTCACGATATCCATCTCTAGTTGACTTTACACAACCCCGCGTACGGTGTTGGCACCCGACTATTAATCGGACGCTAAGTAAGTTAAACGGCCCTAGGTTTAAACATGTACAACAGTTATAATTAAGTCCAAGTAATATGTAACAAAACTGCAAGTTGGCAAGGTACACTTGCCTGGGGTTCCGGCTCCAATTGTGGTTCTGACTTCAGCGGAATTTGCAGGGAGTTCTCCGGTTGCTGAAATAGACATCACTATCAGATCCAGAAAATATCAATCAGCTAGAAACGCCTGTCCTTGAGTCCAATTTGGACACAGGGGCAACAATGACAGTTTCGGGTCAATGCGGGGTCCACATGTGGGCCGCTTTGCACCGAAAAATGTGTCAGGGTCAAAGGTCTCCAAATTCGTCCAACTTAGTGTCAACAAGTCAGGAACGATGATACGAACCCAACGGATCTTCCAGAATTGGATTCCGATGAACCGATCACAAAATCGCCTGTCAAGTGGAGCCTGTGGGGCCCACGATACGCGATTTTGTCAACGTTCTCAGAATCGAAACTTGGGTCACAGGACCAGCGTATTGCTACGAGTCCGATGGCGCAAGTTTTGTCTCGATACGACGTATGTACACTAAGTTACAGCGAGAACCAGAAAGTACGGATACGGAACGTTGTCGGCGGATACGCGTTGATTCCGGTGTGCACACACATCCAAATCAACTTCTGTGAAATCCCGCACGTCCGTATCGACGACGCGCACGTATCGGTGAAGACCGCACCCGACCAAGTCGTCCCGTTTGGCGGGGCGTACTCAGTTCCGGGGTGAAACAGGGCATTGGTTTTCCTGTTTTTGGGTCGCGGTTCGAAATCGCCACAGGACGCGATGCACCGAGCGGGTTGCACGGGCATCGAGAGGGTCATGCAGTCTACGCGTCACAACTGACGGAATCGAAAACAGGATAGCGAGGTAAGAGATATGGGTACCTGAACAGGGCTCCGGGAAATCTGATTTCTCCTTGTCCGCGACGTGTCGACACGAGCTGAGTCGTGTCCGGCCGAGCTAGGGTTAGGGTTGTGTCCGGGTCAGAGGCTTCTGTGTCCGTGTCCGTCTAGGGTTCAGGCGGCCAGCGGCGAGGGCTTCGCCGGACGGAGCTGGGCTCGGGGTGGCGTCGCCTGAGGCGGCTGAGACGAAGCCGAGGGTCGTCGGCTGGGCTCGGACGGCCACTGCTGCGGGGGTTCTGGACGGGGACGGCGTCGGTGCTGGAGCCGGAGGTGGCTGCGGGTCAGGAGGGAGGCTGCGGGGAGAGGGCGGAGCTGCGGGAGTCAGAGGAGGGTGGTCAGGCAGAGAGGGGTCACCGGAGAAGCAGGCGGAGGAGGAGAAAGTCGAGGCGGGGGCGGATTTTTATAGGGCGGTAAGGGGAGAGGGAGCGGCGGCGGTTGCGGCAGCCGGAGGCGAGCGGGCGGACGTTGCGGGGAGGCCAAGCGACGGTGGGAGGCCAAGCGGCGGCGGGTTGGCCGGTCGGAGGGGAGGTGAGGAGTTGGGGCCGTCGGGTTGGGAGGGGAATAGGTTAACGGGTTTCGGACGGTAATGGGTCAGGTCGGGTCAGGTGGATCCGGCCCGATCCAATAAAATAGAATACGGGTCGGGTCGGGTTTCGGGTTCGACGGGTACCGGATCCGACCCGCTAGGCTTAAGTTGGGTTGAATTTGGTTCGGTTTAACAGTTGGTTTGGTTTATTTAAAATAAACCCGGTTTATTTCTAGGTTTATTTTGGTTTTATTCTTAATTTGTTTTTAGGGCTTTTAAAAAAACTTTCGGGGTCCAATAAATTCCCGAAAAATTATCCTATGTCTAGTTTTTCATTTTACACAATAAAATATTATTTTTATAATATTTTAATATTATTAAACATCTTTTAAAAATTATTTAAATTCAAAATACCTTAGTTTTAATTAATAAAAATTCCAGAAAAAATTCCAAAAAATTGTGAAAAATCCAAATTAAAATTTCTTGAAAAATCAGGGGGTTTACAGTCTCCGCGTCTCTTCATTCAGTACCCCGCTCTTGGCAAACTCCAGACTGACCACGCCTTCTGAAGTAGAATTGATCATAGACACTCGTACGGTCTCCCACGAGTATGGTAATATACACAGCAGCCATAGTCCCTGAACCTCGTCGTCGAACTTGACTCTCATATAGGATAGTTGGTCAACCGCGTCCTGGAACTCACTCAAGTGATCCGTAATAGACGTCGCATCTTTGTACCACAGATCCATCATCATCCAGATCAGGAACAATTTATTTACCCCGATCTTCTTCGCATACAAAGATTCCAGCTTATCCCACAGTATCCTCGCGTGCTCAATAATGGCAACATGGTTGTGCACGTTCTCATCAACGAACTGCCTGATGTACCCACATACCTGTATATGCTCGAAATTTTAGTCCTCTTCGAATTTGTCACTGGACCTCTCGGAAGTAAATACAAGCAGATGCAGATTCTTGACAAATAGCAGATCCTTCATCTTGCTCCTCTAGTAATAATAGTTGGTATCGTTCAGGTTTACCATGCGTACCGGCTTCATGTCCATCTCTCCTCCCTGGTTTGCCTATCAACTCCTTTAAAATTTCAGAACATGGCTATGATACCATACTGTTGGAAAAGAATCATGAAAACCTTTTCCCAAATCAAAGAGTACCTACGAGAGAACCGAGCAATACAACGCACAAACCAAACACCAAAAATAATCCACACAGACACAGATAAATTTGACTTGAAAAACCCTTGCAAAAAAAAACCACGGGACGATCAGAGTCCAACCCTGAAGAACCTTCACTAATGGAATAAAGAGAATACACGCTCTACAAGTTCCTCCCGATCCAACACGGATTACCACAACACTTAGGAATAGAAAATAGATCACACCACGAAGATAGAATACAATAAAAAATTATCCTAAATTGATCTCCTCCTCCGAAACGACCTCCAATCTTTCTTTATCCTTCCCAAAGTTGCAATGACACTCTTGCCTCATTTTCTCCTCTTTCTTTAGATGATATGTTAGGGTTAGGGTTGAGGAAAACCTAATATATATTCCATAATCCAGCAACAAATTCTGGACCGTAGGATACGATCCAACGGTGTATAAAATATCTCTGAATTTTCGTCCAGTCCGTCGACCGAACTCGGGCCGAATTTGTCCGAGTCGGTGATTTGCGAGTAAATGAAGACAGCAGCTTTCTGGAGCTTTTGGAACACTCTGACCGAACTTGGACCAAATTCGGACAGAGTTCGGTCCAAACTCTGTCTCCCCCTGGACAACAGCTGCTCCTCCTTCTTTCCGAACTTTTTTGACCTCTCGAATGGCTCTCGTCGCCTCCCCAAAGTTCTCTGACCATAGATGGCGCTCGACGCACTCCGAAATATTCTCTACGTGGATTGGGAATCCTATTCACTCCAACATTTGTGTAAGTTGGGTAGGTATGTTTATGTGAAAAGGATCATGCGCGCTGATCTTGCTCTTGTGATCAAGTGATGTCTGTTTCATCTCTCTCTAGTAATCAACAATGGCACGAGTGTCATGCGACATTCTTATATATGCTACATTTATTGAAGATGTGCCATGAATTTCTTGGTGTCCTATCAGGCTGTAAAATCTGCTTTTGTGGTCCAGCGTGGGACACAGGGTTAGGGTGAGCATTATTCAGTTTTGGAAAAAAAATAGAACCAAATCGAGATTCGGTTCAAAAAATATGATTCGGTTTCGATTTTAAAAATACTAAATTTTATTATTCAATTTCGATTTTGAATTTCGGTCCAAAACTAAAAACCTAATAAAAAAATTAGTTTATATATATATATATATATATATATATATATATATATATATATATATATAGAATAAGGGAGGTGAGATGGCACCTCACTATAAAAACAAAGGTGGCGGTGATGTGGCACAATCTCAACCACACAAACGAGGGGAGGGGGTCAAGTGCAAATTGTCAATTATGAAATGTGTGGTTGGTATTGTGTCACGTCACCGCCACCCTTATTTTTAGAGTGAGGTGCCATCTCACCTCCCTTATTCTATATATATATATATATATATATATATATATATTAACAAATAAACCGAGAAATCGAATAAACAAAAAATCGAACCGATTTAATTTGATTCGGTTATGGGTCATTTCGGTTCTGTTTCGGTTTTACTTATTCGATTTTCGGTCCAATTTGATTTTCGGTTATTCGATTCGGTTGGAACCGAATTAACCAAATGCTCACCCCAACTCAGAGTGGTTGGGCGACCAATTTTCTCCACAATATTTTTATTTTTGACAACTCTTCAAAAGTTTAAGATAAAGACTTTATTGGTGTTGTTGAATTTTAAATATCATAAAAATTATAATTTTCTGAATATATTTAAAGCAAGGTTTACAGTATCGATATCGGAATAGGCGGTATCCGCAATATCAACTGTTTCGTATCAGAGTATCAATTTTTTTTGGTATCAAAAGATAAATAATTATTTATAAATTAGTAACATTTAAAAAAATATTTTATTAATATTTACACTGTTGTTCTTAGTAGTTTTGAAATTTAAATGAATAGTAATCATACTTGTCGATTGGTTTACATGCAGTAGATTAGTTCTTTTCTTTTACATGCTTTTACAACATTAATATGTTTTAACATCCTTGCTGACTAATCTTTTACGTTCAATTTTTTTTGCCGGATTAACCGAGAAAGAGATTTCTGGTGTCGGTATCGTTTAGAGTATCGGTTGGTATCAGCGGTCGTATCAGATTGATATCGGCGGTACTGCTACCTATGATTTAAAGTATAAGTCAATTTTGCACTGTATATACATGGTGATGTAGTTGCATATTTTGTTTTGTTTTTTTTCCTTCTGGTTTTTGCTATTGAGGGGAAAATAATTAAAAGGAACACGTCAGTTATTTTGAAAAACAGAAATAATTCTTATGATTTGTTTCTTCTCTCTCTCTCCAATTAGCATGCATGGCCTATTCAATCAGGACCAGTGTGCTTTGTTTGTATGGGCCACCCACAACAAAAGATAGCAATGGAAGCATGCATGGCCACCACCACCAGAAGTTCATCTTTTTCTTCTTCTTCTTCTTCCTTTCTCCACTCAATTGGCAGAGGAAATGGATGTCTTATCTCTGGAACGCGTAGACAGAGATGGGTCCGAAAGGGACGTGTAAGACCCAAATTAGTGAAGACTGTTTGTTAGGCTAAGCAAATGGTTTTCCCATTACATTTGAGCTCCAAATGGAAGCATATAGAGGCAGAAACTTAATTATACAGTTAATACAAACTGGTCCTAAGCCCTTCGCAATGGCGTCCCATCGGTACAGGTCGGACCTTAGTGTCGGAACGATTTCTACTTACAAGATGGAGGACAGGGGTTAGCTATTTGTGAGGATAAGGATCAAGGAATACACAATAATTCATTATAGCACATGATAAGATTGCGACCGGATCATTTTCTGACCAAGTTTAGGAAACAGACGACGGTCCACCAAAACTCGTAATAATCAAGATTCCCAGCTAATCTTAACAGACTTCCAACTAATCGAAACTTAAAGTACCTATCAGCAAACCACTTTTTTCTGCTTCCCCCCATTACAATAATCTCTCTAATTTATCATTAGCAACTTGAGAGATGAAAAAGGAGAACGTATTAGTTACAGATTTTAGTTTTGTGGACCACTGCATACTTTTTTAGCAAAGCAACCAACCCAGACAAAACTAGTCTAAACTATCATAGTACAAACACCCAAAAGGAATTGAGGGACCCATCCCATAAATTTCCATCCCCAATCTCCGGTACCAAGCAAGATTACTGTCACAGGATCCAATGTCGTTCTCGTGCCAAAACACGGGATCATAAATTTACATCCAGCACTCTCAAGTATATATTTAGAGCCATCTCCAACCTAATGTGACTTTGGAAAGAAAAGAAATGAACAACAATTTTTTTTTATGTAATTGTGAAGTAAATTATGAAACTTTGGTGACACAAGTTATAAAAAAAAATTATAAAATTAATTTTCTAGTTATGGACAATGCACTTAATAATATCTTTATTTTCATGTTATCAATTATAGAAAAAAAAAATTTCTTGAAAGTTGAAAAAAAATAACATTTTAAAATTTTGCATCGGAGAATTATTTCTATTTTTAATGTCTTTCATTGCCACATAGAAAAGACGTACATTGTCTTGTATCTCATTTCATGTAGGAATCACAACACATCATAACACAATATTTGACCTGCAATGGAGGTTTATCTCTCTCACATAGCGGTAGAAATATTTTCATCCATCGTAGAATTTAATATTTGATCATACTTTTAAACTAGTTCATTAAATTTAAAAAAAAAAAATTGCCAACTTAGAATAAAAATAAAAAATCATTGGAGATTATTTGTTGTCAGATACAATTTCTATATAAAAAATTCTGACAACTAGAATATAAATTGTGTGTTGGAGATGGCCATACAAAACAATAATGTTGGAGATGCTCTTAGACACTTAGTTTGGTGACAAATGTCAAATAAAAAGTCCGAAACATTTTTTTAGCATTGCTTTCATGACAAATGTAAAAATCAAATGAAGCACTCTTTGTCATTTTGGTCCAAATGTCACACAAAGCCTAAAAAGTAACAGGTACTTGCGCAGAAAGTCGTCATCATTTTCAAACCGTGGATGGAGAAGAATGGAGATGGAGATGGAGATTATTTACCGAAATTCGTCTCTCTTTCTCTGTGATTAGAAGATGTCGAGAACCTCGGAGATGGCGGCGTTGCAGAGAGGACAGCTCCCTCGTCCAGCGAGCAGCTCCCGCGAGCAGACCCTGCAGAAAGTGTGTCCGCACGGGATGAACGCCGCCCCCTTCTTCCTCACCATGCACACGCAGCACACCTGCCTCCTCCGCGCCTCCGCCACGTCATCCTCCTCTTCCTCCCCTGCCACGTCAGCCACCGTGACCGTGACCCCTTCTACTTCCTCCTCCTCCTCTCTCTCCCTCAGCTCCATCAGAGTCATCAGCGACACCCTCATCGTCGTCGCCGCCGGACTCGGCGCCTCCGCCGGACTCGGCGCCTGAGGCGGCGGATTCGCCGAGGCGGCGGCGTGGTGGATCCGGAGGCGCTCGGTGAGATCCCGCCAGCTGGAGCTCCCGGCGGCCGCTCTGGACTCCTCCTCGTCGCGGAGGACGTCGAGGAGGGTCCGGAGGGAGGAGGCGGCGCCGCCGCCGCTGCTGCCGGAGTTCTTGTCCGAGGCGAGGACGGCGGCTAGGGTTACGGCGGGCCTGGGGCTGCTGCGGACGCCGTTGCTGCCGGCCTCGCCGTCGTCGCGGACCTTGAGGAGGTCGCGGAGGTTCGATGGCCGCTGGAAGAGGGAGAGCTGGTCGGAGAAGGTCATTCTCTGGCGGATCTCTCCTCCTCCTCCTCCTTCCATCGATCGTTACCGAAACTTCGATCCGGCTCAAATTTCGAAGAATTCGCCGGCGAATCTCGACGGAGTGCCAAAATCGAGGTCGGATCGGTGGGAATTGGTTATGGCAGTGGCATCGGATACCTTTCTTTTCTTGATAGAGAGAGAGAGAGAAAGGATAGCTAAAGAAACCCCAACGCCATTGATAAATAAAGCTTCGGAAAGAGAAGTGCTCGTCTCTTTATTTTTCTCTCTCTTCAAGATTTTGAGAGAGAGAGAGAGAGAGAGAGAGTGTTGATATCTTTTTAGCCCCGTTCGACAACTAAGAAAGTCTCTCCGAGACCACTCGGCTCCCGAGTTTATAGACGGTGTATGTCCTGTTCAGACTAGGAGGAAGAAAAAAAAATCAAGGGTAATTCGGTCATTTACGTTATATTTTTGGAGGCGGCCTCTTAAAATAGTGTTAGAATGAATATGATTTGTGCAAATACGTTATATACTTTGTCAAAATTAGTTATTTCTGTGTAGGTTACAGTGAAATATCTATACACGCGGATGCTTCTGAAGTTCAACTCGACTCTCTGTCGAGGGGTTGTTTGGTTGTGTGGAACTGCATTCCGAACAGACATTCCAAATAAATGTACCCGAATGTGTCGTATTCGGTGTTTGGATCACTACGAAAGACGGATTTTATAGACATTCCATGTTTTATTTGGAATAGTCCATTATTTTAGAATATTTTAGATTTTTTTATTTTTACTTAGAACAACCCAAAATTTATTCATGATAGTCCAATTCTTTCAAACCTTTCCAAAACTCTTCATTCTAAATTTTTTACTCTCTCTTTTCAAATTTTCAAACCCCCAAGTACTAATCATAATCCTAACCCCAACCTTAATCGTCGGATTAGGAGGAGGAGAAGGAGACTGCAGGTCCAGTCGCAGTAGCAGCTGCTCGAGGGAGGTCGGGATGATGGTGGTCGGGTCGGAAATGAAGGTGATGTTGATGCTAATGGTGATGGTGGTGGTGGTGGTGGTGGTGGTGATGTTCGGCTATGGGGAGAGGGAAGAGAAGAAGAAGTGAAGGGGGAGATGGAGTGCTGGTGGTGGTCGGTTTAGGGAAGAAGAAGATGGATGCGACGGCGGAGGAGGCCGTGGAGGCGGAGCCAGCGTCGTCGTCCGCCCCCCGCATCCCGCTGCCGCCACTCGTCCCCGTACTAATGTCCTGTTTCTTCTTCTTCTTCTTCCATGGACTATCAAAAAATTGACAGTCCTTCCAATAGGACTGTCACAATGTTCACAACATTATTGACAGTCCTAATAGGACTGTCAAAAATGTTAACAGTCATTCCAATTGGAAGGGCTGTCAACATTGTGACAGTTTTGAAAAAAAAAATTGGACTAAAAAATAGAAGTCATTGATTTTTATATGAAACTTTTGGTTGTCCTTAAAAATAAAAAAAAATAATGACAAATTTGTAAATACACTAAAAAAAAATTAACAGTACTAAACAATATATGTAGTCGCTGTAGAATTTGTCTTATGGAAGTGGAGACAGGAACTGGACTTGTTTATTGCATTTGAGTTCATATTTCCTGTAACTTTTGGCAATTTAGTTGTATCTCACATTTTTTTTATTTTTTTATTTTAAGAATGCCGATGAAAGTGGCATATTTGTACAAATGATGCTCGTATTATTACTATCAGAGCTAAATTGTAGATACGTGGTACAAGCAGAGCGGCGTGGGATGGGTTGTGGTGGGCTGAGAAATTTGCTTCCGTGGTTATGATTTATACAATGCTAGAAGAGTTATAAATTATAAATATTAGAGATTGTTATTAATACGTTAGAAATTAGTATTAATAAATATAACAATTTAGTTAGATAATTAATTAGTTTTATTATTATTCACTTATTTACTTTTCTTTCTTTTATGTTATATTCTAACAAGGAAATGTTAATTTGACCCGAACACTACCAACATATAAAATATTATGAATCCAAACATTGAAAATAATTTCAACAAATTATATGAAACTCAAAATTTGATGCATTTAGAAGTCACTTTCATACTTCCTAACAGTTACACCAAACAAAACAATTCCTATGGACATGTTTGGATAGTATAAGTGAGAGAGAGAGAGAGAGAGAGAGAGAGAGAGAGAAACACAAAACTTGTACGAGTTACAGATGTGTGCATAGATGCTAACACTGTACTTTCATCGAACTAAACATTTACTATGAATCAACTTGGATACTAGAAGTGAGAGAGAGAGAGAGAGAGAGAGAGAGAGATGGAGACACAAAACATGTGTAAGTTACATATGTGTATACACAGACACTAACATTGAACGACAATAACGACATTAAAAAAAAAAATAGTCATAAGAAGCAGTCATTGACATCCTAATTAAGTGTTATGAAAAACTTTTTTAGAAAGTTGGTATCCGTGCTTCAATATGTACTCTAACACTTCAATTTTTTTTTTTTATCTCACATGTGATAAAGTAGAGTTTATGAGTACAAATTAGAGCACAAATAAAATAAAAATATTGTTATTCTCGTTCCAACTTAAACTTTAGCACTCTACATTTTTTATGTGAGGACCTACCTTTGATGGTCACGTATCGCTTCTAGATTTTGGCAAGTCGTTGCTCGTGACATAAATTTATGACCGAGCCGTTAAAAACTGCATAAAAATTATTAAAAAAAACCTCATCAAATCGCCAGCCACTTAAATTTTTTTCAACAATATCATGTTTATTCACGGAACTCAGTTGACTCTTGTGGTCAGTGAGAAGAGGTATAATCTCCTTGGCTAGACGGACGGTCTCAGGATCGAACCGCGGGAGAGGTGTGAAATAGTGGACTAAAATGATATGCAATACAGCATAACCAAAGTTTCGTGAGTTACATCGAACATCACAAAAAATAAATTAATAATAAATAGCATGTTTATTCACATATGGATGGTAAGCCATCCTAGCCCTCGGATATTGGTGCACCCATCATTAAGACAAAAGTCAGTCGATTGAATAAATATAGATTTTTTTTGTACAAAGCATTAAAGGTTAACAAAATTGTGCCGAGAGAACAATGTTTGCTAAATTTTAAAAAAGAGAGACAAAATGCCCAACCTAATAAAGTTTCTCTTGAATACCCAAATTTTCTGCTTAACGACACAATTTTTTTTTTCCCTCTTATAACTTTAATCAAGAAAATTGTCCAGGAAACTCCAATATGTTGGACGTATATTGAAAAAAAAAAAGTCCTTAGGTTAGATTTTTTTTGTCACAATAAATATTTATTTTAAAAGAAGAAAAATATCCTATGGAAGAACGTATATAAAATAGTTTTTTTGGACAATTATGCAGCTTTGATTTTTTTTTTTATAATTTATATATAAGTATATTTTAAATTTGATTGCAACTATACGTCTTTCCGTGCGAATCTCACACTAACAAGACCTATTCCTCCACAGCGTCAAATTATTCTTGTGAGAGTATTTTTAACGAGTTTTGCGACATTTATATGGAGTTACCCACGGGCACCACGAGTGTCACTCTAGAAAAGTGTTGCAAAATTTGCTAAAAATACTTACACATGGGTAACTTGATGCTACATATCCAAGGATGTAGAGCTTGTGGCGATGTGAGGTTCGCACGAAAAGATGTGAGTCCATAACGATGTAAAAATAGATTTATATGAAAATTATAAAAATACGAAGACTTGTATGTTTTGGCAGTGATATAAATTATTTTCAGAATATTTGCATACAAGTCTTTTTTTTCATTATTTGCATATAAATATATTTTCAATTTGACCGTATTGATACAAACTCACATCTTTATGTGCAAATCTCGCATAACAACAAGATCTACGCTATTGGATCTATAACGTCAATTACCATATGAGGGTACTTTTAGCAATTTTGTGACACTTTTTTTTTTTATGGAATCGCAAAATTTGCTGAAAATATCCTCAGAGATAATTTGACGTTGTGGATCCAACTTCATAGGTCTTATCGCGATGCGAGATTCACACAAAAACATGTGAGTCCATCGCGTCACAGTCAAATTGAAAATATACTTAACTACAAATTATAAGAAGACAAAGACTTACATGAAAATTTTAAAAAGAAAATCAAAATTTGTGAAAACCATCTTTTTTAAAGACGTTTTTTACTAATCCTTAATTTATATTTTTGAATATGAAATAAACGTTCGGAAAGTTTATGTCCTATGAACATCCATACTAAGGCCTTTTATGTTAATAATTTTTGGATTAATTACGTTGACAATTCCTATATTTTATGCTTATTACATGAAATACACCTATTTTGAAACTAATTATAGGGGTACTCCTCTCCTTTAGAAAAAAAATTAAACATATCGGTAGTTAGTGTTATAACTTTCTATGAAAAATATAAAACATATGGGTGGCCTGTGTAATTAGTTTCAAAGTAAATGTATCTTGTATAATAAACATAAAATATAGAGATAATTAACGTAATTAACCCATAATTTTAAATTAATATTTTTTGATTTTGTAAAAACTCCGAGTGTCAATAAAATTTGCGAAAGGATGTTATCTCCCTAATTTTTCAATTACAATAACTCTAAATTTATTGATATGTACGAAAAATTTCGTAATAATGCTAAATTACAACTTGATACTTTCAACTATTTAAGTTTTTCAATTTTATACATTCAACTTTGATAGGTATCAAGTTGGTATCATTAAAAAGTAAAAATGATGAAACTACCCCACCCCTCCCTTCTCTCTACCCCCTCGCCCCACCCAGATGCACCCCCCAACCCCACCCCAACCCGCTGCTGAATGCACCACTCTTGCGCCGTATTCCCAAGCTCTCCTCTCTCTCCCGCACGCAGCCGCTATTGTTGCCGCCGTGGAGAGAGAGGAGATGGGGTGGGGTGGGGTTGGGGGCGCAACGCAGGGGGTGACGCGGGGGACAATTTCGTTATTTTTGATTTTTAGGATATCAAGGTGATACCTCTCATAGTCGAGGGTATCAAGTTGTAACACTTGAATAGTTGAGTGTATCGGGTTGTAATTTAGCCTAAAAACAAATGAGAAGTTTGTAAGGACTATCATATAAAAAAAAACTCGGAAACAATCTCAAGATTTCCCAAAAAAGAAGCAGCAACGTGCCCTAATCTTCACAAAACATTCTTCCCCATGGCGAACAGTAAGAAAAAGAAAGCCCTAAAATTTTCTCTCTAATTCCGAAAATATTCAGCAAATGTCCGACTTCTTCTTCAATTCGGTTGTTTCTTCATACATTTCCTTTCGATTCTTGTGCAGCAATGGCGCGTTCCTTCCTCCAAGCCGTGGCGAAGGAGGAGGTCGTTTCCTCTCTTAGAGTCGTGCAGATAGAAGGGCTGGTAATGATAATCAAATTTCTTCACTGCAATGTCGGTTATGGTGTTCTGATTGTGATTTAAGTGGAAAATGTTTTTTAATTTTTTATTATTTTTTTTTTTTATGGGGCATAGCTATAATTCTCTGTCGATTGTTGTCGTTGGCCATCTTGGTGTATATTTATACTGATAAGATGTATGTTGAAGTGTAGAATGTTGGGTACATAGTTATTATCACTATGTTGCAGGGGCACGAATATGACAAGATACAGACACTTACATTGATTTTGAAGGATATTTTCATCAAAGCTTGGAATGGATGCAATTTTAGTTGAACAGGAGGGTTTCTTTCTTTTCTTTTTTTTGTTTTTTTTCCTGATTTTCTACCATCATGTTTAGTTTAGCATCATTGTTGGTAATGTAGTTGTATAAAGTATTTTTTAGTGAAAAATGAAGGATCTCGTGGTAAAAATGGCAAAAACTATTTATATCCATGAAGAAGGAAATAGGTTTCAGATGAACTGTAACTATGTTGTACGGACACAAATACGGCACATCACAATAGGGACACACCATTGATTTTTGGCTTTTTCCAGTGTATTTTGAGGTGAAGTTAGGACTTACCAACAAATTAATGCAAATTGACAATGGATTCACCAACATGGATTGTTGCCTAGTATAATGTGCATGGACTCTAGAATGCATGAAACATATGCGGCCTTATGACACAATTACGCCATAGTTTGGGGAAGGTAGGATTCTTCAATTCTTAGAACAAGTGGTTCTAATTGATTAAAGCCTTATCCTTCTTATGAATCCTTTAGGGCATGTAACAGTATGGCATCATATTATGTTTACATGTCTTAAAATTTGCATTAATTTGTGGAAGCACTCTGCTTTGAATAGCTTAAGTTTTAAGCAATGTTAGGACTAGTGCAAGTATCATAATGTGTGTGCTAGTATCTCTGTGTGTGTGAAAGACGGGGATAGATAGATAGATAGGGGATAGAGAAAGAAATTCAAATTATTTCTCACTATAATCCTATGTGAAGATTCTCAGCTACTTAAAGGACTTAAGATTTAAGCCTGGACTCCCCGAACCAACTTATGAGTATGCTCAAAGTTTGTAGGAGTAATCTTGTTTGAATAGGATCACAACAACATTTAGACCAAGGTAGTCAAAGGCGCACTCGAGGCGCAAATGGTCCATATCGCCTGAGGCGCAAGGCGCACTTAAGACACGCGCCCAAGCGTAGTGAGGCGCAAAATAAAGAATAATTAAAATATACATAAATAAATAAATGAATTAGTAATGTAAGAAATAAAACTAAATAATGTATTAAAACAAAAAAAAATGATAAAACATAATCAAGTGAACTAGTAGAACAACAATAACACTCAACAGAACAAATATGAATTTGTATTCTACCTATCACGCTTTTAGTAAATTTAGTTTTTCAACTTCAACTGTAGCAAACTTTGGCAACAGTGGAAAATGCTACCTCCCTCCTACTCCCACTTGTATGAGGTAAGGACTATCTCATGGCCTTAAAGTTTCTTGTAAAAAAAAAAATACATAAGACACGCCTTTTCTTGGTTGCACCTGGCTGAAAGGCGCACCTATGCGCCCGAAGAAAGAAACCTCGCTTAGTGAGGTGCGAGGTGCAAATGCTGCGCCTTGATGTGAGGCGCGCCTTTGACTACCATGATTTAGACCTGGTCTGATGCAAAGTTCGAAAACTACCATTCCTAAATTTTATAGATTTTAAGTTACAGTTTGTAATGACAAATTGAGTCTCAGTTTCTTCAGCCATGATTAGTGTTGAATGTCATATGGCCCGATCAAAGCCACACTTAACTCAAAATTTAAGCAAGCAAAGGCTGTAAACTTTCCTCAGGTGGTTTATATAAAACATTGTTCATAGGGGATTGTACTGGCTACCTTAGTTTATAGAATGCCATGAAAACCGGCTATAGCTTCCAACTTCCACACCATGTTTCGGGAAACTAAGCTTTGGGAACAATGTTTTCTAACCCAAGTTACGAGGGAACCCAGCATGCTGATAGACCTTTGAGGACTATCTCGCAAGAGGGTAGTGTCATGTAGTATTCAGACAAAGCGTGAAACAAACCTTCTAGCATTAATCCCATAAAAATCATATGTGACCAAAACTGTTCAAGGCTAGCGTGTTTGGTCGAGAATAATACAAGGATGGGTGTGTGTCATCCTTAACCTAATAGAATTGAATGAAGGAAAAAGCTTCATTTAATTGACGCCCATGGCATAGGATAAATGTTTTGTTACCGTCACTGTCTTTGTTGTTTCATATTTTCATGGTCATAATCTGTATATTGATAGTTTTGTAGGGAAATATATTGTATAGTATTTAGGTGGGCAACTGAACAATACTAGGTGCTTCTAAGTGATGTCCTGCTAGTTTTTGTTCTAGGAATTATGAAGTATAAGCTTTATGAATCCAGGTAGTTCAAAGTGCCTAAGACATCTGCTAGATTCTGGTATTGCAATCATCGCTTCTGTGTGCTGCTGAAGGGTTAATGTAAAAAAGCTACAGCTTATGTAAGTTTGGATATAGAGGAAATGCAGTCGATATATTGAATTTGTACTAATGTAGTTAGTAACCAAATATTTTGTAGCTTTCGTTGAAGATATGGAAGGAACTGAGTCGTATAATCTTTACACTAATAAATTTAATAGAATAATTCGGGTGTTGCATGAAACAAATTAGCTAATTGGTTTTCATGTCACAAAAACTTATTTTCAATTTCTGATGGATGTATTTACTGCTATTTTCAAGTCTCCAGGTCCCTTAATTTCTTGTGTTAATCTCCTTTTATAGTAGAGAATTTAAGTTCACTGTTGAGAAGTTGGGTCAATTTAATGGACTTATTTTATTAAAGTGGACATGGGACTAAAAGTAAGAGCATAACTAGAAAGGTTCTAGGCTGAACTATCTTCTACACTCCCTACACTCCCGCAAGCTGGAACGTAGAGATTGAGAGCTTCAAGCTTGGACATGAAGTGAAGATAAAGTGGACAAGGCAAAGCCTTGGTAAGGATGTAGGTGATCTTTGACAAAACATGAACATGCTGGAGCTGAACCTCACAAAGCTTAACCTTAAGTGACAGTGAACCTCAATATGCTTGGTGCAACCATGGAATATTGTGTTTTCAACAATATGAATAGTTCTATGTTTATCACAGTAGAGAACCACATGAGAGGAAGAAGCAACACCAAGATCGGTAAGCAAACTCTTCAACCATGTTTGCTCGAAAATTGCGTGTATCGAGCGATACTTCAACAAAAGAACGATCAACAACAATCAGCTACTTACACCCCAAATAGCCAACATCATGTAGGAGATCTATTATGTATTTTTGCTGAGATAAGATACGGAAATCATTATGTGTATCAACTACGATTACCAAAAAAATATCGAAGAAGATCCGAATCCTTGATAAGACAACTGTTCTTTGGTTATAGAAATCCCGGCAATATCCTTGCCAGTAATAAGAATATCATCAACATAACCATGAGAATTACTATCCTCTACTGTCGACGATGGATAAATAAAAAGAAGTTAACAGTGTCCCGAGTAAAACCAATTACATGAACCACCTGACTGAATTTGTCAAATCATGCACGAGAAGATTGCTTGAGACCATAAATAAACTTGCGTAAGTGACACATGTTCTAAAATTCGCTATGCGGGTTCAGTGCGGAGGAGGGACGCCTAACGCCTAGGCCGCCTAGGTGCCGAATATGTATCAAACAGTTTTTTTGTTCTTTTCTCCTACTCCCTTGTAACAGCTATTATAGTTTTTTTAAAACTAATTTGGGGTTCTATTTACTGTTTTTTTTATCTCTAAACGTTTCTTGTTATCTATTACAGGGTTCAAATACTTCTACAAGGCTACAACAATGAAAATATTGGATCAAACTATCATTTGTATGAACAATAAGACAACTTCATTGTATTTTTTACTTTTGTATGAACAATAAGACATCCAAAACATATCTAAAATATATCTATGATCCATCAAACATATCCAAAACATAAAAAATAAAAAGTATCCCAACTCCTAAGCATCAAACTCTTCCTCTCCATAGTCTTCCAACACAAGCTGCACAAAGATGCACAAGTCGTACAAGGCGTCTAGGCTCCAAACAGGTCTGAACAGGGCCGCACAAAGACACAACCGCATTATACCACTGATATGGAGTTTTCGCTTGGCTGAACATGTCGATTTTCAGAACACAGCTTAGCTTCAGCAGAAGAATAATAAGCAACAACTCGGTTTTTGTCAACTGGCTTATACCCAAATAGTCAGTATCGTGCAGGAGACCCATTATGTATTTTTGCTGAGATAAGATAGGAAAATCATTATGTGTATCAACTGCGATTACCAAAAAAATACTTGGTATGAAAACGAGAATTATAGAAATCCTGGCAATATCCTTACCAGTAATAAGAATAAACATAACCATGAGAATCACCATCCTTTACTGCCGGCGATGGATACATAAAAAGAAGTTAATAGTGTTCCGAGTAAAACTAATTACTCGAACCACCTGACTGAATTTGTCGAATTTGTCAAATCAATCACAAGAAGACTGTTAGAGACCATAAATAAACTTGCGTAAATGACATACAAGAGACTTCAATCTTACAACTGGGAGGTTACTGTATATACCCAATTTCAATCAAATCACCATTGAGAAAAGTATTTTTGATATCCAGTTGATGTAAGAGTCAGCCTTGATACATCACATGATACATCACAGGAGAGCTCAACACGCGGACATTATTAAGCTTAGCTACGGAAGAAAATGTTTTCACATAATCCCATTATACTGAGTAAACTCCGAGCAACAAGTCGCGCTTTCAAGCGCTTAATAGAACCAACTTGATTACGTTTAACTGTAAATACCTACTAACATGAGAATGACCATGTGAGAAAGGTACAAAATCCCAAGTACTATTAGACCAAATAGTCTTCATTTCTTCATCCATGTTGCTACCAAATAAAGGAAAATCTGGGAGCGCTCGCTTCTAAAAAATGGGAAGAAAAAGTAGAGCGATGTTGCTTCTCGATAATACATGCTTCACAGAAAAACTCAGAAAAAGAAAATATGGGAGCGCTTTTTGTAGGATAGGCAATGGAGCATGCCATAAACGTCAATGGTAATCAACATTTGTTGTCAAGATATGTGGGGTGGAATGTCCATAATATATAATTCATTCGCTTTCCGTCCCTACCAATTACTTCCTGTGTCTGAAGATCCTGTATGACAAAAGAAGAAGAGGAAAAAGTTGAAGAGTGGGGGTGAGAGGCATTATTCCAGATCCAATAAAATGTGACGATCCTGTGTTTTGAATAAGACAACTAAATGAACAAAATTAAAATGTGATCCAATAACATTAAGCACATAACAAAATTAAAGAGTGGGGGTGGTCCAGATCCACGAATCGGGATGGTCTCTCCATTAGCTACTGTAATGAACTTAGGAAAATTACCATATGTACATTTGACTTTCTGAGGAGTAATATAATTGTTAGTACCAGAATCAACAATCTAGGAAGAACTATAAGTAATGCATAATATACCTTCACTCGAAACATAGAAAATATGGCCAGAAGACTGAGTGATAAAACTACGTAGATTCTGTAGCGCATCTCATAAACTCTATATCTCATCCGTTGTAGAGAGAGCAATAGGGGAAGTATGTGGAGCAACCACAACTAGTGCACATAATGAAAGTAGAGTAGATGATTGTGATGCAGAAGACTGCTGTTGCTCTTGAGGGTATTCATGTTTCTTCTAACACGTGGATTCAACATTATTCGGACGACAACAAATAGAACGCATGCGAAGAGTACCCTGGCCACGACCCGTGTGCCCTCACCTCGAGGAAATTCAGTGCGAGAACCTCCATGACCATGGACAAGAGAGCGAGTTTCAGGGGTCTAGACTAGTGTAGGAGAGAGAGAGTCGATGAAACCATATCTCCTTGAGGAGTAACTCATACTACCAACGATAATACACTAGTATACTGGAAGATAGAATATTGATCCATACACTATGAAGATGCTATGCAACAAGGGCCAAAAGCATAGCGACAAATAAGGCCTCTCATTGGGATCACTGAATAGATACATCCGTAGCAAACGACTGATGATCACTTCTCGAAGATGGCCTTGTAGTGGGTCACAAAAGAAATCATTTCGTCATTCACAACCTCAACCGAATTAAAACTCTCGGAATATATCATATAGGCGCTGAAGACTATCCTCAATGAGGTAGATAGATTTGAGTTCCTGCCACGTCTCGTTCACAGATATGGATATAACTAATTATGATAACAAGGAGTTCCCATAGAGTTAAGCATCAAAGACTGAACCCGTTTATTATCACATAGCCAAGCCTTAGAAGGATTAGTTGCATGAACCTTAGTCAAATGGTGCGATAAGCCGTAGGTCTCGTGGACATGTCGAATATAATGTGCCAACTCCAAGTAATTAGTATCTCTGCTAACTGTAATTGTAACATGACGAAGCTCATCCCAGGGCTTATAGTAGGACGACTCATGGAAGGAGTAGGATGCTCGATGCAAAGGAAGACGAAGCCGGAGAAATAGAGGAATAAGATGCCGGAGTGGTCGCCATAAAGATACGAATGTTGAATCACAAAATAAGAAATCACCAAAGACGTAGAGAAATCGTCGAGAAAAGACTACCACACCAATTCACCAAAGGGCACTCACCAAATCGTCCTAACACAAAAGACCAAAGTCACGAACGAATCCCTCCAACCAATCACAGGGTCATAAGCTCCAACTCTAAGCGAAAATATCAGAATAATCCTTCGATAACACAAGCCCACAAATATAGTAAACACATCCGAAAGCCCAAGTCGACATCATAGCATCAAAAGAGACCAAATTGATGGAACAAAATAAACTAACAAGACATAATAGCTAAGAAGCAACTTCTTGATTATTTATTTATTTATCTTTTTGGAATTGACGGACAGAAAAGGATACTCACATGGAAGCAAGCGACTAAAAATAAGAATCGTCTTCGGTCGCCGGGATGCACCGAGGAGGTGATATAGAGACTTGGCGAAATAGGGATCTGGAGTCCGGGTTAGAAGAGAACACAACAGTTGGTGATGAAGGACTCAGCGACGTGACAATGGTCGCTGGATGCCGTCACGAGAAGTATTGGAGGCAGGGAGGTTTGTGGCGATGGATCTCGAGGAGTTGATATCGAGCAGTAGATTGATCAGTGGCGGTTTCGATGGTTGTTTTCGAGAGATGGAGAGGATAGCAGCATAACAGATTTGGTTTCGGAGGGGAATTAGGGGTGGTAGCGACACAAATCTGGTTGTCTAGGGTTTATGAGATGGAGGGGATGATGGCCGGAGAAACTAGGGTTTGCGTCCGCTTAGCGTTTGTAGCTAATTTGGAGTAGAAGAGCTAGTTCCAAAAATGTATCATTGCTTTGATACCATGTTAAAAAGTTGGCTCAATTTAATGAACTTAATTTATTAATTGACTGAGAGTACATATTTATTAATTTATTAATTGACTGAGAGTAGATATTTATAGGCAATGATGGTTTTCCCTTATGTATTCCTGATGTGCAACTAAAGCTATGAGCAAAACTGGAAAAGCTATAGGCCATACAAGAATCAAGTATTAATTATCTTTTACATTCATGATTCATTGCATTGCTAAATGGTGGTGTATGACCAGGGGGTACTACTATCAACATATGATGGTCTTGGTTAGCAGAAAGCATGTATTGGAAATTGGAACATGGGTATAAAGCATGTAAGAGGTCTAGAAATTCTTTAAGAGCTCATTTCTACTGAAGTAGCTTTTGATGTTTTGATGCAGCTGTGTGGTGAGCACAAAGCTTTTGATGTTGTGCACTATTCAATCAGGAGCTTAGTTTGTTGCTAGGTTACATAGACAAGGATACAAATTCAAAATGCGGTTTATTAGAAATTTGAGGATACAAATACGTCATGGATACATTACATATACATGACTGTATGCATATTTTATAGTTTATATGTTGGATCTTAGTAATATTTATCTTTATGCATGTTATGTTTTGAGTAGTTACAGTAAGTTACAGAAAGATCTCTTGCAAAGAAATGTTACTTCTCATTGAAGTTTGGCTTCACGACCATGTCAAATAACTCTCAACAATGTTTTGGGTCTCTTTGGAGAAATCACAAGCCATATCCGACATGAGCGTCTTGGAAGTATCATGTCCCATGTGTTAGATATGGATACATGGGACAACAAATACGGTCTCTATAAGAGTACCTGTGCAACCTAGGTTTGTTGACTCGTTTTCTTTGTGACTCATAGTTTATGGTACAATCTAGGTTGTTACCGAGACAAATCTTTTAAGCGAAGTTATATGGTGTGTGTAGAAAATACGATTTATTTGCTCTTGCCACCTCATCTGGACAGAGTGCATACCTTTTCTTGGACATGGTGGAGAACTTCTGGGTATTTTGTTGCATTGTCTAAACATATGCTTGATTTTAAAGCATCACATGCATGAAAAAATAAATGTAGAAGAAGCTTATTAAATTGGTGTCCTGACATTAGTAGGCTTAGCACCTTTTATTTTCTTGATAATCTCTAAAATTTCCCCCCTTCATGGATGCTTCTTATTTATGTGGTGATTGGCTTTAGATTAGATAATTTGGTCATCTTGAGTTGACATTTTGCAGGCTGTTTTGAGGATAATTAAACACTGCAAGGAATTCTCACCAGCTCTTGTTACCGGACAACTTCTTGGTCTGGATGTTGGTAGTGTTCTTGAAGTGACTAACTGCTTCCCCTTCCCGGTATGTTATATTGTCTATTTGAACTTTGAAGTAGTAGTTGACAACTGTCTTTTTGTTTCTTAGGTGTACTTTCTACGTATCAGTGACCCACGTGACTCTCTCACATTTCTAATTTTCATTACCTTATTCTGATTATAAGGGGTTAATTATTGCAGACTAGGGAAGAAGATGAGGAGGTTGAAGCTGATGGAGCCAATTATCAGCTTGAAATGATGAGGTGCTTAAGGGAGGTTAATGTTGATAACAACACAGTAGGATGGTATGCCAGTTTCCATGCTATAGTACTTAGATGTATTCCATTTCATAATACCATTCCTTATCACTTGTACTCCATACTATAGTACTAAACATACTCCATTTTTTACAACACCATAATGATACTATTAGTGTACTTTATACACTAATGATTTGCCAATCTTTGGTAGGTCATGTTAACTTGAGAATCGCTCTTCTGATTCTTACATTTTACTTGTCAATATTTCCTATAATACATTTTTATTGTATAGAAGTGGGCTTATGTTCTTTGGATAACCTCAACCAAAAACTTTTACATACACACCTTTTACCTTTTGAATTACAATTGCATTCGTCTTTTCAGGTAATTTTTTTTTATATCGTTTCATTTGTTTTCACCAGGACTGTCATTTGTAAGATCATACTAGTGAGGTCTGTTGCTTAAGAAGTCAGGTTACTATGTTATCAATGGCTAACCTCAGGTTTTAAGAAGATGCTGAAACCAAGAAATCATCTCATGATTGACCTTTTAGCATATGGTTATTATTCTGTAGGAAGCACAAAGTAACAATTGATAAATGATATTCGTGGAAGCATCATGGACTACTACTTCACAATTGCCTTTGTGTACAACAAGAAAACATGAATGCTGGAGAATTATTGTTATGACGTAGATGTCTGAATCATGACATTTCACAAGCAAGCGGTCTGAAAAATAAGGCCAGAAGAAATACTGTAGGGTTTTAAAAAAGGTAATTTATAAGATGAATATGTTCTCATTGCAGAGCTTTTAATGTATGGTTGTGGGGCATGCGTTCCTATTCTGTATACCTGTCTTGCTTATAACCACATCTCCATTAACCTAATGCCTGCATATTTCCTGGGTCTAGGTGGCAATTATCTATAGGAAGTTTTGAGACTTAACATAAGCTACCATGTTCATTGGTGCTAGTGTAAGGTGACTTTTAAATTTTATTAGGATATCTAATAATCCTACAAGTACTTACACAAGGATGGTTTTGGTTCATCTCAAGCATATATCTTGGGATCTAGTTTGGGTCTAAGAAACTAAATAATTGTTCCAATTTGAAGAATCATAGTTCATAAATGTACATATCCAATTTCTTTTTGGAACATGGTTACTTTTCTGTCGATGGGCATTATGAGACATGCAGAGGCAGGTCCAGAAATTATAGTCAGAGGGAGCTTGAACTATAGAGGGAAAAATAATTATAGTCAGAGGAGGGGAAAAATTGAGTCATTTAGACTTGAACCTAAGACCTCAAGTACTCCTCATTGATTAACTAACTGAGCTACACTTGATTTATGGATCAAATAGTAGAAGTCTATATTTCCTTTTTCCTTTTCAATAAAGAGCTGGGCTAATGGCCTGTTATGATATTAAATAAAATAACAATTGCAAAAGTTTACAATGGTATACATATAGAAATTTAAATATTTAAGGCAACTAAAACAAAACTGAGAATCATGTTGTTGTAACTGTTCTGGCTTGTGACTTATGGAATGATCTCCTTTAGCCAAGTATCTATGTGAAAGATGAACACAGGCTGTTATAGCTTCAAAAAGTTCTTTTTAAACATGGAATGGTCTCCAATATCCAAGAGTCAATTTGAAGGATGCAAACATGGATTAAAAAACCCTAAAGTAGAGAATTAATATCAGTCTTGCCTTCAAATTTTTTAGTAAGAATATGAAATTCTTGGGATTGTCATTCCTTCACTCTTTGTGGTTTAATGTCTCTGGGAGATGAATGCAATTCCCTATAGTAAATCGTATCTTCTTGCCTCTTTGTCAAGATTTTTTATAGTCCGGGAGAACTTGGAGGGTGCTCCTTGGTAGCACGAGCTTAACATGCATATCCAAAAGGTAGGTCTATCTACCTGCCAACTGACTGCCTAGGTTTGACTGACTCATGCTCATAGCTACATTGGCTAAAAATTTGGCACGACGTCAGGTTGATAGTCGGTCATAAAAAACTTGGTGAAATATATCGTGGACCTTTAATATGCTCCATAGCGGACGTCATTATGATGGGAGAAGACCTGGTTGATGATGATGAATATGAAGTCAAGGAAATAAGCTTATTTTGATTTATGGTTTGATGACACTAAACCAAAGGAGATGAATAATCCTAGTAAATACTTGTTGGCTAGTATCAGACTTTGCCTCAAAAATCATTTTGTTTCTCTCTATCCAAATATTCCAATAAATCACAGCAATCGTCATATCCCATAGACTAACATGATTAATTTTTAAATCTGACTTTGCTATCTTGATAGCCTCAACAGGAGAAGTAGGAGCCAAATGAAGTTTAAATACTAATAAAGTGAAACCCAAATTTGAACTGCATATTCAATAACGTCATCACAAAAACATGCAACAAGAGAAGTAGAAGTCTATATTCATTTGCATATATTTGGCAATATTGTCAAATAAGAATCCTAAAATCCAAAATATTTGCTAAAATCCAGTGGCGGCTTGAGCGCACCCCCCCCCCCCCCCCCCCCCCCCCCCCCCCCCCCTTCCTTCTCCCCCCACATCAATGTAGAACCGCCCATGGAGACATGCTTACCTTGTTTAGTATGCACAATTAGGACGATATACACTGATACAATTATACAAATAAGTTACTACTAGCTATTTCAGTATGGTGACTTGTATATGATGGTCGAACTACTCACAAGAAGTAGTTATGCAAGACCAAACTTGAGCATACTATGCAATCTTGATGAAGGGATGCTGTGAATTTGACAAGTTTAGGCCGTCATGATGTTTGAAACTTTGAACAGAATTCCTAATTTTTTGATAAATTATCTGTACATACTAAACAGTAACATAGATTATATGTAGCATATCTCTATCGTACTTCAATGTGTGTTGTCTGATTGCAATTTGAGAATTAGTTCCAAATCATCAATTTATTACTCACTTGATTTCTTTTTGTTTTGTTGGTTATTTGGTTGACATTTTTTGGCATATATATATATATATATATATATATATATATATATATATATATATATATATATAGTGTACGTGGACAATTGCTTTAGTTTGTTTGAGTTAGATGTGGATTTTCTCTCTTCTCTCAGTTATTTAATTAAAACTATTGTATTTTGATTATGTAGCAAGAACGCATGTAAGAACTGGTGATGATTCTTTTGTGCTATCATACCACATCTGCGAGTAGATGGTTTTGTCTCACCATCAATGTCTAGGATTCTTCTGATATCTGGGATTCTGTCCTGTCTTGTTCCTTAATTCTTTTGCTATAATTTGTTTCAGGTACCAGTCAACTTTATTGGGATCATATCAGACAGTGGAGCTGATAGAAACTTTCATGAATTACCAGGTATTTGGAATTTCTTCTTTGAAGTATATTTATGGTAAATTTTATTCTGTGGAGTTCTTTTGTATTATCATGTGTTTGGAGTTCTTTTATATTACCATGTATTTCCATGAGTTGTGTCAGTTTCAGAGTTTTAGATGATCAATTAAAAGGGTCTTGACGATTTTAATAATTAGTGGGTCATGTGATGGACATAAGGTGATAGGAGAAAGTGTTCTTGCAAGGATTATTTTGCAACACATGAGTCCAACAAGTTCTCTCATCGTGGGATTTATTCAATTGTATTATCATTAAAGAAAACAACAGAAACACAATCCTCGAATTGTTAAATGATTTTGCAGTAAGTCATGTGTTAGGTATTATTAGCAGAAGAATTTCGAAGATAAGAGGGGATGTAGAGAAACAAAGAAAGAGGAGAGGAGAGCGACAAGAGTAGAAGAAAGCTATGGAAAGTATGTTTCTTGCAGAGGAGAATAATAAGATAGCTTTATTGACAGAGAGATTACATATATATAGAAGGAGGGTCAGCCTCTCACTTATGTGTACATACTTAACATTTCTCATGGAGATGACGAATATCGCTGAACTAATACCAGCATCACCACTATCACCACCCATAAACGAAGACTATGTGGCTTTCTGAGTACTTTCCCCAGAGAATCAGAGACCAAAACTCCCAGTTTTATTATTTAGTCCTGAATTGCTCACTCAAGATTAGTGCTCTTGCCACTTTAGTTCAGAAACTAATGTAACCACTGAGTGTGATCTTGTCGGAAGGCTAACATTGTTATTTATTGGATAGATGATCCAGATATCAGTAGGGATCCCTAAAATAGAGAGGGGGAAGAAATGAAAGTGTGCTGCAATGCTCTTTGGCCCCTCCCTCTCTGCTGTGTGCCTAACTTCTTTCACACTAGGACCCTTGTAGAGTAGAGAAAATCTGTCTAGCTAGGATCTTTAAATATCCACTTTTGTTCCCTATCATTAGCTGATCATAATAATGCATTACAACAGCAACAAAGCTTTACATGAATCCATATCCTACATTCGGCTTTATGAAATCCCATCCTAGTTGTGATAGAGGGCGTCATATTGATATTGTCTACCATGTTTCATTCTAATAAAGCAGAAGTGCAATAAAGTAAAACTATTTAATCTGTACCCCTATTATATAATTGATTACGAGATTTTAAGAAAACAAAATTATTAAACCCAAAGGTTCAAAGAGGAGAACAACCAAAATGTGGAATTGACAAACCAGAACCAATGTACGTTAAGACTCAATAGTAGTGTAGCAGATTTCACTCCTGACTCAGATCTCTAGCTCTATTAGGTGTCCAGTCAATTCCATGGATTCCATGTCCAAGTACTCAAAACCAGCCAAAGTGCACATAAAATTTAATAAAGCGGACAGAGTAAGTGTTGTCCTCTTAGTCGGCCCGCGGAACAATTAATGATAAATCATTAATTAATCAGTTACCAGGTTAGTTTACTGGGTTAGGTTTGCATACACACCCATTAACCTGACCCGTTTTAATTTATTCGTCTTACTCAAAGGAAATGAAACACAATAACAATCTATGTTTCATGGACACTAGAAAATGGTATCTGTATTTATACCCGTATCCATATTCATGCAACATAGAAAACAATAACGAGGATGACGACGAGTTGTAGACTACATGGTCGTAATATCTAGTCTATTTGTTGTTTTTGGTTTGTGATTTTTAACACTTTATTAACTCTATGCAGTTGGGACTTCTTTGATATGTTTGTTTGTAGTTTTTCAGTAACTCTACGGAGTGTGGACAGCCTTTATGTTTATTTTACGACTATTATATATTTTATCTATGTTTGTGTTTTTTTTTGTTTACAAATTTTTGTGAGAAAATAGTGTTTGTACTTCGTATTCTGATTAATTACTGTGTAACCTGACTAATCATTACATGGTAACGGATCAAGTTCTCATAATGAAAGCACGGGATTTAACCTTGTTCAAGACGATGCTTTCTTAGGTTTTGCCCAGTTTTTTCCGAATTTGTTGGCCTTCGGGCTAGGAGTCAGTAACACAATTACCTATATATATATGTGTGTGTGTGTGTGTGTTTTGAAAGTTGATATCAGTTCCCTTCATATTATCTTGAAGGCCGACACTTCTTTGAGTAAAGAATGGTGGAGAGCACCCTCCCCTTCACATCACTAAAGAGAGCAAGAGAACAACCTTGAGTAGAGGAAAGTATGAAATACAACCAACAAAGAATCAAATAAGTCCCCACGAACAGAGGGCACCACTTAATCCACATACCTTTTATAGCTCTTGGCGGAGGCAACTGAATGCCGCAAAGATAAGACCATCCTGAAAAGAGAGGTCTTTCGCTGGCCTGAATGTCGTAGAAGTATATTGGAGACTAGTAATCACTTAGCAAATGACTTCACATGGGCTTAAATTGATGTCTTCATATATGATGCGGTTACGATGGTTTCAAATTTCCCATCAAGGCAAAACTGAGATTCCTACAAATTCCAATCGCGGAGGAAAGAGAGGCCTCCTGAAGCCAAACTTGTGCCAAGTGGTTGAGAATGCAACAATATGGATTGAATTGAAAAATCTTAGCAAAGAAAGTCCACACTTCTCTAGGTAACTTGCTAGAGACAAAAGTGATCATTATTTCCAGTCCTCCATTCTGTGCAGAACCTACACTGGGAGGCTAATGCAATGCCCATGGATGTGATCCTCGAATCCCAAGGGATGGCGTTGAGGGTGAGACGCTGGAGGGAACCACATGGAGGGAACCACATTGGGAGAGATGTACTTGTTCCTCGAAGTACAGAAGAAACTACCTCTAAATAGAGGTTCCCCTCTCCAAAACTCACCCAAGAAACAAGAAAAATCAACTCAAGGACTTCATGCAAGAGTCCCAACTCCCCAGATGTAGCCTGACAAGTGACAACTAAATAGGTCTATAATCTCTACTCTGGTTCCTCCTCATCCGGAGAATCCTCAACAGCTAGTCCATTTGACGTAAGATTTGTCTTCGGGTTAATCAGATCTGTCGTATCCTTGTACATTAGCAATAAAATCTCAAACTCTACTCAAATTTTGACTCACTTTACCAAATCTTTCAGTCTTAATTTGAATGTGATGAATACTGTGTCTTGAGATTCTTGACAGTTGCATTAAATGCAAAGTTATTTCGTTCAAGCCAAATATGCCAGCAAATAGCATTAGCAATAAAATCTCAAACTCTACTCGAATTTTGACTCACTTTACCAAATCTTCATTCCTAGTCTTGCACTTATTTTTCGAAACTCATGTTTTGTAGATGTTTTTGCCAGTGAAACATGAGCTTCAAATTAAAACTATGATGAGTTGTAAATTGATGTTTATAGAAATTTGTGTGGTTAACCTTCATATTATGTTTTTAACCCTGCAAGCTTTTAGTTAACACTTCACATAGAAACCTGATTTGGTTATAAGGGGCTGTTTGGTATGATGTAACTCATTGAAAGTGTGAAATTGACACTTTCAACATGTTGTATTTACACTTTCAACGTCTCTTTCCAAAATGTGCTTGGATACATGGTTTTTTGCCCGAGTTTCATACCAATTTTGTTTGGATGGCAACATGAAAGTGGAAGTGGGAATTGAAAAATTAACAAATATTAATTAACGAATAATTAACAATATGAATTATTTAAGAAAAAAATTAACAAAATTTAATTAACTAAAAACTAATTAACAAAACATAATTAACGAAAATTAACAAAAAATAATTTCTTAATCAACGAAAAATTAACTAAAATTAATTTTCTAATTTACGAAAAATATTAATTAACACCCGTTCCTAAAAGTGTGTTCCTATTCAGTTGAAAAAAATTAACAAAAATTATTAATTAAGAAATGAATTAATTTAATTGAATTAATTAAGAAAAAAATAGCAGCAAAACTCCCCACTTTCAACGAGTTCCTCCCATTTTCTGTTGCAACTCATAAATGAGAAAATGAGCTCAACATGAACTCTACACTTTCAATAACAAGCCACTTTCAATGGACTTGCAATGGCTAGCCAAACACTGGAGTAGATGCATTGAAAGTGCAGTGGAAGTGGCACTTTCAATGCACTCACAACAACCCAAAAAGGTGAAGTGACTCAGTTTAAATGTACTTGCAAAAATGTGGCCAGTTTCAACACACTTACAAGCATCCAAACAGGCCTTAAGTGATACACCCTGTGGTGCATGACATGCATATATTCGTCTGTTTGTTTTGGCATTGCACTCTTAGATTATCTATTTTTGTGAATGCAACACCCGACTTCTGTTTGTTGGGGTTAATTTAACCCTTATGCTAATGTCTTTCTCACTTAGGACAGAATCAGTTTTTCTGGAACATATGTTCTCTAGAATTTTTTTGACAGTAAATCACGAAATTCTAATCAAAACTATGATAAGTCCTAACTTGATGTTCATAGAAAATAGTATGGGTATCCTTCAAATGATGCTTATCTCTGCAAACTTGTAATTACATTTCAGTGAAAAACCTTGATTTGGTCCTAGGTGATACACACAGTGGTGCAATGACATGCTTGTATTAGTCTGTTTGTTTTGTTGTGACATTCTTTGATTATCTAGTTTTGTGAATGTAACAGTCCCAGCTATAGAGCCCTCTGTTTCTTGGGGTTACTTCCATCCTTTTTCTAATTTCTTTCTCATTGTAGGAAAATATTCGACGATGTGTCTGCATTACATATGATTCTGCGAGGTCCAATCAAGGGGTTTTGGCTCTCAAGGCATTGAAGCTCTCTGACACCTTTATGGATCTTTACCGCAAGAACAATTTTACTGGAGAGAAGTAATGAGCTTATCTTCTACTTATCTGTTATATATGACCGTTGCCTATAGTATTCTCATACTTCTGGCTTTTGTTCAGGTTAAGGGAAAAGAAATTGTCTTGGGTTGATATTTTTGAAGAAATCCCTGTAAGTTGTTTACTTTCTCCTTACACTAACTTGAGTTCATTTACTTGTAAATTGCACTCTAAAGTTTGTAAGTAGGAGATACAACTGATTATTGATTAGTTTGTGATAGCTACCAACCTTATATATATATATATTAGTTATCATTCGTGTCACTGCTCCGTGTTCCCAAATTTACAGATAAAAGTTTCTAATTCTGCACTTATCAGTGCATTCATGAAAGAGCTGGAGCCAGATTCTCCTGTAGCACAGGTGTTAATAATTTCTTATTTAAAACTCCCATCAGCTTTGTCAAGTCTGTTTTAACAGATTTTTTTTGGGTCTTATATGTGTTTATGTTTCTTTGCAGTGTGATTATGATCGCCTAAAGTTGTCAACTGCTCCATTTATGGAGAGGAATGTAGAGTTCCTAATTGATTGCATGGAAGATCTGTCTTCTGAACAGAATAAGGTTGTCTTCCAAATATGTTCTTTTGGCATTTTTGACACTGCTCTCTATCTAACTCAGTTAATTTCATTTCTTTTTCCAGTTCCAATATTATTACCGAAACCTCTCAAGACAACAATCACAACAGCAAGCCTGGCTACAAAAACGAAGGTAACTGTAAATGCAATCATTATTTGGTGTACAAGCTCTCTTTCTTTAGGCAACTCTGCCCTAGTAGAAATTGGTTTGTAGTCTTAATGTTCAGTTATTGGATCTAAGTTTTGTCCATGATAATTCTAATAACAATGCACTATCTCAGTGTAAAGGTTGTCCTATTTGTACTGCAATGCCTCTTTTGCTCCTGAGATATCTGTTGTTTTGATGTTTCTGTAAACCATATTTTTCTTCCTCATTATCATTATGCAAGCCTTCTCCCATCAGAATGGGGTTGGCTATGAAGCATAAGAAAGCTCCATACATGACTTGACAAATTTTATGACTGGCTGTCGACCTGACGTCAACCCTCTACGTTGTCGTCAAATTCTTAGCCAAGGTAGCTACGAGCATGAGAGGGTCATGCCATAGAATCTAGGTGGCCAGTTGGCAAGTAGGTAACCTTTTGGATTGCAGTTTAAGCTCACGCAACCAATGGGCACTCTCCTAAACCCTCCTAGACTATAAAGAGTCTAGACGAAGAGGTGAGATGATATAATTTGTTATACAAAATTGCATTCATCTCTATAACACATTATGCGAAAGAATAAAGGAATGACAAGCCCAATATTTTTCTTCCTCTATAACCTAAGGTGCCGTTTGGATGAAGGTTTGATATTCCTAGGAATCTACTTCCCATTGCTTTCCCATGGGAAAGGAATTCAACATTCTCATGTTTGGTTAGGCTGGGAATATGTAGTCAAAAAAATTCAATTTTTCCATTTCCACGTTTGGTTCAGACATGAATGAGAATCTTAATTTGTTTAATTTTTCACAAATACCCTTTCCTTAATTTCATGTTAGTTAAATTCAACTGGTGTCATTGAGGGTATTATTGTCCAATTTTTTTTAATTAATGCACCCAACCAACATTCCCAGAAAAGCAAAAATATTTCCAAGCGGAGCCTTGGGTTTTACTTTTCCACAATTATGGAAACTGAACCCCCCCATATGACTGAAAAGCTAGGCTCACCTACATACCTATTTGCCTTTTTGGTTTTGTTGCAAGCCCTCTCTTGCTCCTAGCTTCTTACCTTTGTCTAGGAATTTGGCATTAGCATAGAGAGTCGACAACTTTGTCTTGCTCCATAATGACCCTATTTTGATGGGAGAGAAGGCTTGAATGATAAGATGGAGTGAGTTATCACTTCTGCTTAGTTATCATGTCATAGTAGTCGTTATTTATCAATATTTAGTTTTATGCCAAAACTAAAATTTTGGAGATTCGTACAGGCCTTCCAGTATCCAACTCAATTGGAATCAGACTACTGTCCTATCTTTTCTTTGTTGCTTTCTAGTAGCTCTGGTTTATAATTGAGTTATTCTTATTGTAGGAGCGAGAACATGGCAAGGAAAGCTGCTGGGGAAGAACCATTGCCTGAGGAAGATCCAACAAATCCCATCTTCAAGCCTCTACCTGAGCCGTCACGCTTGGATACCTATCTCATAACAAATCAAATATCTAATTACTGCAACCAAATCAATGGGTATATTATACATATCTTCTTTCATCATATATTTTATTGTTTCATGCTGTTTTCCCTATTTGTACCTAAATATATTTTTGTGAATATTCAATTCTCAAAAGGCAAACTTTGGAACCTGTGTTTCGTTATCGTGAAATGCATGATAATTTTGTATGATGCATTTGATGCCCCATGTGTATATTTATCATATTTTATAGGTTTTGATATTTACATATTTGTAACTGTAGACATTTTTACCTACATGAACCTAAATATCTATATGAGCTAGGGGAATTAACTATCCGCATTATGATGTAGGCTTGTGGCAGATTTGTGACTAATTATAGGAAATTTCTTTTGATCTGTTTTTTCTACCTGACTGACATATTGGCACTAGAGTTTACTCCCTCTCAACGTTAATGCTCCTAGGTTCTTGGATGTCAAGGACTATCTATTTGCTACTTTATTCAGTTATTGTCTTTAATACCAATACCCGATTCATGGTTTTTTTTCTCTGTTATTTTTCATATACAATTTCAATACATATAAAGGCCTTTTTTTTATGTAGAGGCAAAACATACTAGATGAACTGGAGATTCTATACAGCGTCATAGAATAAGAGCTAGGGAAATTAACTATCCGCATTATGATGTAGGCCTGTGGCAGATGTTGTGACTAATTGTAGGAAATTTCTTTTGATGTTCTGTTTTTTCTACCTGACTGACATATTGGCACTAGAGTTGCTTACTACCTTTCAAAGTTAATGTTCTTAGGTTCTTAGATATCAAGGACTATCTATTTGCTACTTTATTGTCTTTAATACCAAAAACCCGATTCATTGCTTTTTCTTTGTTATTTTCATATACAATTTCAAAAAATATAAAGTTTTTTTTCTTCTATAAATGTGAAACATACTAGACGAACTGGAAATGCTATAAAGCGTCATCGAATAAGGATCCATTGACATTTACTAATTTACTTTAGAGAGAACATATTGTCTGTGAACAATTACCTTTCGAGAGTTGGATTTTCTGTCTTCTTTTCTGTTTATTTATTTATTTATTGCGCATACGACTGTTGCTTTTGTTAATATAACAAAATCGACACATAGTTTCATGCTAACTAGTAGGAGTGTTGGAAGGGGGCCAAATCTGGAAGTGGAAAGCCTAGTGAACTAATGGACCACTTTTTTCTTTGGCATGATTCAATTTCAATTTTATGAACATAGTTTCATGCTAACTAATAGGAGTGTTGGAAGGGGGCCAAATCTGGAACTGGAAAGCCTAGTGAACTAATGGACCACTTTTTTCTTTGGCATGGTTCAATTTCAATTTTATGAACTGTGTGTGCCATTTTTTTCTTCTAGACCTATTGTAATAACTATCTGGATTAAATAATTACTTGTTTATGTTGTGCTTGTGCATGGAAGAATGATGTCTTTTCTTTTTGGTGATAGAACCGTTTAGTTCAAAGAACTACTTGGACCAGGGTGATAAAAAACAATTTATATAAGTATTTGAAAATTGCTGGTTGCTGAACATACAAAAAGTTAAGGAACAGGGATAAGGATGTGCTCTGGCAGAGACCAGAGTTATGAGATGACTTTGTGCACGTTAAGGAAATTTTGTTCTCTATTTGAAAATGGTTAGAACCAAATGCATGAAACTTCAACATCTTAGTTGGAATTTTATCTGTTGGGCTGTGTTAAGAGACAATTTGAGAGGGGATTAAGGGCTCATGAATATGGGTAACAGGCAATTTTTGATTCCTAATGTGTGAGCTCGCGTTAAATCAGGAAGGAAAATTTTCATTTTAGCATCACAAATCCTGGTTTGAAGTTCCATAATCTGGAGCTTAACCCATTGCCAAATGCTGCCGGAAGATGTGAGATTGTTAGTACTTATCTATGTTCTTGTTTCCCCTTCAACAAAAATGTGGTTTGTTTTCATTCAGGGTCTATTTGGTTTGCATGGAGATCGAAATACCATGTAGAATTGCCATCACAATTTCGTGGCACGAAATCATGGAATTCAAATTCCAGTTGGTAATGTCAGAATTTTAATTCTCTACTCAGTAGAAAAATCTGTAACTGACCCTGGGAATTGATATCCGATAATTTCTGCAACAAAGATTTAGTCTAAATCCTTGAACTGCAACTCCTTGCATACAAACATGCCCAAACTCAAGTATGTAAGGGCATGTTCTTGTTTGGTTTCAGTCTCGAGCATTACTGATCAACTATGTTGCACCTACACAGGAAAATGGTGTCCGTATTTGCATTGTCCGTAGCCATGTCTTTGTATATATTCGTGCAATATAGGTGACTACGTCATGCTTATTTGAAAAAAAAATGGTTGTACTCTGTGTCCATATAGTGTCCTTACCCACATCTGCGTTCATATTCTAGCAACATAGCTGCTCAAGCACGTGTAATGGTTAGGAGCTGGAGGACTTCTTGGGTGATAGTATAGTTTTTCAATTTTGACTGATTAATGTGATATATTTTGTCCTTCATATGCATAATTTCTACATTTCTATTTTTAATGGTTTAATGCTGAATTTCACATGCATTCATTCGTTTTTTTGTGTGCAAAATATTCAGTTTCAAATGATGATGGCTAATTGCTTCAATCCTACACTCTTTTTCAGGGTTGCAGGACAGAGTTTCAGCAGATTATATCTAATGAAAGCTTTGCATGATAATTGAATGAAAACCTGGTGTATCCCATGTGACAGCTGAATTCACATTATTATTTTTGGAATTGTTTCTTTTACGACATACTGTTGTTGTCAGAATTGTAAGGCTATTTCATGTTAGTGATTGATGAAATTTGGAGTTGAAGATTCTCTGCGTTTCAATGCTTTGTAAGAGTTGTGTATTTTTCTTGGAAAGGTCCATTTTTTTTTTCTTTTATCTTTTTTCTTCAGGACTCCAAAGTCATTAATCATTGGCAATTACAACAACTTTAACAATGTTCAAGGAGTTTATTCACCTTATGCATTCTGTGAAAGGATTACTAATGATATTGGCCCCATTGTGTACTTACTGCTGCTGGGTTTTACTTGGAAGGCAAGAAGGATGTTTAGGTGGTCTAATTTTCCTCCAATTGAAATAATTTGCGTGAATTTGTTTTCCCTGAAATTGTTCACCTATGCATGATGGAAATTCTTCTTATTTGGAAGAGTCCGGACGGAATTTATAACTGGGATTATTTTGCAAAAAAGCTTCGTACACAGTTTTAAAGGACAATTCTTAGTTTCATTCACAAAACCCGTCATTCGAATCCAACGTCGTGGACCATCCCACGTCAAAATAACCTAACAAATATATGAAACATAAGAATTTGCGTACTTGAGTTTAGCCTACAGCACATGAGAAGAGGGAGATGATTCTTATTTCACACAACAAAAAGAAAAAGATTACATTGGAACCATACATAAAGAGAGCCAAAAATCACAGAAGCAGTCACGTAAATAGTTATGGAAACCTTAACCAAAATATAGCAATGTCGTCAATATGTTTCCCATAATAATTAGGCATAAAATAACATCCTATACCTCCTCCTCCGATATACACCAACACAACACGTTCATAATACACAACAGGTAGTAATCAACTATTTCATTGCTAACAAAGTATTCGCAAATTTAAAGGTGGCAAAAGTTTAAGCAATATATATAGCATTCATTTGAGACTGCAAGCAAATAGCATTTCCTCACGCAGATAACTGCACTCTTCAGAACTTCAAAGATCACATAAACTACATCGTGAAAGAGGGGTGACGCATCACCAGCCTCAACTTGTTCAACTACAAACAGCAAAACAATCAGCTCGTCTGGACCAAATTCAGTTCGAGTTCGGTGTATTCCAAACAGAACTTGGGGATACTCGTCTGATCGAGTTCGGTCAGAACTCGATTTTATCGGGCTGAACGTGGTTCATGTTTAATCTGCAACGTTGGATGCTGCTGGTGGATAGTCAGATTTGATGGGGACTATTTTGGATATTTTCTAAACCCTAAAATAGGTTTCTCAACCTATTTATATGTGTTAAGGGTGGAGGCACAAATAATAGAACATTCGGGAGATTCATGATACTTGTCCACAAAAAATCTAACAGAAAGTCTGTACTTTGCTCTTAAGACTCGTCATCCAAGACAAAAAGAAGTGAAGATCTTATCAGGGAGTCGTCATCTTCGTTCATAAAAATTGCTATGGGTTGGATGAGTGGTTTCATTGCAATCTGTCTTCTTTCTTGAGTTTGGTGAGGGAATTTAATCTTTGGAAAAAGAATTCAATATAGTTTATTCAATCTTGTAATTCCACTTGAAGTTATATAGATTTAGAATTTGTCCACGTGACGTAGTCACTGAACATATACTATGTTTTGTCTATCTTTGTGCTTGCGTTAGACGAGTGGTTGGTTATCTCAAGTGGGTCGACCTAGTTTTCACTGCAGTCAGTTTCAGACACGTAGTATCGGAGCGCAGTATCGGCACTACCGGTTCCAACATATGGTATTAGAGCTCTCATGTTCTCGAGAGGGAAGGTGCAACCATGTCTACAGAGCAGATGAACACACGTATGATCACTCTCACAGAAGAGAACTGGGCGATTTATAAGCCAATGATGGAGGATCTATTATGGTACAAGCATTTGCATAGTCCGTTGGAGGACGACAGTGCCAAGCCACCAGACAAAACTGTCGATGACTAAAAATGATTGGATCAGAAGATCGTTGGATTCATCCGCCAATGCTGGACGATTCAGTATTTTATCACGTGTCCATGGAAAGTTCGACAAAACCATTGTGGGAGAAGCTTCATTCGTTGTACGAACGGAAGACTACTGACAACAAGACGTTTCTTATTCGCCAACTAATCAAATCGAAGTACACGTAGGGTGCCCTCGTAGCACAACATCTGAACGAGGTTCAGGGTATCATCAATCAGTTATTTGCGATGAAGATGGTGATTAACGATGAGCTTCAGGCATTACTGCTTTTGAGTTCTCTGCAGAAATCTGGGAGACATTGGTGGTATTAGTGAGCAAATTTGTACTTGATGGAGTTGTCATGATAGAGACAGTCAAAAGTAGCTTGTTGAACAAGTATGTTTGGCATAAGCAAGATAGAATCGTCGCATGAGTTCTCTCTGGTTGTTTCCTATGGGAAGGGAAGAATCAAGGACATGGGGGAGTTCTTGGAATCTTTCGACCATGGAATGCAAGAAGCGCTGCCATTACTGTGATAAAATGGATCATTTTAAGAAGAACAACATGAAGCTTAAAGTTGAGAAGGCAAAAGGTAAGGATGATCAGGTGGATCTCACGACTATGAGATATCTCATCATCGCAGCAATCGACACAAAAGAACCTTGTGGCATATGTCATGACAACGATTGGGTCTTGGACATTGGGGTGTCACGCCACTCCACAGAGGAGGATCTTTACGTCATAATGAGGCGATAGGTTTGGACGTGTGAAGATGGGGAACAAGGGGACTGCTGCAATTGTGGACATCGGGGACGTACACTTGACAACAGAGCTTGGCGAGAAGTTCGTTCTCAAGGGGGTCCTCTTGTGTCATAGTGTCACTACCACATTTTCTAGGAAAGGGTATTTTGGTAATTTCCTATTTAAATAAATATTGTGCATGGTAAATAATTATTTGTTGTATTATTTAATTGTTGTTAGTTATTATTTAATTATTTTAGACTTATTTTAGTGGACCCAACTAGTTTAGTTTGGACCCATGGACCAACATGAATTAATTAGTTAGACTTGGCCCATTTAGAAAGCCCATAGTTAAGGAGATGGATTAAACTAATTAAATGATTAGACTAGAAGCTTCCTTCCTTAATTATTTCTTCATGAGAGGCCTCAAGGGGTACATTGGACATTTTACAATTGCTTGGGGGAGAGGCTATGGCCGGCCTATTAAAGAGGGGGGGGGGGAAATTTCTCTCTCCTCTCATCTCATTCCAAATCTAGATCTAGAATTCTCCCACTACCAAATTCCCTCCATTCCCAATCCAATTCCCTACCAAATTCATTCCAAATTCTTCCCAATTCACCATTAGAGAAGGAGGAAGCAAGGATCTAGAAGAAGGAAGCAAGGATCTACAAAGAGGAGCAAGGATCTACAATTTGGAAGCAAGTTCATCTCAATTGGAGGTTTCATTGGGAATCCATCTCCCAATAGGTATAATTCAGATTTTCCCATTTAAATAGCTTCTAAATCTGAGATTTAATCATGTAAAATCAACCTATATGTATGTAGTACCCATAGGACTTTATTTTGTGTTCATAGGAGACCCATGGAGAAAGTTATGGTGCTTTTTGTGTCAATTTTGTTGGAATTCCGAATTTATATTTTGTTGTGTGTGTCAATTGATCCTATAGATCAATTGAACATGAGATTTGTGTTTGAGGCTAGTGTCGTGTCCATATTGGGATACTTGTGGTTCGTATCCCAACTATTTGGTGATACGTGTCATTTGGGGGTTTTCCTCCGACACGGGGCTTTGAACATGTCGTATTTTGACACAGACACATAGATCTACTTTTGACGCTTTGATTTGTTCATAAATATTATTTGTGATTTGTTTGTGTCCTTCGGGGTGCATTTGGTTGTGTGTTGGACTCGTGTCGCATGCGTATCCTAGATCTAGTGGGATACGGTGTGATACTCTCAAATTGTGTGAATTTTTGAATAGATCTAATAATGTATGGTTTAAATTCTTCAATTATAATTAGTAAATATATATAGATATTATATATTTATTTTGTGTATTTATTATAGTAATTATTGTAGCATAGATCTATATATTTTTGTGTGTGCTAATATGATGTACAAATATAATATGTAGCTTTCTTGCATGTAATTATATATGTACTTATGTTAATAGTATAAATTATATATAAATGTTTTATAAACTATATTTATGTGTTTAATTATGTAATTATATTATTTATAGTTATTATGTAATTATTTGTATATTAATGTATATATTTTAGGTGTGCTTCTAGCCATGTAAAATATGAACATTAATATGTGCATGTGTTGTAACTATTGGTGTTTAATTATAAGTTTATATGTGCATATATATATAAGTATATAATTATTTATTTATATATATGTATTGTGATTATTATTGTATATATATATGTGTATATATATGTATTTTGTGAGGTATAATATTTGTAATAATATATTATTTCATTTGTATAAATATTGGTTGTTTATATATTATATTAGAGTATGTATTATTTGTATTATTAGTATACTTTGTGTGAGTATCTTTTGGGATCTAATTTTAATTCCTAAATTATTGTACTTTATCTCTATATTATTTTATAGATGTCTTGTGAGGTTGACTTTGGGTTTGACCATGTTTGACTTTAGTGGACTTTAGAGTTGACCATAGTTGACTTTTGACTTAGAATTGACTTATTGACCTAGAAATTGCCTAGTTTGACTTGTTCTCTTTCCGGGACCTTGTATTAATGTGGTATTCCATATCTAGGTCTTCGAGGCACCGAGTCAGACATTTGTGAGACTGTTCATTGGACTTCAGGCGAGTACATTCTCTGATAGTTTCTCATTTATGATATCCTCTATGTTCGTTGTATCTAGTGTAGATATACATGTTCTCTTGACACTATGGTTACACGGATTGGTATATCCGGATCTCGTCATGAGATGTTATTCCTTGGTATATGGTGTATATGGTGCAAGTATTGTTTCATTGGTTATCTTGTACATGTACAGACACCGATTCTCGGGGAGACTAGCTATCTTCTTGGGGAATCTCGTGCCATAACGTACCGTGGTTGGATCTATTATACCAGTCGGGGGTGGGGAGTATTTTAGTGTAGATATGTGATCATACCCTCCTTGTGCATGTCTTGTTTCTTGTGAGTGTTGATCATACACCGCACGTATGATTAACCAGGCCATTATACTCTTGTGCAAGTTCCCAAGCCGATCACATGTTAAAGCTAGTACTCACACACTTAGTCATTAGTATTCTTGTTCCATCAGCATATTGTTCATTATTGTATTTCTTTCCAGTATTTCCTTATTGTCTCTACATTCTTGTCTCTATTTATGCATCTTGTTTATCCACAGCTATTTACTGTTACATAGTTTTTATCATTATTTGAGAACTGCTGTTAGGGTTGTACTCTGCTCCTTTCCTGACTGGATATATTTTTCCAGATGACACTGAGGAGTACCCTACCTATTATGGACCCCAGGATGTTGTGGGTTTAGATTCTGAGACCCTGGCTCAAGAGGGACTTATCCCAACTGAGACAGTTGACCCTGGAGTTGTAGCTTTATAGTTTTGTAGTATTCTTTTGTATTGGATTTGTCTCCAGCATATTTCTGTATTTTTTTTCAGACTCATTGATGTATTATTTTAGACTCATGAGTTGTATTGTGACTATTCTATTCTTATCTGATTCGTGTTCATTCTATCTTAGTTCTGTGATTGAGTACACTATCTTTTGGTGGTTCATTATATTAGATAGACTTTCTAGACAGCGTTCTACCGCCGATTCTGCGGCATAGGCTGGACGTTGTTTCCGACTAGTACCCTTACCCCGGGTGCGGGTCGTGACACATTTTTGGTGGTGGCCCATGCAGGTCTAGCTTCACAAGTATATGATATCGTGGTAGTGCGACAACTTAGTTGTACTACTGCGAGCCTGCGATAGGATATAGGATATAGGCTGAGATACTCAATCACATCTAGGAAAATTCTTTTGATTCAACTATTCTCCTTTGACATTGATACTTGAACCCTTAAACTGTCCTTTCCTTGATGTCTTACATCATGTGCCATATTGATCCTCATTCCGTCTTTTTATGAGACATACTCAGAGATACTTGCGGAGGCACGCAAGGTTGAGCGGGATCTGGGTTTGAAGACCAAGAGAGACCGTGATTCTTTTCTGGGGGCCAACGGCAGTACAGTATCTGCCAAACGTCCTCATTTCCAGTCCAGACCTTTCCAGCAGCCACAGCAGAACCAGACTCCAGCTAGAGCGCCTTTTCACCAGGTACCTCAGCAGCAGAGACAGTTACAGCAAGCTCCATGCAACTTTTACAAGAAGTCCGGCCACATCTGGGAAGTTTGCAGGAGGAGGCTAGGAGTTTGTTTGTATTGTGGTACTGAAGGGCATCAATCAAGGGAGTGTCCTCGTCATACAGTTCAAGGAGCAGCTCCAGCTCCGAGGACACAGACGAGACCACCTGCAGCACAGCCGAGGGGACCGCTTCCGACACAGCAGCAGCGTTTTGTCCAGCATCAACAGCAGGGAGGTGCTCGACAGGGACGAGCGTTTGCTATGACCGTCGAAGAGGAGGAACCCACCGGAGATGTCATCGCAGGTTCTATTCTTCTTGATTCTATTCCAGCTTTAGCTTTGTTTGATAGTGGTGCTTCCCATAGTTTTGTATCTGTTTTTTTTGCTCTGAAGCATGGTTTGGTAGATGAGTCTTTGCTTAGGACTTGCAAGATCATGACCGAGGGAGGCATTATCCTGGTTAATGATATTTGCAAGGATCGAAGAATTACTCTGGGAGGCCGGGAGTTGAGTGCGTATCTACTTGTAATGCCACTTCCGAGCTACGACATTGTACTCGGGATGGATTGGTTGAGTAGGCACCGTGCTAGCATAGATTGTAGAGGAGGTAGAGTTTTGTTTGGTTCGCCAGGAGAGCCAGAGTTCGAGTTTGCTAGAGGAGCTGCAGAGCAGGAGAAAAGCATTATTTGTGGAGCTATGGTGGAAGACAAGGAGTTGCCGCATCCGTTGATAGCAGAATTCTTGGATGTGTTTCCTGAGGAATTGCCAGAATTGCCACCCGATCGAGATGTTGAATTTTCTATAGACTTGGTGCCAGGTGCAGAACCAATTTCGCAGCATGTCTATAGAGTAAACAACAGCGAGCTGGTCGAGTTGAAGAAGCAGGTGGACGAATTGCAGGATAAGGGGTTTATCAGATCGAGTTCTTCACCATGGGGAGCCCCGGTATTGTTTGTACCGAAGAAGGATGGATCGGTGCGTATGTGCATTGATTACAGGACTTTGAATAATCTCACTATCAAGAATAAGTATCCTTTGCCACGGATTGATGATCTGTTTGATCAGTTGAGTGGTGCGAAGGTATTTTCTAAGATAGATTTGAGATCAGGCTACCATCAAGTGAAGGTGAAGCCGGAGGACATACCGAAGACTGCATTTAGAACTCGGTATGGTCAGTACGAGTTTATGGTGATGCCGTTTGGTTTGACTAATGCACCGGCGGTATTTATGAACTTGATGAACAAGGTGTTCCACCAGTACCTTGACAAGTTCGTGGTGGTGTTCATCGACGACATACTCATATACTCGAGGACACCGGAGGAGCATGAGGAGCATTTGAGGATTGTGTTGGATGTGCTGAGGAAGGAGAAGCTGTATGGGAAGTTGTCCAAATGTGAGTTTTTCTTGGACAAAGTAGAATTCTTGGGGCATGTTGTGACTGGTGATGGTATTTCAGTGGATCCGAAGAAGATTTCAGCAGTGGAATCTTGGAAGACTCCGAGTTCAGTAGCAGAGATCAGGAGTTTCTTGGGATTGGCAGGCTATTACAGGAAGTTTGTGCAAGATTTTTTGAGGATTGCCGAGCCGATGACCAGACTCACAAGGAAGGATGTGGAGTTTGTTTGGACAGAGGATTGTCAGGTTGCTTTTGAGGAGTTGAAGAAGAGGTTGACGTCTGCTCCTATTTTGACGTTGCCATCAGGGTCCGGAGGTTTCACTATTTATAGTGATGCATCGGGAAAGGGTTTAGGTTGTGTTCTTCAGCAGCATGGGAAAGTGATTGCCTATGCATCCAGGCAATTGCGTCCTCATGAAAAGAACTATCCTACCCATGATTTGGAGTTGGCAGCTGTCATATTCGCTCTGAAGTTGTGGAAACATAATTTGTACGGAGAGCGTATGGAGATCTTCACAGACCACAAAAGCTTGAAGTACGTTTTCACGCAGAAGGAGTTGAACATGAGGCAGCGTCGGTGGTTGGAACTGATGAAGGATTTTGATATCTTTTTGCAATATCATCCTGGGAAAGCCAATGTAGTTGTCGATGCTTTGAGCAGGTATCCGATAGCTATGTTCTTAACGCAGGATCGATATTTGTTGGAGAACTTGGAGAGCTTGGGCATTGAGGTGATTGTTCCTGGGTGTGCTATGCAGATGTGGGGATTGCAGATACACTCAGATTTGATGGACAGGATCAAGGCAGCACAATATGATGACGTATCTTTGAGGAGTATCAGAGCTCAGGTGAGAGCAGGATTGGAGGATGATTTCACTATTGCAGAGGATGGATCTTTGAGGCATGGAGTTAGATTGTGTGTGCCTAGTGGGGAGTTGCGAGAGGAGATATTACAGGAAGCGCATCGCTCTCAGTATTCCATACATCCAGGTGCTAACAAGATGTATCGGGATATGCGAGAGAGTGTGTGGTGGTATGGCATGAAGAGGAAAGTGGCACAGTTTGTATCCAGATGCTTAGTGTGCCAGCAGGTGAAAGCCGAGAGGCAGAGGCTAGGAGGTTTACTTCAGCCATTACCCATTCCAGAGTGGAAGTGGGAACACATTACTATGGATTTTGTGTCCGGACTACCACGATCTCCAGGAGGGAAAGACGCGATTTGGGTCATTGTTGATAGATTGACCAAGTCGGCCCACTTTTTGCCTTTCAAGGTGGGTTTGTCTACGGAGAAGCTGGCAGAGATGTATGTGAGGCAGATCGTTAGGATACATGGAGTTCCCGTCAGCATAGTCTCAGATCGGGATAGTCGTTTCACTTCTCATTTCTGGAGGAGTTTGCAGGAGAGTTTGGGCACTCAGCTCAAGTTCAGTACTGCATATCATCCCCAGACAGATGGGCAGTCAGAGAGGACTATTCAGACTCTCGAGGATATGTTGCGCACTTGTGTACTAGATTTCGGGGGTTCTTGGGAGGACCATCTCCATTTGGTAGAGTTTGCTTACAACAACAGTTACCAGGCCAGTATAGAGATGTCACCTTTTGAAGCTCTATATGGTCGGAGGTGTCGTACTTCTTTGTCTTGGGACGATGTTGGAGAGAGAGTTTTGCTTGGGCCAGAGATGGTTGTGGATGCAGCAGAGAAGGTTCAGTTGATCAGAGACAGACTTCGAGTGGCACAGGACAGACAACGGCATTGGGCCGATAGCCATCGGAGACCCTTGGAGTTTGAGGTATAGTTTAGATTTTATTTTGTGTGCTTGTTCTTGGTTGTTTGTTATAGATAAGTTCTTAAGGTGGTGTTTTGTTCTAGGTGGGTGGTTTGGTGTTTCTGAGGATTTCTCCGACACGAGGCACGATTCGCTTCGGTGGAGGCGGAAAGCTTAGTCCGCGATTCATTGGACCTTTCACTATTCTAGAGAGGGTCGGTGCAGTTGCTTATAGACTAGACTTGCCACCTGCATTGGAGGGAGTGCACAACGTATTTTATGTGTCGCAGTTGAGACGATACGTGGCAGATCCTAGTCATGTATTGGATCACTCAGAGATAGAGGTGGGCCCTACTCTTAGCTATCCAGAGCAGCCAGTTGGAATTCTGGATCGGAGAGAGAAGGTGCTGAGGAACCAGACTATTCCTTTGGTGCGCGTCGCATGGAGGCATCACTCTCCGGGGGAGTCTACCTGGGAGAGAGAGGATGACATGCGAGAGCGTTATCCATATTTGTTTGTACCTTGAGGTATGTTATTTCTAGTTATGTTCTGTTCATTGTTATGTTCTGTTCATTAGTTAGTTGTGATTCTTTAGGTAGTTTTCGTCTTTGAATTTCGAGGACGAAATTATTTTAAGGAGGGTAGACTTGTCACTACCACATTTTCTAGGAAAGGGTATTTTGGTAATTTCCTATTTAAATAAATATTGTGCATGGTAAATAATTATTTGTTGTATTATTTAATTGTTGTTAGTTATTATTTAATTATTTTAGACTTATTTTAGTGGACCCAACTAGTTTAGTTTGGACCCATGGACCAACATGAATTAATTAGTTAGACTTGGCCCATTTAGAAAGCCCATAGTTAAGGAGATGGATTAAATTAATTAAATGATTAGACTAGAAGCTTCCTTCCTTAATTATTTCTTCATGAGAGGCCCCAAGGGGTACATTGGACATTTTACAATTGCTTGGGGGAGGGGCTATGGCCGGCCTATTAAAGAGGGGGGGAAATTTCTCTCTCCTCTCATCTCATTCCAAATCTAGATCTAGAATTCTCCCACTACCAAATTCCCTCCATTCCCAATCCAATTCCCTACCAAATTCATTCCAAATTCTTCCCAATTCACCATTAGAGAAGGAGGAAGCAAGGATCTAGAAGAAGGAAGCAAGGATCTACAAAGAGGAGCAAGGATCTACAATTTGAAAGCAAGTTCATCTCAATTGGAGGTTTCATTGGAAATCCATCTCCCAATAGGTATAATTCAGATTTTCCCATTTAAATAGCTTCTAAATCTGAGATTTAATCATGTAAAATCAACCTATATGTATGTAGTACCCATAGGACTTTGTTTTGTGTTCATAGGAGACCCATGGAGAAAGTTATGGTGCTTTTTGTGTCAATTTTGTTGGAATTCCGAATTTATATTTTGTTGTGTGTGTCAATTGATCCTATAGATCAATTGAACATGAGATTTGTGTTTGAGGCTAGTGTCGTGTCCATATTGGGATACTTGTGGTTCGTATCCCAACTATTTGGTGATACGTGTCATTTGGGGGTTTTCCTCCGACACGGGGCTTTGAACATGTCGTATTTTGACACAGACACATAGATCTACTTTTGACGCTTTGATTTGTTCATAAATATTATTTGTGATTTGTTTGTGTCCTTCGGGGTGCATTTGGTTGTGTGTTGGACTCGTGTCGCATGCGTATCCTAGATCTAGTGGGATACGGTGTGATACTCTCCAATTGTGTGGATTTTTGAATAGATCTAATAATGTATGGTTTAAATTCTTCAATTATAATTTGTAAATATATATAGATATTATATATTTATTTTGTGTATTTATTATAGTAATTATTGTAGCATAGATCTATATATTTTTGTGTGTGCTAATATGATGTACAAATATAATATGTAGCTTTCTTGCATGTAATTATATATGTACTTATGTTAATAGTATAAATTATATATAAATGTTTTATAAAATATATTTATGTGTTTAATTGTGTAATTATATTATTTATAATTATTATGTAATTATTTGTATATTAATGTATATATTTTAGGTGTGCTTCTAGCCATGTAAAATATGAACATTAATATGTGCATGTGTTGTAACTATTGGTGTTTAATTATAAGTTTATATGTGCATATATATATAAGTATATAATTATTTATTTATATATATGTATTGTGATTATTATTGTATATATATATGTGTATATATATGTATTTTATGAGGTATAATATTTGTAATAATATATTATTTTATTTGTATAAATATTGGTTGTTTATATATTATATTAGAGTATGTATTATTTGTATTATTAGTATACTTTATGTGAGTATCTTTTGGGATCTAATTTTAATTCCTAAATTATTGTAGTTTATCTCTATATTATTTTATAGATGTCTTGTGAGGTTGACTTTGGGGTTGACCATGTTTGACTTTAGTGGACTTTAGAGTTGACCATAGTTGACTTTTGACTTAGAATTGACTTATTGACCTAGAAATTGCCTAGTTTGACTTGTTCTCTTTCCGGGACCTTGTATTAATATGGTATTCCATATCTAGGTCTTCGAGGCACCGAGTCAGACATTTGTGAGACTGTTCATTGGACTTCAGGCGAGTACATTCTCTGATAGTTTCTCATTTATGATATCCTCTATGTTCGTTGTATCTAGTGTAGATATACATGTTCTCTTGACACTATGGTTACACGGATTGGTATATCCGGATCTCGTTATGAGATGTTATTCCTTGGTATATGGTGTATATGGTGCAAGTATTGTTTCATTGGTTATCTTGTACATGTACAGACACCGATTCTCGGGGAGACTAGCTATCTTCTTGGGGAATCTCGTGCCATAACGTACCGTGGTTGGATCTATTATACCAGTCGGGGGTGGGGAGTATTTTAGTGTAGATATGTGATCATACCCTCCTTGTGCATGTCTTGTTTCTTGTGAGTGTTGATCATACACCGCACGTATGATTAACCAGGCCATTATACTCTTGTGCAAGTTCCCAAGCCGATCACATGTTAAAGCTAGTACTCACACACTTAGTCATTAGTATTCTTGTTCCATCAGCATATTGTTCATTATTGTATTTCTTTCCAGTATTTCCTTATTGTCTCTACATTCTTGTCTCTATTTATGCATCTTGTTTATCCACAGCTATTTACTGTTACATAGTTTTTATCATTATTTGAGAACTGCTGTTAGGGTTGTACTCTGCTCCTTTCCTGACTGGATATATTTTTCCAGATGACACTGAGGAGTACCCTACCTATTATGGACCCCATGATGTTGTGGGTTTAGATTCTGAGACCCTGGCTCAAGAGGGACTTATCCCAACTGAGACAGTTGACCCTGGAGTTGTAGCTTTATAGTTTTGTAGTATTTTTTTGTACTGGATTTGTCTCCAGCATATTTCTGTATTTTTCTTCAGACTCATTGATGTATTATTTTAGACTCATGAGTTGTATTGTGACTATTCTATTCTTATCTGATTCGTGTTCATTCTATCTTAGTTCTGTGATTGAGTACACTATCTTTTGGTGGTTCATTATATTAGATAGACTTTCTAGACAGCGTTCTACCGCCGATTCTGCGGCGTAGGCTGGGCGTTGTTTCCGACTAGTACCCTTACCCCGGGTGCGGGTCGTGATACATAGCGTAGACCCGGCCTTGAGCATTGAGACGGTGATTATTCTGCTTTGCGGCTGGGTTGGCTTAGGGCGCTTGACCGTGATTCTGCTAATGTTGAGGGTGTAGAGAGAACTGATTTGGTCTTCACTTAGACAATCATTGGCCTGAAGCCCTATTCGGTTGCACTTGTTACAATGTAGCCCCTGGTTTCTTCCTTGGTTGTGACCCTGGAAACCTCTATTGATGGGACACTTGTGTATATTATGACCTCCCACAATACTAGGTCACTTGTGGTTGAAATTCTGTACATCACCGACATCAGTTGGAGGGCATTATAACTCTAATGAGAGGGCGTGATCGGGTACCTCCCTCATCGTCCGATACTGTAGGACAATAATATGTGCATGAATGACAGTCCACAGAATGCCTCGAATCTTCTAGCATGGCTCACCGCATCTGGTAGATAAAAGCTGACAAACTTGGTATGTCGGTTGAATTCTGCTACGCATTACTGCACTATCATGCTTTCTTACTTAATATGCACGAACTCGTTCTCTTTCTAACAATGAAAAGCTGGGGGCAAAAACTCATCTTCGAAGGCCTTCCATGATGTAGCCCACGAGACCTTCACATCCTTGTTGTCTCCAAGGATCGATCTTCTGTGCACGTCCCACCAATCGTGCGCCTTCATTCGAAGTTGAAGCTGAGCGCAAGTGACTCTCTTCACTTCGGGAATGCCTAGTAGCTCAAAGTGCTCCTCTAATTCGATCAACCAATCCAAAGCCATGGATGGATTCTGTAATATTGAAGGCAAAGATCTTTTCCTTAGCCGACTGGGAATCTCAACTTTGACTTCTAACTGCTCTGTAGCCGTTGCCACAAAGTAATTTATCGTCAATATCTGAACGATATGTTCTAGGGTATTTATCTGCTTTTGTTGGACTTGGAATTGGTCTTCGAATCACTTTTCAAATTTGCTCTGACGTTCCTTCGCCCGCTCTTTGGCTCGCTGATGCCAAGTCTCATCCCTCTGTTGCTGCATCTCCATCATGTGCATCATTCGCTCAATCAAATTGATAGAGGTTGCAGCCTTCGGGCCACTTGCACTGCCTGGAGTATCTGAACTACCCTCTTCTTCTATTTCTACAAAAGAGAGTGACTTACATTAGTCTCATAAAATATTATAGACTCACCATATAGAATGTCTCATTTCGACAATACGACTCATGGGTTCATCTAAGAAGGACAATATTTTTTTAAGAACTTTTTTCGAAACAAGGGTCCAAGAAAGTGAAGCTGTGCTCTGATACTAAAATATCATACCCCTTTCTGCAGAATCGATAGTCGTCATCGGACATGATGCCATACGAGCCTAAGTTATACTCGTACAAGGCATAGTCGTGTGAATCTTAAGGTATCACAACTTTTATAGAGTATACAAGACAATAAAATTTGAATGTAACTACGTATCATATTCTCGTTGTATAGTCTACTTGTCTCGAGCTATCGCTTTTAATTTTATATCACTAGTTACAATAATTGTAAATTAATCAATTCTATCTACAACAGCCGTATGATATATATTTATATATGATAAGCAAGTAACGTCACGATCATTCCATATTTCTATGTGACAAGCAACAAATGTTCAAGACTACTCTCTTTTATCTAGATTTTTTTTATTAAGGTATCATTGATCAAATGATGCAACCAGAGAGTCATTTTGTTATGGCCTGAAGATATGGAGAGAAGTGTCAAAGCCACCCACCGTTGGAGAATTGTCGAGAGAAAGAGATCTCTAACGCTACGCTCAAGCTTCACTTATGCGACGACCTGCATTTGCACTAATAAAGGATTAATACATTCTCTTCTGTTTCTCCTATAATTCAATATAAAAGTGTAAGTTGAAGAATACAAGCAATGAAAACCATAGAAAACATATAAGAAAATGTATTCATGAAACCAACAACGAAAGCATCATAAAAACAAAAAAAAATGGCAACAAAAACCAATAGTAAAAAGGTCTGAGGGAGTGAATCTTATATAAAGTTCTTTCTTAAGACACAATCCACTACATATGGAACCTGATTCCGAAGAACCAATCCAAATAGATGAATGATCTTAATTTAATCTGTCATGATCAACCGTTACCAACATAATTTTTGACCTTAAATGTTATCTAAAAATCCTTTTATGCTATTATCAGGAATTTCAAACCAGTCACTTACTCCAGTGCTAATTCACTTGCTCACGACTTCTCTCTAGAACATTCTATGAATCTATGCTCAGTTGATCCACAACAAAAGTATTGCTTCATCCTCTTCCTACATTCTTGCAACTTATGTCCTGAACTTTTAAAGTGGGTACGAATAAGTTGATTCTTCTTCTCCTGCTAGACCAGATCTTGATCTTGAAAAGTCTTCTGTTGTCTATTGTGATGCTTTGCCGGTCTAGGATTATGGTTCTTGCCTCCATCACGATCTTTCTTGGGTTTACGATCCATATCCACTTTTACTCCTTGGACTACAGATACTATCCCAGCATAGGTCTTAGCTCCGGTAGTTGTGACATGAACTATAATCCCCTTAGCTATGCCTTGAAAAATCTTCAAGCCCTATCTTTAGGATCCTTAACCATATACTTAGCAAAATTTCTAAACTCAGCTGCATACTCATCAAAGGTAATATTGCCTTGCTCTAGATTCTAAAACTATTTCTCTAATATTTACTTAGTAATAACAAGAAAGCACTTCTTCTTAAAATTCTCTAAGGTTAGATTAGGGTCTTCTAGCTTAGGTTTATTCCTAAACCAAATTTTAGCTATGTTATGAAGTTGGAGTCCAACTGCCTCTATATAATCTTAAGATTATTAGAAAGCAATGCAACTCATAGAATCCTTTATATGTTTTCTAACCATTCATCCTCATATAGTATTCCTTCAGTGCCATAGAACTCTCGGGGACAGAGCTTCTTAAAATCTAGAATATTCCCTTTTTAGGCTTAGTAAGTCCCCTAATTTGCTACTTTATCTATTGCCGCTAAAGAAACTAGCTGAGCATTCTCTATTCCTTCCTTTATTATTGCTGTTTTCTTATGCATTGATTCTGCTTTAATCATTTGAGCCTCAATTATTTCTCCAAAGTTTTCAAATAATTGTATTACATTCATAGACAACTCCTTAGAAATAAAAATAGTAGGAATTGTATGAATGGTTCCTTGGGTTAGAAGAGGTGGTTGAGGCGGAAGAGTCTCAGTCTCCTTAGAATTCACAGGGTGAGAGGAAGACGATCCTCCAGAACTAGCAATGTCCATATTGCGGTTTTGAGTCTCCTTTCCCCTAGCCATTCTGGAGAGACAAGAAAAGATAATAAGATCCAAGGAAGATGTGATTCAAAATGCTAAGAAGGCAACACATATTTATGAATGACATTCATGATTTCCTAGACTGTGATTGAGCATTCATATCTTGTAGGCTCCCAATTGTACTTTAGTCCTAAGTACTATTAGATGGACCTGCACGAACCACCAAAAAAATGTCACGACCTGCGCTCGGATGTTCGGATACGAGTTGGTGAGTATGTCTAGCCTATGCCGCAGCGTCGACGATAGTACGTTGTCAATACCTCAATCATCCTCATATGCTCAACAAATATTAATTTACTTAATCACAACAATCTACGGGAAGATATGACCAGGAATGATAACCCAACCATACACGATCACCATAGACTACATAATAACTATCAAAGTTTTCAGTATATCGTACATGCCAGATCTCTGAAGATAATTTTGATAAAATAATCACATAAAAACTATACATATGCCACATCAAAATGGCATATCCTAATCTTCTAGATCCTCTAGAAATTGTCATCTGATACACAAGTGCTATTTATATGTTCTCACATAATTTGTCAACTATCCAGTCATGATTCACTACCAGAAAAAGTCAAATTAGCGACGTCTAAAAACGTCGCTAAATAACAATAAATCGTCGCTAATTAGGTTTAGCGACGTAGTTAGCGACGTTTTAAATCAGTCAGAAAACTCCAAGTCGCTAAAACCAAAAATGTCGCTAAACGTCGCTATGCCGACGTTTTTTAGCGACTTTAATGTGTCGCTAAATTTAGCGACGTTTTGCGACGCCAAGTCACTAAATAGCGACGTTTATAAAAGTCGCTAAACGTCGCTGATTAGCGACGTTTTTTGCGACGTTACACCGACGTCTTTAATGACCTGGCTATACTGCCATGTCAGCAATTGGCGACGTTTAGCGACGACTTTAGCGACGTTATTAGCGACGAACTTAGCGACGTTTTTCAGCGTCGCTGAGTAGCGACGTAATTAGCGACGTAAATTAACGTCGCTAAGCGTCGCTACACGTCGCTAATAACGTCGCTAATTTAAAATTTTTTTTTTTTTCCAGAATCAAACATTGGTGATTCCCTGCAGTTTTACATCATCTTCATCATACACACCAACATGATTCAATCTAGTTAACTATATAATCCAATTAAATTAAAGACCACAAGAAGTATCAATCCAATTAAATGTGGATAACTATATAATCCAATTAAATTAACTAAAAAATTAAAGACCACAAGAAGCATCATACATCATGTCTATTGTTGAAGTACCAATAATTTATAAATAATAATAAAAATAACTAGACTACTACGGATCTGCAGGAGGCTGACCAGCGGCGTGCTTCAAGGATAACAACTCCTCATACTCGTCCCGTGGAATCGACACCGATGTCGATGGAGAAGGCAGTGACGTCGGTGGCGGCCGTGCCCGCTCCAAGTCTGTGAGTCGCTGGTTGTAAGAATCCAGGGTAGATAACAGCCTCGTACTGCTATCACCCATTGAATCCTGCATCCTCGTCAGGTTCTCGCCCATCGATAGCTGTGACGCATGCATCCTCGTCAGCTTCTCGCCCATCGATAGCTGTGACGCCTGCAGCTCCATGATGTTACGATCATTGGAGGCTCTAATATCATTTGTCAATTCTCGTAGCTCCGTCATGCTGCGGTCGAGCATATCCAATCGTGCGATAAGCATCGGATCGTCCGCCTGCGGCTGGGACCGGGACTGGTCCTCCATACTTCGCAGCAAGTCATCACGGAGAGACGCAATCTGACGGTCAACGGCCTCCTGGACGGCCTCCTGGACTCTGGCCGACGACTGCGAGGGCTGCGACTGCGAGGGGTGTGTGGAATGCACAGCTGTCGGGGAGGCCCTAGATGACTGCGTCGCAACCAGGGCGCCATAGGAGCCCGTACCGTAGTACGTACCCCTCTGGAGACCACCAGCTGCGGTCACCCACAGGTCGTCCGCCGACGGAGATGGATCGGGCTGCGACGAAGCACCAGCCTCTCCAGGTGTAGGTGCACTAGCAGTCGCCCGCTCACGAAGCCTAAGATACTCGGCCTAGAAAAGGTTTGGAAACTCAATAATTGCCTAAGTTATATTAAAATAAACACAAAGTAAAGTAATACTTACATAGGTCTGTGAGGCCCTCTCATCAATGAGATTTCCGTCCTTGCGATGGGTGGCCAAGAAGACGGTCACCATGTTTGCATCCTCACCCCTCTGTACCTGTTAAAAATATATTTTTTATTACTAAACTTAAATATTTTTTCCAAGTACCATTTTATGGTACTTATATTAAAATAATATATTTTAAAAGAAAAAACATACCAAACGACGAAAATGTTCCGTCATCGGAATCGAGCCACCACACCACTTGGCAGCATTCTGCCTAGCCGCCTTGGCCTTCTTAGACCTTTCCTTGTAGCTCGGATCGTCGAATCTAGCCCTCATCGCAGTCCACTGCTCAGGCGTGATCCAACCTTGGATCGGTTTTCCAGCACGATCACGAGCCTTCTGGTCATCCAGAGCATCTCGGATAAGCTTGGCGGCAACGGTAGGAAAGAGCCGCTCGATCAACTCGGCCCGGTGCGGAGGATAAAAATACGTTTGCTACAATAAATAATTCATTAAGTTAGCATCACGAATATGCATAAATTAGAGGATTTATTTAATATACTTTTACCTGGAAGTGCACAAACCAGAACGCCTTCCTCTCCTCCGGAGCCTTAGAGTAGTTGATCCAAGGGCCACCGTAGTTGTTCCTCAGAAATTGGCCCAGGCGTCTCTGAACCGACGATGGACGATATCTATACAGAAATAATAATTTAGATTACTGAAAAAGTCAGTATACGATGAATAAAGAGAAACATAAATATATACTAAACCATCTAATTGACTTACTTTGTACCGTCGGCCCAAATCTCTGTCCTCGTCTCCTCCGGTGGTGCGCATGGAGGATCTTGCTGATGCTGGGACAACGTCGGCACGACCTCCTCTACATGCTCATCAGTCTCCATGGTTCCGTCAGCAGGAGGAACGCTGGACGAGGGAGTACTATCACGCCTGGAACTACTCGTCCCAGGAGTGATGCCACGCAACGTCGTCGCAGTCGGAGATGTGACTGCTCGATATACTGGAGTACTGGGCGACGATGATCCAGAACCAACAGTAGGCAGTACCGGAGTGGCACTCTGTCTACCTCGGGACCTGCCGAATCCTCCGCGTCGTCCTGTCATATCTGATAACAACATATGATGAATATAGAGAAACACAAATATATACTACATTCTACAGTCAAAATGTGATACATATCTCAAAGCATTATACAGTCAAAATATAATACATATATTCGTTAATATCAAAATGTGATACATATCTCAAAGCATTTTACAGTCCAAATATAGTTACATTCTACATGGAATATTTTATATTTTCAATCATCTTCAGAAAATTCATCTTGTTCGCCTTCCTCGTCCTGCTCTTCCTCTTCCTCGTCTTCACTTTCATCTACTTCGTCGTCCTCTTCGGATAATTCTACATCTTCTACATTATTACTCGTGTAATGAGTAACTTCCGTTGAGTCCACATCTACAATATTTGTTACAAGAGGTAGATCGTCCTCCTGATAAGCTATTTCGTCAATGTCAAAGGTATTTCTAGCTTTAGTCTTGCATACTGCCCACCAATCCGACCTCGCTGTCCCCCGTCTAGGATAAGTTGTGAAGTACACGAGCTGAGCCTGACTTGATAGGACAAATGGTTCGTAGCCTTGATATCTACGCTTGTAGTTTATATCCACAAGGCCATGCTTGTCAATTTTCCAACCTTGATCTTGAATCGGATCGAACCATTCACACCTGAATAATACGATATTAGCAGGTTCTGGGCCATAATTATATGTCAACTCCACAATCTCTCGTAAGATGCCAAAAAAATCATTGCCCGGATTGACGTCTTTGTAGTTTGTAGATTTGATACACAAACTACTGTTTTTCGTGGAATCAAGATCCAGAAAGCTGTCTCTGATAGGAGCATTTGTTGACTTGAACCTGAACCCATTCACACAGAAACTTGGCCATATTTTTATGGCAGTAATTGGTCCCTTGGCTAGAGTCCTAATAGATTCAGTCTCGGATGATATTAGACGATCGACCTAAATACCAAAGTAGCGATGGTAAGTTATTTGTTTTACAAGTGCAGAAATAAAAAGTAATTACCAAGTATCTTACATATACGCTCAACCAAGAAGGAAAATGGCATCTCATTTCTTGTTCTACTTCTTCGTCTGTTATGTAGGGTCTAACCGACCTCAACTCATCATTATATGTGCTGAAAAACAATGATGCAACTGCTAATTAGTAGCATAATAGTATCTTATACTATTACATTGAGATAATGTAAACGTGGACGTATTAATTACTTACTCCTCTAGCTTCTCCACTTCATCCTCGTCGCAATTGAGTAATATATACAATTGAGCAGCCCTTAGCTCATCGTCATTCAAATATCTCTTCTTCATTTTTCCCGAAGGCTTTCCGGATGCATTGAATACTTTGAGTATTGCATCATTAGATTCCTTATATGCGTCGTCGTTTCTGGGAGCTTTCGTCCTATTAGTAGCAACATGCGGTTTGAAATACGTCGAGCAAAAGTTTGTAATCTCCTCGAGAACATAAGCTTCACAAATAGATCCTTCAACCCGTGCCTTATTTTTCACCTTTCTCTTTAGGTGATTCAGATGACGCTCGAAGGGGTACATCCACCGATAATCGACAGGACCACCAACACGTGCCTCATAGGAAAGATGAATTGGCAAATGCTCCATAGAGTCGAAGAATCCTGGAGGAAACACCTTCTCGAGCTTACATAGTGTTACCGCAATGTCCCTCTCTTGCTTTTCTAGACGATCGACGAGCAACTTAGTACAACAAAGATCTCTGAAGAATATGCTCAGCTCTGTCAATGGGTCCCAAACGACCTGCGGTAAGAATTCCCGAAATGCAATCGGAATTAACCTCTCCATGAATACATGACAATCGTGGCTCTTCATACCTACTAGTTTGTTCTCCTTGAGGTCGACGCATCTTCTCAAGTTCGACACGTACCCGTCTGAAAACTTTAGACCCTGAATCCACCTACAAAGTCTACCTTTATCCTCTTTATCCAGTAAGAAAACTGACTTAGGTTGCTTTAACTTTCCATTCCCCTCCTCTATCAGATACAATGCAGGACGTCTACATATGTCTTCTAAGTCCAACCTGGCCTTCGGATTATCTTTCGTCTTCCCCTTTACATCCATTACAGTATTAATTATGTTATCAAACACATTCTTCTCGATATGTATGACATCAAGGTTATGTCTGATCAGATTGGTGCTCCAATATGGCAGATCCCAGAATATACTCCTCTTCGTCCAGTTATGGGTGCGACCAAATCCGTCACACTTGTACCCCTTAGCAGGCTCTTCGATAGCACTTGGTAAATCTTTTACCTCTTCCCATATCGTGCATCTGGGCCACCTTGGAGGTGGATTGGCCTTCTCTACAACTCCCGCACGAAAAGCATTCCGATTCCTCCGGTACGGATGATCTTTCGGCAAAAATTGTCGATGACAATCGAAGAAGCACGGTTTGCCTTCGTGTTTCAAACGGAAAGCCTGAGAACGGTCCATGCAATACGGACATGAGAGACGACCATGGGTGCTCCATCCCGATAATATTCCATAGGCCGGAAAGTCGTTGATGGTCCACATAAGTGCTGCCCTCATCTGAAAATTCTGCTTTCTAGAAACATCGTACGTGTTGGCACCTACTTCCCACAGCTGATTCAACTCATCTATCAAAGGCTGTAAGTACACATCGATGTTCCTCTTCGGATTGTTCGAACCCGGGATAATAACGGTTAGGAACATATACGGAGTCTTCATGCACATCCAAGGCAGTAGATTGTACGGAGTGACGATCACAGGCCAACACGAATACTGGGAGCCCGAAAGTTCGAATGGGGTAAAACCGTCAGAGCAGAGCCCCAATCTGACATTACGCGTTTCCTCGGCAAAATGTGGATACTCTCGATCAAAGTGCTTCCATGCTTCTCCATCGGATGGATGATCCAATACTCCTTCGATCTGTTTTCGCCTGTGCCAACTCATGTTTTCTGCAGTCTCCTTAACCATAAACAACCGCTGCAACCGCGGCGTCAAAGGCAAGTAGTGCATCGAATCGGTAGGCTTCCTTGCACCGACAAACTTTCCTCTAACAGTGGCCTTGTAGCGATCAGCACCACAGAATCTACACGCATCTTCATCCTTGTCGTCTTTGTAGTACAACATGCACCCGTTGCGACATGCATCGATTTTCTCGTATCCCATCCAAAGCGATCTCACCATCCTCTTAGATCGATAGAAGTCTTTAGGCAACTTTGCACCCTCGGGCAAGATCTCTATAATCAAATCGAGCAGTCGATTATAGCATTCTTGCGACATGTTAAAATCGGACTTGATGCTCAATAATCTTGTAACCACCTCCAACGGTGAATGGTCCTCACAACCAGGATATAGTGGAGTCCTTGCATTCTCAAGCAACTCCATAAACTTTGCAGCATCGGCATTCGGTGCCTCCTCAGCTGCATCATAATTGTCTGGATTGAAACTAGGTCCTGCCACATCATAATTGTCAGGATTGAAACTAGGCCCCGCCGCATCATAAACCATGTTCACCAACCCGTCGTCGTAAGCATCGTGGTCTTGGACATCCATATACGGCTCCACATAGGGCTCCGACTCCGATGCTAGAGATACAAGTTCTCCGTGCGCGGTCCACTGATAGTAATTCGGCGTAAAGCCCTTCGAGTATAAATGATATGTAACTTCCACTTCTGGATGATATTTCCTGTTGCGACATCTCACACATGGACACTTAATTTTGGTACCGTCCATGTACTGAGGGAACGCCTTGGCGAACTGCAGGAACTGCTGTACACCCTCAATGAATTTTTCCCGCACACCGCACATGTCATCAGGATGACGGTTGTACATCCACGAACGATGACGCAGATAGTAATTCATATCCATTTCTAGATACTTCTGCAAAATTGACAGTATGTATCATATAAATTATTACATGCAAAATTAACTTCTGTGTCTGTGTCAGTGTCCGTTATGGAAAAAGCAGTATATATATATATATATATATATATATAACATTACCCAAATAATATCTTAATACCACTTTACTACTATACCTTAACCCACTTCTGTGTCAGTGTCCGGATTTTAGTGTAGTAGGCTCCAGCCGAAGCCAATAAGTTTCTTGAGATGCATGTCCTTAATGATGCATGCTGCGATGATATCTTTGCTCCATTAGAGGCTCTTCATACTGCTAGCTAGTAATTTCAGTAAGTGTTGAAATTAATCCTTTATTTATTTAAGCTGATTTGTAAGTTTCGTTTAGCTAATTCAACTGTTATAGTCATATTATTTAGACCATTAGGCACTTCTTAAAACTGGCAGTAGGGTGAGGAACTGAGATACATAACTCCGTAGTACTTTGCTTTCGGCAATTAACCCCTATATATATTGGGAGTGGAACGAGGAAGTAGCTAGAGCTCAAAATTCTTGGGGCACAATTAAGGACGGTTGCTTAGATCATACACTTCCTGGTCGAATAATTGGCGTTCTAATTAATTTGATCACATGATCAGTTGTTGTACGAATATTCAGGAATTAGTTCTAATTTGTTCACCCAATGTACGTAGTCATGACATATGAACATGGATTCAATAATAGCCATCATTTCTTCTCCTCCTCCATTGGACCAATGAATAGTAACCACAAAATCAAACAATTAGTATGTATGTATGTATGTATGTATGTATGTATGTATGTATATATATATATATATATATATATATATATATATATATATATATATATATATATTATAAAAGTGCAAATAAATACACTTATGTTCTTTCTTTCTTATTCATCGATCCATATTATTTATTTATTTTATACTTGAAAGAAGAAATTAAAATCTGATCTCTACATGATCGCACATGCATGAACATTGTCAAAAAACCTAACCCTAACCCTAACCCTAACCCTAACCCCATGTCAAAAAACCTAACCCTAACCCTAACCCTAACCCCATGTCAAAAAACCTAACCCTAACCCTAACCCTAACCCTAGGTCCAGATCAGTGTCTGTGTCAGTGTGTGTGTGTGCCGTGTCTGTGTCAGTGTCAGTGTCAGTGTGTGTGTCATGTTTGTGTTAATGTCACATGTGTCCTGTGAGAGAGAGAGAGAGAGAGAGAGAGAGTATACCTTGCCGGAGTAGTCACGGTCGACGGAGCTGGGGGGGGGAATTTATTTTCGAATCGAAATTTCAACTGACGGGGAAAAATGAAACCGACCCCTAATTAACCAAATTTTAGCGACGTTTAGCGACGTCCAATAAAAAATGTCGCTAAATTAAATATTTGCGACGTAAAGGACGTCGCTAAATACGTTGCTAAATATTTTGAGTTTAAATGTCGCTATATACGTCGCTAAACGTCGCTAAATTAGACATATTAGCGACGTTTAGCGACCTTAATTGAACTTATAGCGACTTATCTTTTAAAATCGTATTAAAAGTCGCTAAACGTCGCTAAATGTCGCCATTTAGCGACGTCTAGCGACGTGTTTATAATGAGTCGCTAATTTATATATTATTAGCGACGTTTCTTTTGACGTCGCTAAAATACGTCGCTAATCCCGCTTTTTCTAGTAGTGATTGGAGTAAAGTACAATCGTACAAGATATCACACGATTCAAAATAAAGCTTTTAAAATAAATGCAGTAAATAATCAGATAACGCAACACTGAATGCTGTAATAAAATTTGCAATATAAGAAATCATGAGAAACAGACTGTAAACATAATAATGTTCACGATTGGCATCTACGTGTGTTTAAAATACCAATTTTGATATGTGGCTGACTAAGCCTTATACTCATAGGGGTTAGGCTCGAACATACGTAAGGTGTATGTCACGTTATTCTTCAGATTGTAATAGTTTGACTACATATCTACTTGGCATTTCTCCTCCACAAGATTCAAAAATTAAAATCAATAAGATTTAGACTTGATATCAATGATGTAGAGTCAAGTACAAGTATCTCCTCGTCTCAGAATCGTGTCTCAATATAATTTTTAACTAGACAAGAAATAAATACAACATTTATAATGTATTCAAAAACATCAAGAAATGTGTACTTGCCTCATGTCTAAAGCTTGTAGAAGTTTCTCTTAATCCAACCTATCAAAAAATACATAATTTAAATATAAGGTTCATACATATTTTTTGGAATTTCTATTTAGCTTCTAGAATCCTTAAAGCCTCCTAAAGGTCTTGAACCAATTTATCCATTTATATATAAAGGTAGGCCCAAATACAACTTATTTTCAATAACAACACCAGAGCCCAGATCACTTATTTCAACCAATAGACATTATCTTATTATCTTAACCCTTATATAATTCAATCCTAAAGAAAACCTGCTTAATTAATCCAAATTCTCAGAATTCAATTTTATACTGAAACCCATCATATAGAAATTCTATTCTTTTTTCTAACCTAAGAAATGGGATCAAAAAGAGACCTCCATTTTAGGGAGTACCAGCGAGGCCACCTGCGTGTCAGCAGGAGGGACCTCCATTGCCGACGCAGCAGTAGAGATTTGTAAACCCCCTCACACAAAATTAGGCCTAATTTGCTTAGATAGTGAAACTAGGGCTAGTTTGAACCAATTAGAATTAGAACATGGCTTTTATTTAATTATGCAATAATTAAATATCGTGTAGTGCACCTTACCGTTGTTTCGATAATTGGAGTACCTCACTAGCCATTGCCTGTCTACAAACTTCACGATCTCATCCTAGACATGTCCGCCTACTATTCTGACCCTTGTACAACTTATAATATTGCTCTCTGATGCTATATTTTAGCCACACAATAAACGTCGCGGACGTTATTTCTTAATTCGATATAAATTCCAATTTTGTACCCTTGTACGTTCCAATCGAAATTGGGGACACAATCTTGACCGTTTTGTGCAAAACGAATTTTATTAATATTCTATACTGTCCCCTCTACACCCCTGACAATTGTGGCCTGCCTAACTTTAATCCCATGTACTCCTAATTAATTCTAGAATATCGTGCACGTCGATTTAATTAATTAAATCCAATTTTCTGCGTTTGTGCAATTTTCTAATTGTTGGGGGCTTTTATGCAAAAATGCATTGATGTGCCCCCACCAGTGGACAATTCATAAGGAAATCTATTTTTCCCTTCTCGTAGATTTTTTTTGTAATTTTTCGGGATATGCAACGCGCTCACATCGCCCCGTATATTAAACATATCCTTGCGTTTAATTAATACAAATTCTATCCCTCCCAACACCCCCAAGGGAGCCCAAGGCCCATAGCAAGGAGAGCATTGACCAAAGTCAAAATATTCCTAGGTCAAACCAACCCTCCCTCACCTGTATATAAATATAATATTTTTTCTCTTCTTTTCATTATTGATTTCTAAACCTAAACACTAATTCTCCCAGCCGACCTTCACCCATCTTCCTATTCATCATCATCTTTCCCCTCGCTGTTTTGGCCGCCACCCCCACCGGAGTCTCGCCGGAGTATCAACCTTGTCCGCCTGTACCACGCCTCATCGCCTTCTGCACAGTCCTCGACCCCACCGTCTCCTCCCTGAGCAGCAAGAAGCTGACCCCAAGCCTCGCCGGAGGACCTCCCTGTCACGCCCCAGTCCCAAAATACCGAGGGACTGGACACGTGGCAATGGCCAGCAGCATGCACCGATGGACAAACCCAATTTAATGGATCCATCGGGCATACTTAAGCTGTATGACATCAGTCAGGGTTTTACTATTCTCATCCACAGAATAAAGACAGAAATATCAGCAAAGCAATAATAAACATCAACCAGTCCAAGTAAATAAAATCGGGGAACAACCCGATATTAGTCTGTTACAATGTTCTCATAAACAGGAATTAAAGAGTTTAATTAAATAGGAAATAAAGACTATTTGTCATAACGACTGAGCATGGCGAAGCAATTGTTCAGGAGAAGTCCTCAGCGATCACCTCGTCCTCAGGTTCTGGTACTGTTCCGAGAAGTGCACCTGTTCCGTATACCTCTGGATAAACTTCGTCTGCAAGTCCTGGGGACATAATCCGGATCCAGGTCCTCAGGGGACATAGCAAGGTACAAGAAAGCACAAGCCAAAATAAATGCAGTAAAACAGTTAATGAAATAATAGGGTCAACTATATATCCATCTATGTGAAATGCAAGTTGAGAGCATCACTAAAACTTAGGCTGATACCACTACAAGCTCTGTGTCTGGGAGCCGGTAGCAGCTATATTATGTATTTTACTATGTGTTTACTATGAATTATATTTATATGATCAGCCTGAAGCCTGTGTGTCTCTCTCCACCCAAATGTAATCTTACATCTCATGTCCACGATGTCTCATGTCCATGTCACGTAAAATCATATCTAATGCAGTGAGTCATACTATGTCTATGAATATAATATCTAGGAATATCCTGTCTATGTCATAAACCTGTATCCTATACAGAATCACCTTGAATATTTCAGGAAGATCCTGTTTCATGATCTGTGTCAGGTGTCCTGGGTATAATATACTTGATATGTCAAGTGCGAGAATGTAAATGTCACGTTAACCATTTCTAGGTGACGTTGCACAATCCCGCGTACGATGTTGGCACCCGACTATGATTGGACGCTAAGCAAGTCACACGGCCCTAGGGTTGAGCATGTACAACAGATATAATTAAGTCCAAGTACTATGTAATAAAGACTGCAAGTTGGCAAGGTACACTTGCCTGGATTTCCTGTTTCAATTGTAGCTCGAGCTTCAGCTGGATTTCCAAGCAGTACTCCAGTTGCTGAAACAAACATCACCATCAGGTCCAGAAAATATTAATCAGCTAGGAACGCCTGTCCTTGAGTCCAATTTGGAGACAAGGGCAAAAATGTCATTTTCGGGTCAAGGCGGGGTCCAAATGTGGGCCGCTTTGCACCGAAAATCGAGTCAGGGTCAAAGATCTCAAAAACAGTCCAACTTAGTGTCAACAGGTCAGGAACGATGATACGAACCCAACGGAACTTCCAGAATTGGATTCTGATGAGCCGTTCTCAAAATCGCCCGTCGGGTGGAGCCTGTGGGGCCCACGACACGCGATTTTGTCAACGTTCTCAAAATTGAACCAAACTTGGCTCACAGGACCAGCATATTGCTACGAGTCCGATGGCGCAAGTTTCATCTCGATCCGACGTGTGTACACTAAGTTACAGCAAGATCCAGAAAAGTCGGATACGGGGCGATGTCCGCGGATACGCACTGATTCCGGTGTGCACGCACATCCGAATCAGCTTCTGCGAAGTCCCGTATGTCCGTATCAACGACGCACACGTATCGGTAAAGACCGCACGCGACCAAGTCATCCCGTTTGGCGGGGCGTACTCAGTTCCGGGGTGAAACATGGCTTAGTTTTTCCTGTTTTTGGATCGCGGTGTGCGATCACCACAGGACGCGATGCCCCGAGCGATTTGTCCGGGCATCGAGAGGGTCATACAGGCTACGCGATGCAATTTACGGAATCAAAATCCGAGCTACGAGCAAAAAGTTATGAATACCTGAAGTGGTCTGAAAAAAATATAGCGTCTCCTTCGTGTCTTGTGTCCTGGACACTGTGTCCGACACGACACAGAAATTAGGGTTTACTGTGTCCTGCCTGAGGACCCTGTGTCCGAGTCTACTATTGTCGGACACATCAGAGGCGGCTCAGGGCTGGGCTGACCACGGCGGCGAGCTGGGTTTGCTGGTGGGGCTCCGGCGAGTTTCGACGGCGTCGATGCGGGTAAGGGTTCAGGCGAAGGCTCTGGGTTGGCTCGGTTGGCGAAGACGGAGGAGCCTGGCTGGAGGGCGGCGGGGCTCGTGGTGCTGGCCGGAATGATGGAGACCGTGAGGCGAGGGCGGCCGGACACGACGAGGTGGCGGGTGGTCGATCGTGAGGGATGGCGGGTGGCTGGGTCAGATTTATAGGGAGAGAAAAGGAGAGGGATAGGCGGCCGACGGGTTACGGAAGAGGAAGGGGAAGAGCTCGGGGGTTTCAGGGAAGCCGAAGGAGAAGCGTCGCCGGCGGCCACGGCGGCTGAACAGCCGCCGGAGAAGAGGAAGAAGAAAGGAATTGGGGGTTAGGGTTTAAGGCTGGTCGGGTCGGGCACTGGCGGGTCGGGTCTGACCCGGATCCGACCCGCTAAGGGTTTGGGCCGGTTCGGTCAGACCGGCCGGTCCGGGTCGGTTTAATTTGGGTTGGTTTGGTTAAATAAACCCGGTTTATTTGGGTTTTAAATAATTAAATTAGTATTTAGGGCTTTTAAAAATTCATCCGGGGTCCAATAAATTCCCGGAAAATTACCCTAGGTCTGGTTTTCTATTTTACACCATAAAATATTATTTTCTTAATATTTTAGTATTATTTATTAACATTTAAAAATCTTTTAATAATGAAAATACTTGAATTTAATTACAATAAAATCTCAGAAAATTCCAGAAAATCCAAATTTATCAAATTTTGAAAATCAGGGGGATTACAATCTACCGCCCTTAAGAGGATTGCGTCCTCGCAATCAAAGAATAACCGGTCAACAGAGATGACACGGTTACAACCATTGTTCGAAGCACATCAAAATCAAGGAGCACTTAGGAAAAATTATTTCCCTAAGCATTTAAAACTTCCTGAATGTAGGAAATTTAGAAAATTACAGTTTTAGAAAACCAGCTGTATCCTTTAAAAAAAATTTATCAGGTTATCATTTATAAGCATTCTATGTTATTCAAAAATACTTTTAGGTTATCCCTAAATTAGCAAGTTTAAAATTACTAGATGATCACTAGATTATCTATTATCAGCAAGTTAAAATTATCAAGTTAAGTCTAGGGTCACGAACCAGCAGGCACGAAATATAACAATACTAGGAACGGAAAAATTATAAAAACTTATGCGCACTAGCTACTCCTTGGTTCTGCGCGTCTTCCAAAGTCATCGCGAAGGCTTGTCCGCGTCCTGGTGGATTCCTCTGTTGATGCTGCTGCTGCTGGGCTTGTTGGAAGAGTGCTGCTTGTGGTGCCAATGGTGGCCTTGGTTGATACCCTCCTAGTGCTGGTAGAGCTTGTTGGTTTGCTCTTGGTGCTCCTCCTCGATGATAAGGACAATCCTTGGCTAAGTGTTGATTGGTCCCGCAAATCAAACATAATCCCAACTTGCGTCTGCAGTCCTTCTCAGTATGGCCTACCTTGCCACAGTATTGACATGTAGGTAATGTCTGCGGAGAGGCTCTGGGTGGCTGGTGTATATGAGGCCTCTTTGCAGCTTCTTCTTGTGGTGCTCTGACTGATGTGGAAGACCGTTTCAGACTGGTCTCTCTCCTGGTGACGCGTTCCATGCGTCGGGCTGCAGCGAGAACGTCCGAGTAAGAGGTAGGTGCGACGGATCCGATCAGTTTCTGTAGCTCAATGTTGAGTCCGTCAAAAAACTTCTCGGCTTTCTCTTCTTCCGTCGGAATCAAAGTAGGGGCAAAATGACTCAGACGAATGAACTCGGCATTGTACTCTTCCACCGTCATAGCTTCCTGAGTAAGACGATTGAACTTGTTCCGAAGTTCTGATCGAGCGATAGCCGGTATGTACATCTCCTGGAAGAGTCTGGAAAATTCTTCCCAAGTGACTCGGTCTGGTCCGAGCCTGGTCTCTTCAGATAGCCACCAGTGATGAGCATTGTCCGTCAACTGCATTCTGACGGCGGTCATCCAACGTTCCCTCGGTAGTTCAGCTGCTTCCAACTGGTGTTGTATATTGGTGAGCCACTCATGAACTTCGGTTGGTTCTTCTTTGCCCAAAAAGGTACGAGGCTTGAGTTGACGGAAATCAGTGATAGATCCCGTCGCTGGTCGCCTAGCTTGTGGGTTCACTTGCTCCAATGCGTTTACTAGGCTGGTTCTTAGGTACTCTGCCTCCTGACGATGTGCCTCCTGTTGAACTTGTTGTTGAGCTTGCATCATGGCGTAAAACATCTGGAACATCTGCTGCCCGTTCATCGCTTGCCCTGGTGGAAAGACAGGCATCTGTGGAGGGAACTGCGGCGGAGGTGGGATATTATCGCGCCTGAACATTGAGTTATGCTGTTCAGCTTGGCCACCTTGAGAGGATTGCCCTCTGTTCTCTGGTGTAACTCCATCTCCATAGGTAACCACAGCGTCTTGTGGCGTACTCAAAGGAATTTTATCTTCAATTCTTGGATCCATCTTTCTGCATCCAAAATAAAATATAAGAAGCGCACAAGATTCAAGGCAGGATGCAAATCAAAAATTAATTCGAGTACGATACAAATATCAAGAACGTTTTCAAGCAAGTGGATGAGATCCTAAAAACTTATCCTATCTTATTGCAGGCCTGTTCGGTCCCTAAGTTGAAACCGAATAATTTAGTCATTGACCTGCATGGGCCACCACAAAAACCATGTCCCAAAATACCGAGGGACTGGACACGTGGCAATGGCCAGCAGCATACACCGATGGACAAACCCAATTTAATGGATCCATCGGGCATACTTAAGCTGTATGACATCAGTCAGGGTTTTACTATTCTCATCCACAGAATAAAGACAGAAATATCAGCAAAGCAATAATAAACATCAACCAGTCCAAGTAAATAAAATCGGGGAACAACCCGATATTAGTCTGTTACAATGTTCTCATAAACAGGAATTAAAGAGTTTAATTAAACAGGAAATAAAGACTATTTGTCATAACGACTGAGCATGGCGAAGCAATTATTCAGGAGAAGTCCTCAGCGATCACCTCGTCCTCAGGTTCTGGTACTGTTCCGAGAAGTGCACCTGTTCCGTATACCTTTGGATAAACTTCGTCTGCAAGTCCTGGGGACATAATCCGGATCCAGGTCCTCAGGGGACATAGCAAGGTACAAGAAAGCACAAGCCAAAATAAATGCAGTAAAACAGTTAATGAAACAATAGGGTCAACTATATATCCATCTATGTGAAATGCAAGTTGAGAGCATCACTAAAACTTAGGCTGATACCACTACAAGCTCTGTGTCTGGGAGCCGGTAGCAGCTATATTATGTATTTTACTATGTGTTTACTATGAATTATATTTATATGATTAGCCTGAAGCCTGTGTGTCTCTCCCCACCCAAATGTAATCTTACATCTCATGTCCACGATGTCTCATGTCCATGTCACGTAAAATCATATCTAATGCAGTGAGTCATACTATGTCTATGAATATAATATCTAGGAATATCCTGTCTATGTCATAAACCTGTATCCTATACAGAATCACCTTGAATATTTCAGGAAAATTCTGTTTCATGATCTGTGTCAGGTGTCCTGGGTATAATATACTTGATATATCAAGTGCAAGAATGTAAATGTCACGTTAACCATTTCTAGGTGACGTTGCACAACCCCGCGTACGATATTGGCACCCGACTATGATAGGATGCTAAGCAAGTCACACGGCCCTAGGGTTGAGCATGTACAACAGATATAATTAAGTCCAAGTACTATGTAATAAAGACTGCAAGTTGGCAAGGTACACTTGCCTGGGTTTCCTGTTTCAATTGTAGCTCGAGCTTCAGCTAGATTTCCAAGCAGTACTCCGGTTGCTGAAACAAACATCACCATCAGGTCCAAAAAATATTAATCAGCTAGGAACGCCTGTCCTTGAGTCCAATTTGGAGACAAGGGCAAAAACGTCATTTTCGGGTCAAGGCGGGGTCCAAATGTGGGCCGCTTTGCACCGAAAACCGAGTCAGGGTCAAAGGTCTCAAAAATAGTCCAACTTAGTGTCAACAGGTCAGGAACGATGATACAAACCCAACGGAACTTCCAGAATTGGATTTCGATGAGCCGTTCTCAAAATCGCCCGTCGGGTGGAGCCTATGGGGCCCACGACACGCGATTTTGTCAACGTTCTCAAAATCGAACCAAACTTGGCTCACAGGACCAGCGTATTGCTACGAGTCCGATGGCATAAGTTTCATCTCGATCCGACGTGTGTACACTAAGTTACAGCAAGATCCAGAAAAGTCGGATACGGGGCGATGTCCGCGGATACGTACTGATTCCGGTGTGCACGCACATCCGAATCAGCTTCTGCAAAGTCCCGCACGTCCGTATCAATGACGCGCACGTATCGGTAAAGACCGCACACGACCAAGTCGTCCCGTTTGGCGGGGCATACTCAGTTCCGGGGTAAAACATGGCTTAGTTTTTCCTGTTTTTGGATCGCGGTGTGCGATCACCACAGGACGCGATGCCCCGAGCGGTTTATCCGGGCACCGAGAGGGTCATACAGGTTACGCGATGCAATTTACGGAATCAAAATCCGAGCTACGAGCAAAAAGTTATGAATACCTGAAGTGGTCTGAAAAAAATATAGCGTCTCCTTCGTGTCTTGTGTCCTGGACACTGTGTCCGACACGACACAGAAATTAGGGTTTACTGTGTCCTGCCTGAGGACCCTGTGTCCGAGTCTACTATTGTTGGACACATCAGAGGCGGCTCAGGGCTGGGCTGACCACGGCGGCGAGCTGGGTTTGCTGGTGGGGCTCCGGCGAGTTTCGACGGCGTCGATGCGGGTAAGGGTTCAGGCGAAGGCTCTGGGTTGGCTCGGTTGGCGAAGACGGAGGAGCCTGGCTAGAGGGCGACGGGGCTCGTGGTGCTGGCCGGAATGATGGAGACCGTGAGGCGAGGGCGGCCGGACACGGCGAGGTGGCGGGTGGTCGATCGTGAGGGGTGGCGGGTGGCTGGGTCAGATTTATAGGGAGAGAAAAGGAGAGGGATAGGCGGCCGACGGGTTACGGAAGAGGAAAGGGAAGAACTCGGGGGTTTCAGGGAAGCCGAAGGAGAAGCGTCGCCGGCGGCCACGGCGGCTGAACGGCCGCCGGAGAAGAGGAAGAAGAAAGGAATTGGGGGTTAGGGTTTAAGGCGGGTCGAGTCGGGCACTGGCGGGTCGGGTCTGACCCGGATCCGACCCGCTAAGGGTTTGGGCCGGTTTGGTCAGACCGGCCGGTCCGGGTCGGTTTAATTTGGGTTGGTTTGGTTAAATAAACCCGGTTTATTTGGGTTTTAAATAATTAAATTAGTATTTAGGGCTTTTAAAAATTTATCCGGGGTCCAATAAATTCCCGGAAAATTACCCTAGGTCTGGTTTTCTATTTTACACCATAAAATATTATTTTCTTAATATTTTAGTATTATTTATTAACATTTAAAAATCTTTTAATAATTAAAACACTTGAATTTAATTACAATAAAATCTCAGAAAATTCCAGAAAATCCAAATTTATCAAAATTTGAAAATCAGGGGGATTACACTCCCAACCACGGTTGCTCCTTATCCGTTCTTCTCCTCCCCATCAGCCACGAGCCGTCGCCTCCTCCCCGAGCGTCGAACAACCACCCGACCTCGATCCCCTGCGTTAACACCGACCTTCCCCGAGTTCCTGTTCACTGTCTCCCCCATCCGTCCCTTCGCCGGAGTTCATCATTCTCCGACCCGAGCCTCGCCCAGCCGACCACCCAGCCACCCGTCGTCCTCCTCCAGCAACCTGACGAACCACCACACTCTCCCTCTCTTCTCCGGCCAACTGAGCTCGCCTGAGCGGACACCCGACTCACCCTCGTCGTCCTCCTCCTTTCTCGTCCTCTTCCCGCTGTCCCCTCCTATTTCTCCTATGGATCACTACTGCTTCTCCAGAGGAAACTCTAACTTCCGAGTCCACTGCTCTCCGCTTCTTCCAACTCGAAGGATCAGTGCGCTGAAGGCCGAGTACAAGCCGGGGCCTCTGGATGATCTGCTGCTCAATTTCTTCAGGCAGAAAATGGTGGAGTTGTAGGAGGTTGGTTGGGACTCTGAGAAGCCTGGATATGATGGACTGATGGAAGTTTTAAATCGCCTTATGGTGAAGGGAAAAAGTAACCTGGAAACTGAATATTCTGCGGTTCGGGTACTAAAGTCTTTGTTTCTCCCAATCCTACTTGTTCTTTTTAATATGCTGATAGCACCAATAGGTCAGGGAAAAATAGCATCCGTGATGGTTGCAAGAGCAACTGCACTTTCATGTCAGTGGCTGATGGGCCCATGATCAGTTAACTCTGTCAATCTACCTGATGGTTCCTCTTGCAACAGTGGGGTAATTGTAGAAAAGTGCAAGTATCTGGAAGAAAGTAAATATATGGGAATTTGTATCAACACATGTAAGCTACCAACTCAGACATTCTTCAAATATTTTATGGGAGTCCCATTGCAAATGGAGCCAAATTTCGATGACTATAGCTGCCAGGATGTTGGATTGTTCTGTGCGATTTCTAGAGCAGGTTATTGGTACATTGCAGCTTCCATGCCAGGCAAGTATACCTTGCCATTGTACTGTATTTACATTCCATATGATGCAAGCATATTTTTTTCTGTTTATTTTAGTTCATTTATTTTAACTGCTATATAAATTGTGCGTCCAAGAAAACTTGGGTGCAACGGCGGTATCGTCGTACTATATTTTTATTTATTTATATGCATTGAACCTACTTTATGAGACTACCCCATATTCATGAGGCATTTATGTTTTATTGGCCATGATACTATTCTTACACGAGTGTGAGTCACATGTAGGACACGGACTTGCGTACTCGGCTGGCCACTGGTACGTATAGGTCGTGCGACGGATAGAGATAACTGCCAATAGAAACTTTGCAGGCTAGTAGACTTGGCAGTTATTAGAGGTATTATCGTGTCATGGATGTGACATGCTTAGAGCATGGGGTGGGGAGAACAACAAGTAAGGCGTGTGGGCTCCGTTGCACTTTCCTTGTGTAACCCGTACGCTCCGTCGGAGATGCACGGTCATGATAACCACTATATATTATATTATTATCAGGCGGGCCTCCGCCGTTCAAAAGACGACGTGCCTTTGTAGGCCCCTGGATCTCCAAGAGAACTATGCCAATCCCATTTTAGCCAGATAGCCCACACGTTGGGAAAGTTATTCTTAAATTGCATTCACTTAGACGGTTAGGCGACCAATAGGATATTTATTTCAGTACTTTATTGGCATGTGTTTAAGTATCTTGTTATGTCCCTCTAAGGACCTGGTCCCCTGCCAGGTGTATCTGTTCTTGAGTATTCGCAGGAGCGCAGATTCGGATGGTTACACATGTTTCGAGGATATCTTCTCTTCGAGCCGTGATTGCTAGCTGGTATACTTATATTGTGTTTGATTGTGTTGTACTTATATTGTATTGCACTTATATTCGAGTTGGTAGTGGATTTGTTTCACCCAACTATCATCCTTAGATACTTCTTATTGAGAGCTCGTTTCATAGATGTTGGTCATTTAATTATATTTTGATTTTTGTGGATGAGATTTATATTATACCCTGTGACTTGTGACATATGTTATACCACTTGTGGATTTAATATTCATAATACAGCGTATGTGTGGATTTGGTTTTCATATATTAGAGTTGCCATATCCATGCGGCTGGCATGCTTACGTGTCCTAGTCTTACATATTTTTGGGACTGGGGCGTGACATATTTTTGTGGTGGCCCATGCAGGTCGAGAGCATATTGTCTCGGTTATATTACTGTACCGAACAATCCTACACATAGGACTAGAGTATAGGATCTCATCCACAATTGACTATGATTCATCTTCCCCCTATCTGTTATATTGAACAATTGTATCCTGCTTGATTCCTGTACTTTCCTAGTAAGTTCTTTGAGTATAGCCTTCTGCTAGAATATATGAACCCCTGTTATTAGGATGATAATTAGGGTAGCATACCTGTTAAGAATACAATGAGAATATAGACACACCACTAAGTTTAGGATGTCTAGTGAACCCTAGAATTCCTTATCTCTTGAATTGGTTTACCATTACCCCCCTGATGTATTAAGAAGACTTGAGAGTAGTATAGACACTACTAGATATAGTTAAAAGTTTTACCATAATATTTGACCCTAGTATTGAGGAACCAATGGAGAACCAATATTGAACATTAGGACTGAACCTAACCTTCATAATTGGATAGTATTGGAGAACTATAAAACTTAGATTATTGTCTTATTATCAGTAGACAACACCTTAGGAAGCCGAGAGGAATGTAATCAATATTTTCTTGATCATGCCTCGATCATAGCAACTAGCATACCACTTCCCTTTAGAAAACAATGATGCTATCTAGAGCCCCTCTATTTCATATGTTGTTCCTCTGCGACCTTAGCGCTCGCTACTTGTGCGACGACTAATCATGTTTTCTCTTCTTCATCCTTCAACTCGTGCCACCTGACACTTCTGATAGTAGGCCAAGTAATTTTATTCTTTGTTAAGGACACATAGTTTGCTAGGATTATAGTTGTAGTCTTGAATTTGAACATTTTGTGCTTGATAGTTAGAGTTTGATAAGTTTGAGTTATTCTTGTAGACTGCGACCCTATGATTATCTCTTAGTGTTAAATTGTGTAGCATGTACCCCCACCTCGATACAAGCTAGATCCCTTTCCCCTTGACGGTCAGTAACTCTTCTATCCTTACTATTGACACTTGTTCTATAAGCACTATGACTAAGACTTAAGATGACCATGACCTATATAATAGGATACTCTAATAAGCACGAAGACCCCTTCTTGTAAACCTTAATAGGAATTCCTATATTTTCTTTAAGGCATTAGCGTATTAATTTATTATTCTAAGTTGGGTAATATGCCTCGCCACCTAGTATCACACAGTCCTCTTAACCCATTGGTGAAGTATAACCAAACAACACCGACTTTAGACTTGTATAAGAAGATAACATTTAGACAATAGAAATGGAAGGCCCTATCCCTATTTGGTCGACTAGCGACTTAGACAAGGAGGTTGTATGATAACTGTAGAGATTGTAGAGTCTTTTATTATTATTGTTTGTGTTGTTTTTGCTTTTGCGAACTTGAATTATTTTGTAACTTCCCTCATCATAATCCAGCGTTATATTTTCTGTGCTACCTTGAATTATGCTGCTATTATAGCCTAGTTTTTGTAAGCTTAATCTTATATCGAGCTTGTTCATGACATATGTGTCACGCCCCAGTCCCAAAATACCGTGGGACCAAATACTTGACAATGGCCAGCAGTACACACCGATGGACAAACCCAATTTAATGGATCCATCAGGGCATACTTAAGCTGTAAAATCAAGTCTACGACAATATGGCACAACTAATCTCATCCACACAAAGTATAAAAGTATGATCCACAGAATAAATAAGGAATGTAAATCATCAGCTAGTCTCAACAAAGTGGTTCGGGGAACAACCCGATAAATATCTGATACAATGGTTCAACAGACCAGAATATAAATGACTAAAATAAATAATAAATACTGAGCATGAAACATGGATGCTCAGGAGAAGTCTTCGGCTAACACCTCGTCCTCAGATGGCGGTACAACTCCTGGATCAGCTCCTGCTGCGGTCTCGTATACCTCGGGATAGGTTTCGTCCTCAAATCCTTGGGACATAATCCATATCCAGGTCCTCAGGGGACATAGCAAGGTACAGAAAATATACAAGCCAAAATATAAGCAGTGCATCAAATAATGAGAATAATAGGGTAAGTATGTAAACATCTGTGTGAAATGCAAGAGAGAACATCAATAGTACCCAGGTTGAAACAACTATAAGCTCTGTGTAGGGGAGCCGGTAGCAGTGATATCATGAGGTGGTCTAGCTCAGCGGGAGACTGAGTAGCCGGCATAACATAATCAACCTGTAGCCTGTGGGTCTCTCCAGCAATAGATGGAATAATAAGGGAATACTAAATAACCAGCTAAGTGATATGCAAGATGAGAGCAGCACTAGAACTCAGGCTGAAGCCACTACAAGCTCTGTGTCGGGGAGCCGGTAGCAGCAGTAATAATGAGTAATAGGCCAAGCTCGGGCTTCAGAGTCTTGTGCCTCACAATAATAGGGGTGTATATATATGATCAGCCTGTAGCCTGTGTGTCTCTCCCCACCCAATGTAACCACGCATATCATGACCACAACGTCTCATGTCCATGTCAAGCGGGATCATAACTAATGCAACAAGTCATAATGTATCTAAGATTATAGTATCTCTATCAAGTCCTGTATCCTATACAGAATCACCATGAATATCTCAAAAAGATCCTGTCTTATGAACAGTGTCAAGTGTCCTGGGTCAAGGTGTACTTGGTAAGACAAGTACGAGGAGATAAAGTGTCACGAATATCCATCTCTAGATGACAATATACAACACCGCGTACGGTGTTGGCACCCGACTGATAATCGGACGCTAAGTACGTCACACGGTCCTAGGTTAAGCATGCACAGCAATATAATGAAGTAAGAAAAATATATAACAATACTGCAGAGTTTGGCAAGATACACTTGCCTGGTGTCCGAATACCAACAGTCGTCCCTGTATTAGTGGATCCTGTAGGTACTACTCCAAAAGCTGTAATAAGCATCACCAACAGTCTCAGAAGATATCAAATAGCTAGAAACGCCTGTCCTTACGTCTAATTTGGACACAAGGGCAAAAATGACATTTTCGGGCCAAAGCGGGGTCCATATGTGGGCTACTTTGCACGAAAAAGCGTGTCAGGATCAAAGGTCTCCAAATTTGTCCAACTTAGTGTCAACAAGTCAGGAACGATGATACGAACCAAACGGAACTTCCAAAATTGGATTCCGATGAGCCGATCACAAAATTGCCCGTCAAGTGGAGCCTGTGGGGCCCACGATACGCGATTTTGTCAACGTTCTCATAATTGAACCAAACTTGGGTCACAGGACCAGCATATTGCTACGAGTCCGATGGCACATGTTTCGTCTCGATTCGACGTGTGTACACAAAGATACAGCGTGTTCCAAAATTGACGGATATGGGGTATTGTCGGCGGATACGCGTTGATTAATGTGTGCACGCACATCCTAATCGACTTCTGCGAAATCCCATACGACCGTATCAACTTCGCGCACGTTTGGGTAAAGACCGCGTGCGACCAAGTTGTCCCGTTTGGCGGGGCGCACTCAGTTCCGGGGTTAAACATGGAGTTGGTTTTCCTGTTTTTAGATCGCGGTGTGCGATCACCACAGGACGCGATGCACCGAGCGGGTTGTACGGGCACCGAGAGGGTTATACAGTCTATGCGTTGCAACTGACGGAATCGAAAACGGAGTTACGAGGAGGGAGAAAACGGTACATGAACAGGGCTATGAGAAGTTTGAATTCCACATGTCCGAGGGTTCTGTTCGTGTCCTGGACGTGTCCGCCGTCTTCTGTGCGTCCAGGCTATGATTCTGATCGAGACAGCGGCGGGGGCTTCGCCGGAGGGAGTCGATCTCGGGGTCGGCGAGGTCGGCTAGGCGGCGGCTCTGCACAGTCGACCGAACGGTTCACGCGGGCCAGAGCGGTTTCACGCGGGCTGGAGCTCGGCGAGGGACGAGCGGGGCTGGGTGGACTCGGGTGGAGTGGGCTTGGTCGATGACGGCGCCGGGGAGGACTGGGCGGAGGCGGTGATTAGGGTTCAGATCAGGGCTGCGACGGTTCGTAGAGGATGAAGAGCAACTCGAGGGGGTCGGTCGTGCTCAGCTTCGAGGGGGGGATGTCGCCGGGAGGCGGAGGGCTCGTCTAGGCTTCCGGCGAAGTAGTCGGGTCTGTGACGGCGCGGTGAGGTCGACGGCTGGGCACGCTTCCCGAGACTTTATAGCCGCTACAGTGACCACGGTGGTTAGGGTTCCCCAATTGGGTTTCGGGTCAGGTTTGGCTCGGATTTGACCCGACCCGACCCAATAAGCTGATTTGGTTCAGGGTTGGTTTGGGTCTAGCTCAGTTTAGTTTGGGTTTGGTTTGTTTTGGTTTAGTTTATAAAGCCAATAGCTTTTAGGTCTTAAAACGTGTTTCCGGAGTCCAATAAATTCACCAAAAATTACCCTATGTCCGATTTTCCATTTTACACCGTAAAATATTATTTCCATAATATTTTAACACTAATTAATAGTATTTAAAAGTCTTTAACTCACAATTACCTTGGTTCTAAATTCCAGAAAATACCAAAAAATCCGGAAAATTATATTTCAATTATTCTAAAAAATAGGGTGTTTACAATAGGTGTCACGACCCGATTCCGTAGAATCGTTGGGGCGTCCCCCGAATCGTGATGCCGTGCGGGCCTGGGGTTGCGCCCGCACAAGGCTGAAGTATTTTGCATAACGAGCACATATTCAGAGTACGCAGATAAATTGAAACAAAGATTTGAAACATGAAAAAGTTCTCTTTATTGATAATGAACATCTATTACAAACTCCTGAACGAGTCAGCTAGATTGCCGTACGGGCTTACAAAAGTGTTAACTCAAAATGAGATAGCAGTCCTGTACATTACATCCCTTTATAAACTCAAAATGATAAAGACCTCCACGCTGGAAGACGGCTTTGTCACGAAGCTGTATTTGTGTATGAAGAGTTGCAAGCTTCTGACTTCAAAATACTTCAAAGGGCGCGGTGAAGATGCGCCAACAGCTGGACTGGATCGGGAAGACGACTTCGGCTCCTCGCTCGGTTCGCCTTGGTGCGGAGAACCTGTTTCAACGAGGGTCAGCATGTCGAAACATACTGGTAAAGGCGAGCTAACCGAACTATACCAATCAACACGTTATTTTAATGAAGCATGCATATTTGGTGGGTTTCTATCTTGCCTTAGTTCATTTACAAGTAAGCAGCATATAGAATTTACTGAAATGAACTTGCCACCATTCGATGGATTTTACCTGCCCGTCTGAATCATCTGCACAATACTTACCTTGCCTTCTTTGCCACGAAGACACAAGTTAGTTTGCAACAGGTTTAAATATACACGTTGAGCACACGATGCATTGCAAGCCATATTCATACGATAAACACACGAGGCATTGCAAGCATATACACACGAGGATCACTGGCTTGATGCCATAATGGACTAGTCAAGAACAAGGATAACATGCAACGAAAAAACACGAGGAGCTCATAAAACATGATACGTTGTAAGTTATCCCGTCCGCAGACGATTGACTATAAACACGAAGTCTGCCCGGATCGGATCGGTGCCAGTGCCCCAGCGATCGTCCGCAGAACTTATATCCTTATGCACAAGTTGTCCGTGATCGAACACACGATGCTTAGTTAAATTATCACTTCACGCAGTTGAGGCAACACGAGTAATGCATAGATATGATGCATTGATAGCACAATTATAGAAGAAGATACATTCTAACTAAAATTGATGCATATGATAAATATTTCGAACGAACAAGCATGCAAGTAAGTAACCGTTCGCAAGTTTGTTTGACAAGCAGTATTAACCAAGTCTATTCTCTTTTATCTTGGTTTCTTTTATTATTACTTGGTATCGTTTGATCGGGGCAAAGAAGAATACAGATTTTAGGGCGTGAAGCTTGGAAGCAGGGCTAGCTAATCGGGTTGGTAGCCACTCACTTGGTTGGAAGGAAAGGAGAAGGAAAGAGGCTTCACGACTCCGCTCGCAAGCCGCCTACTACTCGTTCACCTGCATTGCACGAACAGCTCGATCAATACTCCTTCCACTCTTTCCAATCTCGGAATTGAAGTGCAATTCAGTGAACGAAAATAATGAAATCATCGAAACCGTTCAAGAAAACCCAAGCAAATCCAAAACCAACTCAAAGCACGAAAGCAACAAGCGACATCGAAAATCGAGGGAATAAAAGATAGCAGCGGAGAGGTCCCTCCTGACTCTGCCGCTAAGTCGATCCCGGGGGCACGGTCCACTGAATATGGGAATCGATTCCGAAGAAATAAATCCATAACGAGGATGAGTTCTTAATTCAATCTATCCCGATCGAACGATACCGTCTTATATTTCTTAGCCGCGCTCTCCGTACCGGGAGAATGGGGCGCTACATCCTACCCAACCAATTGGAAGTTTCATCCCGAAACTTAAGAATATTGCTTACCGTTAGGGATTATTTCGTTGTGGACGGCGATCCGGGAGGTTCGGACAGGAATTAATGGCATGACCTGGATCGCCACAAGCGAGACATAATTCAAGTCTCTTACGACATTGATTGAAGGCGTGCCCACGTTTATTGCAATACTGACATACTTGGTTGGGGTTTGCCCTCTGCTGACCACCGTTGTTTCGGCGCTTTGCAGCAGTGTTTCCTCTATCGTTGCCTTGGCGTTTGTGATTGTAGGTATGCACAGCGTCGGTGGAAACGTGAGGATACTGTGGTTCAAGTGATAGGGCGTGATTCATGACTTCACGCATTGTTCCATAATGATTATTAACCATGTGCGCATGGATGGCAGGGCACAAACCGCCTTCAAACCTTCTAGCTCGACTCACTGCATCAGGTAAATAGGCCCTAGCGAATTTGGAGAGTCGGTTAAATTCAGCGGAATATTGCTTAACTGACATACTGCCCTGCCGCAGCTGCACGAACTCATTTTCTATTTGACGTTGTACTGGAGGGGGGTATAAACTCCTCTTCAAATGCGGTACGAAAAGTCGTCCACGGGATCGCCTCCTCTCCGTGATCAAATTGGAGAGATCGTCGATGCACGTTCCACTAATCGTGCGCGTTGAGGCAGAGCAGAAGTTGCGCGCAGGCGACGCACTTCTCTTCGGGGACCTCTAGTAGAGCGAAGTGATCTTCAAGTTCGGCTAGCCAATCTAGAGCTACCACTGGGTCCTCAGTCCCGTTGAATGGAGTATTGCAGACTTTCTTGAAGTGTCCCAAGTTGAAGGCAGTCACGTCCCTCGGCCTTGGGATTTGCGGCATCTCTACTTCAAGCATGGGCTGTTCCACCGGAGTCGTTGTTGTTGTGGCGGAATGGTTGGCAGCCAAAGTCTGAACGATCTGTTGCAGGGTATCCACCTGCTTCTGTTGGACTGAGAATCGGGTCTCTAAATTGCTTTCGAACTTGGCTTGGCGAGCATCATCTCTTTGTCGTTGCGATTCTAACATTTGCATTACCCGCTCAAGCGGATCGACTTGAGATATGCCACGCTGGCTCTGAGGGCTTCCCAAAGTTCCCGAACTACTTTCTTGTATTTCGTTCGGCGCTTGCGCTACAGATTGCGCTGGTACCATTCTTCAAAAGAAGGTAAATTATATTAGAATCATAATATATTATGGACTTATTGCATGAACGTATCTCATTTTGTCCTAGCGACTTCAAGAGTTCGCACAGGATTGATCGTTAAAGAAACTTTTTCAGCACGAAGTCTAAGGAGCTTGAATCTGTGCTCTGATACCATTATGTCATGACCCAATTTCGTAGAATCGTTGGGGCGTCCCCCGAATCATGATGCCGTACGGGCCTGGGGTTGCGCTCGCACAAGGCTAAAGTATTTTGCATAACGAGCACATATTCAGAGTACACAGATAAATTAAAACAAAGATTTGAAACATGGAAAAGTTTTCTTTATTGATAATGAACATCTATTACAAACTCCTGAACGAGTCAGCTAGATTGCCGCACGGGCTTACAAAAGTGTTAACTCAAAATAAGATAGCAATCCTGTACATTACATCCCTTTATAAACTCAAAATGATAAAGACCTCCAGGCTGGAGGACGGCTTTGCCACGAAGCTGCATTTGTGTATAAAGAGTTGCAAGCTTCTGACTTCAAAATACTTCAAAGGTCGCGGTGAAGATGCGCCAACAGCTGGACTGGATCGGGAAGACGACTTCGGCTCCTCGCTCGGTTCGCCTTGGTACGGAGAACCTGTTTCAACGAGGGTCAGCATGTCGAAACATACTGGTGAAGGCGAGCTAACCGAACTATACTAATCAACATATTATTTTAATGAAGCATGCATATTTGGTGGGTTTCTATCTTGCCTTAGTTCATTTACAAGTAAGCAGCATATAGAATTTACTGAAATGAACTTGCCACCGTTCGGTGGATTTTACCTGCCCGTCTGAATCACCTGCACAATACTTACCTTGCCTTCCCTGCCACGAAGACACAAGTTAGTTTGCAACAGGTTTAAATATACACGTTGAGCACATGATGCATTGTAAGCCATATTCACACGATAAACACACGAGGCATTGCAAGCATATACACACGAGGATCACTGGCTTGATGCCATAATGGACTAGTAAAGAACAAGGATAGCATGCAATGAGAAAACACGAAGAGCTCATAAAACACGATGCGTTGCAAGTTATCCCGTCCGCACATGATTGACTATAAACACGAAGTCTGTCCGGATCGAATCGGTGCCAGTGCCCCAGCGACCGTCCGCAGAACTTATATCCTTGTGCACAAGTTGTCCATGATCGAACACACGATGCTTAGTTAAATTATCACTTCACGCAGTTGAGGCAACACGAGTAATGCATAGATATGATGCATTGATAGCACAATTATAGAAGAAGATACATTCTAACTAAATTGATGCATATGATGAATATTCTGAACGAACAAGCATGCAAATAAGTAACCGTTCACAAATTTGTTTGACAAGCAGTATTAACCAAGTCTATTCTCTTTTATCTTAGTTTTTATTATTATTACTTGGTATCGTTTGATCGAGGCAAAGAAGAATGCATATTTTAGGACGTGAAGCTTGGAAGCAGGGCTAGCTAATCGGGTTGGTAGCCACTCACTTGGTTGGAAGGAAAGATGCGCTTCACGACTCCGCTCACAAGCCGCCTACTGCTCGTTCACCTGCATTGCACGAACAGCTCGATCAATACTCCTTCTACTCTTTCCAATCTCAGAATTGAAGTGCAATTCAGTGAACGAAAATAATAAAATCATCAAAACCGTTCAAGAAAACCCAAGCAAATCCAAAACCAACTCAAAGCACGAAAGCAATAAGCGACATCAAAAACTGAGACAATAAAAGATAGCAGCGGAGAGGTCCCTCCTGACTCTGCCGCTAAGTCGATCACGGGGGCACGGTCCACTGAATATGGGAATCGATTTCGAAGAAACAAATCCATAATGAGGACGAGTTCTTAATTCAATTTATCCCGATCGAACGATACCGTCTTGTGTTTCTTAGCCGCGCTCTCCGTACCGGGAGAACGGGGCACTACAATATGTGTTATTGGGGCCTGATCAACCACACTAATACAAATTGTCTAATCAGGATCAGTATATTATGGTCTAGCTAGACATAGTACGCTTGATTCGCCCTTCGCAATACTATTTTACGTGGATTGAGATGTATAATTGACCAGTAGACAAATATACTTACCCTCTAGATATGACGAAGCATATCATATCAAGTACATAACCGCACCGATGTGAGCATGCGAATAAGAAATTACCAAATAGTATTTTAATCCACCACTGTCTTGACAATTCCCATTTAAGTCCTTTAAACAATTTGATTCCCATACTTCTATTCTATTACCCCTCCTTGAACTCTTTACAATTGTTTTCCGTCTTTCCTTGTTTCGAAAAGACAAAACCTCGTGCTTGGAAATAAGTGATACACTGATAGTGCTAGGTATACCCCATAGGCTAATCAGATGACTTGGTGACCCTCTGTTATAAGTGATTAAGGGCATATCATAGATGTTATGTTTGGTGTTAAAAACTTCAAGGATTCAATAACATGACTAAATAATTTGGGACATAGCCTTCTTAGATGTATAGCCTTAGATGATAGATGGGTAAATTCTAATTTGGGTAAAAACTGCAATGTTAACTTAAGTGGAATTTCTTAGACTATAATCAAGTGAGGTTAGATAGAGAAACCCTACCCTAGTTTAATTTCGAGGACGAAATTGTTTTAAGTTAGGAAGATTGTAAACCCCCTCACCCAAAATTAGGCCTAATTTGCTTAGATAGTGAAATTAGGGCTAGTTTGAACCAATTAGAATTAGAACACGACTTTTATTTAATTATACAATAATTAAATATCGTGTAGCGCACCTTACCGTTGTTTCGATAATTGGAGTACCTCACTAGCCATTTCCTGTCTACAAACTTCACGATCTCATCCTAGACATGTCCCCTACTATTCTAACCCTTGTCCAACTTATAATATTGCTCTCTGATGCTATATTTTAGCCGCACAATAAACGTCGCGGACGTTATTTCTTAATTCGATATAAATTCTAATTTTGTACCCTTGTGCGTCCCAATCGAAATTGGGGACACAATCTTGACCATTTTGTGCAAACCAAATTTTATTAATATTCTACACTGTCCCCTCTACACCCCTGATAATTGTGGCCAGCCTAAATTTAATCCCATGTACTCCTAATTAATTCTAGAATATCGTGCGCGTCGATTTAATTAATTAAATCCAATTTTCCTCCTTTATGCAATTTTCCAATTGTTGGGGGCTTTTATGCAAAAATGCATTGAGGTGCCCCCCACCAGTGGACAATTCATAAGGAAATCTATTTTTCCCTTCTCGTAGATTTTTTTCGTAATTTTTCGGGATGTGCAACGTGCGCACATCGCCCCGTATATTAAATATATTCTTGCGTTTAATTAATACAAATTCTAGCCCTCCCAACACCCCCAAGGGAGCCCAAGGCCCATACCAAGGAGAGCATTGACCAAAGTCAAAATATTCCTAGGTCAAACCAACCCTCCCTCACATGTATATAAATACAATATTTTTTCTCTTCCTTTCATTATTGATTTCTAAACCTAAACACTAATTCTCCCAGCCGACCTTCAGCCATCTTCCTATTCATCATCATCTTTCCCCTCGCTGTTTTGGCCGCCACCCCCACCGGAGTCTCGCTGGAGTATCAACCATGTCCGCCTGTACCATGCCTCATCGCCGTCTGCACAGTCCTCGACCCCGTCGTCTCCTCCCTGAGGAGCAAGAAGCCGACCCCGAGCCTCGCCGGAGGACCTCCCAACCACGGCTGCTCCTTCTCCTTTCTTCTCCTCCCCATCAGCCACGAGCCGTCGCCTCCTCCCCGAGCGTCGAACAGCCACCCGACCTCGATCCCCTGCGTTAACATCGACCTTCCCCGAGTTCCTGTTCACTGTCTCCCCCATCCGTCCCTTCGCCGGAGTTCATCATTCTCCGACTCGAGCCTCGCCCAGCCGACCACCCAGCCACCCGTCCTCCTCCTCCAGCAACCTGACGAACCACCACACTCTCCCTCTCTTCTCCGGCCAACTGAGCTCGCCTGAGCGGACACCCGACTCACCCTCGCCGTCCTCCTCCTTTCTCGCCCTCTTCCCGTTGTCCTCCTCCTATTTCTCCTATGGATCACTACTTCTTCTCCAGAGGAAACTCCAACTTCTGAGTCCACTGCTCTCCGCTTCTTCCAACTCGAAGGATCAGTACGCGGAAGGCCGAGTACAAGCTGGGGCCTCTGGATGATCTGCTGCTCAATTTCTTCAGGCAGAAAATGGTGGAGTTGTAGGAGGTTGGTTGGGACTCTGAGAAGCCTGGATATGATGGACTGATGGAAGTTGTAAATCGCCTTATGGTGAAGGGAAAAAGTAACCTGGAAACTGAACATTCTACGGTTCGGGTGCTAAAGTCTTTGTTTTCCCCAATCCTGCTTGTTCTTTTTAAGATGCTGATAGCACCAATAGGTCAGGGAAAAATAGCATCCGTGATAGTTGCAAGAGCAACTGCACTTTCATGTCAGTGGCTGATGGGCCCATGATCAGTTAACTCTGTCAATCTACCTGATGGTTCCTCTTGCAACAGTGGGGTATTTGTAGAAAAGTGCAAGTATCTGGAAGAAAGTAAATATGTGGGAATTTGTATCAACACATGTAAACTACCAACTCAGACATTCTTCAAAGATTTCATGGGAGTCCCATTGCAAATGGAGCCAAATTTCGATGAATATAGCTGCCAGGATGTTGGATTGTTCTGTGCGATTTCTGGAGCATGTTATTGGTACATTGTAGCTTCCTTGCCAGGCAAGTATACCTTGCCATTGTACTGTATTTATATTCCATATGATGCATGCATGTTTATTTCTATTTATTTTAGTTCATTTATTTTAACTACTATATAAATTGCGCGTCCAAGGAAACTTGGGTGCAACGATGGTGTCGTCGTACTATATTTTTATTTATGTATATGCATTGGACCTACTTTATGAGACTACCCCATCTTCATGAGGCATTTATGTTTTATTGGCCATGACACTATTCTTACACGAGTGTGAGTCACATGTAGGACACGGACTTGCGTACTCGGCTGGCCACTGGTATGTATAGGTCGTGCGACGAATAGGGATAACTGCCAATAGAAACTTTGCAGGCTAGTAGACTTGATAGTTATTAGAGGTATTATCGTGTCATGGATGTGACATGCTTAGATCATGGGGTGGGAAGAACAACAAGTAAGGCGTGTGGGCTCCGTTGTACTTTCCTTGTGTAACCCGTACGCTCCGCCGGAGATGCGCGGTCATGATGACCACTATATATTATATTATTATCAGGCGGGCCTCCGCCGTTCAAAAGACGACGTGCCTTTGTAGGCCCCTGGATCTCCAAGAGAACTATGCTAATCCCATTTTAGCCAGATAGCCCGCGTGTTGGGAAAGTTGTTCTTAAACTGCATTCACTTAGACGGTTAGGCGACCAATTGGATATTTATTTCAGTACTTTATTGGCATGTGTTTAAGTATCTTGTTATGTCCCTCTAAGGACCTGGTCCCTTGCCTGGTGTATCTGTTCTTGAGTATTCGCAGGAGCGCAGATTCGAATGGTTACACATATTTCGAGGATATCTTCTCTTCTAGCCGTGATTGCTAGCTGGTATACTTATATTATGTTTGATTGTGTTGTACTTATATTGTATTGCACTTATATTCGAGTTGGTAGTGGATTTGTTTCCATCCAACTATCATCCTTAGATACTTCTTATTGAGAGATCGTTTCATAGATGTTGGTTATTTAATTATATTTTGATTTTCGTGGATGAGATTTAGATTATACCCTGTGACTTGTGACATATGTTATACCACTTGTGGATTTAATATTCATAATACAGAGTACGTGTGGATTTGGTTTCCATATATTGGAGTTGCCATATCCATGCGGCTGGCATGCTTACGTGTTCTAGTCCTACATATTTTTGGGACTGGGACGTGACAAGATTCGCTCAGCTCCAACAGCAGAGAGGTGCCCAGCAGGGGCGAGCTTTCGTCCTGATGGTCGAGGAGACTGAGCCAGTAGGGAATATGATTTCAGGTTCAGTTCTTCTTTATTATATTTTAGCTTATGCTTTATTTGATTCCGGTGCTTCCTATAGATTTGTATTTGTATCTTTTGCTCTTAAGCATCATTTAGAGGCTGAACTTTTGGCTAGGACTTGCAAGATCACGACTGGGGATGGCATTATCCTGTTCAGTGATGTTTACAAGGATCGAAGAGTTATACTGGAAGATCGAGAGTTGACTGCGTGCTTACTCGTAATGCCACTTTCGAGCTATGATATTATACTCAAGATGGATTGGTTGAGCAGGTACCATGCTAACATAGATTATCATGGAGGCAGGGTACTGTTTTGACTGACAGGAGAGCCAGAGTTTGAGATCTCTAGAGGAGCAGCAGAGCAGAGCGAGGGTGCTACATATGGAGCCATGGTGGAAGAGAAGGAACTGCCACATACGTTGATAGCAGAGTTCATAGACGTTTTCCCAGAGGAGTTGCCGGGCTTGCCGCCAGACCGAGATGCGGAGTTCTCTATAGACTTGGTGCTAGGTGCAGAACCAATATCTCAGTACGTCTATAAAGTCAACAATAGTAAACTGACAGAGTTGAAGAAGCATGTGAACGAGTTACAGGATAAAGGCTTCATCAAATCCAGTTCATCACCGTGGGATGCTCCGGTATTGTTTGTACCAAAGAAGGATGGATCGGTGCGCATGTGTATCGACTACAGGGCTCTAAACAACCTTATTATCAAGAATAAATATTCGTTGCCGAGGATATATGATCTCTTCGATCAGTTAAGTGGAGCGAAGGTATTTTGGAAGATAGACTTGAGGTCAGGTTACCACCAGGTGAAAGTGAAGAAGGAAGATATTCTGAAGATAACTTTTCGGACTCGTATGGGCAGTTTAAGTTCATGGTGATGCTATTTGGGTTGACTAATGCCCCGACGGTATTCATGAATTTGATGAACAAGGTGTTCCACTAGTATCTGGATAAATTTTTTGTGGTATTTATTGATGATATTCTGGTGTATTCAAAGACCCTGGAGGAGGATGAGGAGCACATGATGATAGTTCTGGAGACTTTTAGGAAAGAGAAGCTTTATGGTAAGCTCTCAAAGTGTGAGTTCTTCCTTAAAAATGTTGAATTCCTTTGTCATGTGATTACAGTTGACCGGATCTCAGTGGACCCAAAGAAGATTGTGGCAGTGGAGTCGTAGGCTACTCCAAATTCAGTGGCAGAGATCGGAAGATTTTTAGGGCTGGTAGGTTATTAAAAGAGATTTGTACATAACTTCTCCCGAATTGCAGAGCTGAGGACTAGGCTGACCAGGAAGGACGTGGAGTTTGTGTGGACAGAGGGGTATCAGGTTGCTTTTGAGGATCTAAAGAGGATATTGATGACAACTTCAATGTTGATATTGTCATCGGGATCAGGTGGATTCACTATCTATAATGATGCTTCAGGGAAGGGTTTAGGTTGTGTCTTGCAGCATAATGGAAAGGTGATTTCCTATGCTTCCAGATAATTACGTCCTCATAAGAAGAATTATCCTACCCACGATTTAGAGTTGGCAGCGGTCATCTTTGCTCTAAATCTGTGGAAACACAATCTGTATGGAGAGCGTATGAAGATCTTTACAGACAAAAAGAGCTTAAAGTACGTGTTTACACAGAAAGAGCTAAACATGAGACAACGATGGTAGTTGGAGTTGATGAAGTACTTAGACATATCATTGCAGTGCCATCCGGAAAAGGCCAATATAGTCGCTGATGCCTTGAGTAGGTACCCAATGGCTATGTACTTGATTACGGATAGACATTTATTGCCCGATCTTGAGAGTTTGGGCATTGAGATGCTAGTTCCTGGTATCGAGGTACAAATAGGGGGATTACAGATACAGTCTGAGCTGATGGACATGATCAAGGAGGCGTATCAATCTCAGTACTCTGTGCATCTAGGTGCCAACAGGATGTATAGAGACCTGAAGGAGCATGTATGGTGGTATAAAATAAAGTGGAAGGTGGTGCGCTTCGTTTCCAGGTGTTTAGTGTGCCAACAGGTAAAGACGGAGAGGCCGATGCCAGGTATTTTACTATAGCCTTTACCCATTTCATAGTGGAAGTGGGAGCATGTGACCATGAATTTTGTATCAGGGCTTCTGCGTTCTCCAGGAGGAAAAGACGCAATTTGGGTCATCGCAGACATGTTAACTAAATTGGCTCACTTCTAGCCATTCAAAGTGGGTACGTCTATGGAGAAGCTGGCGGAAATATATGTGAGATAGATTGTCAGATTGCATGGAGTTCCTATAAGCATCATCTCGGACTGGGATAGTCGCTTCACATCCCACTTCTGGAGGAGTTTGCAGGATAGTTTGGGCACCCAGCTCGGAGAGGACTATTCAAACTCTCGAGGATATACTTCGTACTTGTGTTTTAGATTTCAGAGGCTCTTGAAATGATCATCTTCACCTGGTAGAGTTTGCTTACAATAATAGCTACCAGGACAACATTGAGATGTCAGCATTTGAGGCGTTATATGGACGAAAATGTCGCACTCCTTTATCTTGGAATGATGTTGGTAAGAGAGCCTTGTTAGGGCCAGAGATGGTTGTGAATGTAGCTGAGAAGGTGAAGATTATTAGAGATAGACTTCGGGTGGCACAGGACAGACAATGATATTGGGCCAACAGCCACCAGAGACCTTTGGACTTTAAAGTATAGGTTTTTTTTTGGTATTGTTTATGATTGCTTTATTTTAGATTGAGTGTTAATAAGGTTATATTTTGTTCCAGGTTGGAGATCTGGTATTTTTGCCGATTTCTTCGATATGGGGCACGATTCGCTTTGGTGGAGGCGGAAAGCTTAGTCCATGGTACATCGGACCCTTCGGTGTTCTTGAAAGGATCGGTACAGTATTACAGAATAGAGTTGCTATTTGTACTAGAGGGAGTACATGATGTATTCCATGTGTCGCAACTGAGACGGTACGTGGCAGATCCTAGTCACGTATTGGATCGTTCGGAGAAAGAGGTGGGTCCGGTTCCCAGTTATCCAGAGCAGCAGTTGACGATTCTGGATCGCAGGAAGAAGGTGCTGCAGAACCAGATAATTCCCTTGGTGCGCGTCGCATGGAGGCATCACTCTCCGGGAGAGTCTACTTGGGAGAGGGAAGCCGAGATGCGCGAGCGATATACTTATCTTTTTGAGCCGTGAGGTAATTTCTTTTCTTACTGTGATTGTTGTTGTAGTGATAGTTCCTTCTTAAATTTTGAGGACAAATTTTTGCTAAGGAGGGTAGACTTATCACTACCATATTTCTAGATATGGGTTATATATATATATATATATATATATATATATATATATATATATATATATATATATATATATATCATTATATATTAGATATAGTATTATTTATTTATGGTTAGTGGATTAGCCTACTTATTGGACTTGACCCTAGTGAACCTAATTAGATTTTTCATGACATATTGAACCCAATATTTTGGGCTAGGCCCATAGACTCAACCCTCTTCATTAATTATGGGATTTAATTAAACTTTTATTAGGATTAGATATTTTCTAATATAACCCTCCTAATTAATTACCTACATGAAAACTAGTGGGGGCATTTTGGACTTTGCATAGTTGCTTGGGAGAGGGGCAAGGGGACGGCCACTCTCTGTCCTCTTTATTCTTTATTCGTTTAGATCCCCAATTATGTTCTTTCCAAAATTGACTCATCCCTCCACCAAACCCCCTCAATTCATTCATATTTTCTCTCATTTTTCATCAATCAAGGAGCATTAGAGCTTGGATTGTAATGAGCACTTAGAGTAGGAGGATTTGACAAGGGACTTGTGTCCGGATCGTGTCCAATTGAGCAATTCATTGAAAAATCATCTTCCAATAGGTATATATCTAAATTTTCCCTTCATTCTAGACTCTAATTTATGTATTTGACCATTAAAAATCCTTCCTTGTCCTTGGGCTACCCATAGAAGGACGAACTAGACCCAATTGACACCAAATGCGACTTCTATATAGGTTTTTATGCATAATTAGGAAAAATTACGAGATTGATACACCAAGTGTGTATTATGAGACTAACTTAGTCTAATTAGACTTAGATCAGGATTATGGGACTAGTAACGTGTCCATAATTGGATGCGAGTAGGCCGTATCGCGATGCAGTATGATATTTTATGATATGGGGCTATTTTTGGGTGTTTTGTGTTAGTTCTCTTTAATTTTTCTTATAACTAGTTGTATTAATTATTTATAAGTGTAATTGATGTATGGAAATGGTTAGTGTGGAGAATTGGTGAGTTTTGACACTTGTTTATGTATGTATCATGAGTAACTTAGCCTTGTACCTTAGGTGTTTGGTTAATTGGCATTAGTAGGCATGTGTATAGTTATGTAGAGATATATGAGTGTCTTTATATAAGCATAGAGGTGTTATACATCTGTTATTTATATATATATATATATATATATATATATATATATATAATGGTATGCATATATGTGTATATATATAGTTGAGTGTGTCTTATTTATATGTGTTATGTGCATTGTGTGCTATTGACAGACTGTTAGGGTGTGAGAAGTGCTGTGTTGCAATAGATTGTTAGAGAATAGAGATGGAGGGGAATAACCTTAACTGTGTCCTGTTATTAGTTCACTTGGGGTTGGTCTGAACTAAGTGGTGGTGGCTGAGTGCATAAGGTCGGGTACCAATTGTATCAATGCTTCTTGAATTACAAATTGCAGTCAATAGAGAGGGTGACCTGCTGTGCAGATGATGGAGTGTATGAATAGGCTCAGGCATGTGCATGATTGCATAATGAGTTATGCTTGGCATTGGAGAAGTCTGTGATCAAGGGGACAGTTGGGCACTGCATTAAACTATTGTCAGGGTACTGTGCACATCAAAGGAGAGCTCGGGTTTGAGGTTTGCAGCAGCCGCACTTGCTGTGGGGTTGATGACTGATTGCATTCGGGTTAAAGGAAGAGAAGGGTTCGGGTAACAAGTTGCAACTGCAACTTGTTACAGTGAAGGTTGCTGCACATGACAGGTAGTTGAGATATGGGGAGTTGCAGCAACTTGTCACAGTAAGGTAGTGAATACTTGCCATTGTACAGTATGTACTGTGGTGTCTGTGCAAGTGTGGTTATGTGGATAGTATGTTTTATGTGAGGATATGATAGAATGAGGACTTAAAGTTTGGGTAGGAGATGTTAGGATTTGGTTGTTGATACCAAAAGCTAGTATACCAGTGAGTAGATATGGGTAAATGTTAGTACTAGATATATGGGTATAGGTATTGGGTTAGTATTAGAAATGTAAGTATAAGTATCAAGGCAAGTTGGGTATTAGTGTCTTTATGATACCAAGGTAGAGTATTGTGGATATACATATAGCACTAGTATAGGTAAGTGAAGATCGTAAGTTGGGAGCATGGTACCATAGGGTATCATAGAGTAAGGTAAGATAAGTATAGAAGCTTAAGGTTTAGAGTACTAAGGTATTGCTATTATGTATAGACTAAGGTAATGTAATATATATTATTATCTATGAGTCTATAAGTACACTATATTAATTAGTATGGGTTAGAAAAATATTATTAGCTAGTATTGACCTAAAACTTAGGCATAGACTAGTACAACCTAGAAATGACCTAAAAAATTATATTAGTGCATTCTTAACTCATTTCTCATTCATTACACCCAAGTGACATGATATTCCTATGTAGGGTTGTGTGACACCAGCTCGGACATCGAGTTACCTCTTTTGCTCCAGAACAGAGGAGAGTACATCTCTCTGTTAGTTTATATTTCATGATAGTGTATATATGACTTGTTCTAGAACTGATTTACCTAATTTTGATACATTGTTATATGGACTATAAATATATGGATCCTGTCAAGAGATGTTATCCCCTTACCGTGTTCAGCGGGTACTCCTACACATGTATTTTATCATGTGCATCGGGTGTTATTCTCCATGTGCTCTCACTATCCATGTGCAGTATGCTTATATTAAATCATATGCGTAACATATCGTAATTGGATCCCTGAGTATTGGTTGGGGCGGGGGAGTAGAAGTTGGTTATGTGATCAATCTCTTAGCGTAATTATGTGTATGTCGATTATATACTTCACGTATAATCGAGTTACCTTAGAATAATCACGTGCAACCCAAGACGATCATATATCGAACTTGTGCTCTAAATCACATAGACTGTATTCTAGTTTCTCTTACTTGCAGTTTATTTCATATTTCCTGTATTTACCATTTTAGTACCTATTGTATTTATTTACATATTTTAGTTATATTTCCACTTTATGGTGCATCTTGTATTTGTCATGCCCCAGTCCCAAAAATACGTAGGACTAGGACACGTAAGCATGCCAGCCGCATGGATATGGCAACTCCAATATATGGAAACCAAATCCATATGTACGCTGTAATATGAATATCAATCCACATGTGGTATAAATCTATCACAAGTCACAGGGTATAATCTAAATCTCATCCACAGAAAATCAAATATAAATAAATAACCAGTATCTATGAAACTAGATCTCAATATAAGTATCTAAGGATGATAGTTGGATGGAAACAAATCCACTACCAACTCGAATATAAGGACAAATACAATATAAGTACACCACAACAAACACAATATAAGAATACCAGCTATCAATCACGGCTCGAAGATAAGACATCCACGAAGTATATAGCCATCCAAATCTGCGCTCCTGCAAATACTCAAGAACAGATACACCTGGCAGGGGACCAGGTCCTCAGAGGGACATAACAAGATACTTAAACACATGCCAATAAAGTAATGAAATAAATATCCAAAGGGGTCACCTAACCGTCTAAGTGAATGAAGTTAAGAACAACTTTTCCCACAAGTGAGCTATCTGGATGAAAACTGGGATTGACATGACTCTCTCGGAGAACCAGGGGCCTCAAAGGCATGTCGTCTTTTGAACGACGGAGGCCCGCCAAGTAGTATAGGGGTCATCACCTCCCGTATCTCCAGCGGAGCTTCCGGGTTACAGAAGGAAAAAGTGTAAAGAAGCTCAAATGCGGTACTTGTTTTTCTCCCCACCCCATGCTCTAAGCATGTCACATCCATGACACCATTTGGTTCATAGCCTATTCTTAGTACCCTAACCCAATCCTGCAACCAAACAAGGACAAGGATGGGACCACCGTACTACAATAGGCTATGTCCCTAGACCTCTAATAACTGCTAAGTCTACTAGCATGCAAAGTTTCCAACAGCAGTTATTCCTAACGCACGGCACACACGTACAGGAGGCCAAACCTGCACGCAAGTCCGTGATCTACATGAGACTCATAACTCATGTAACAACTGTGTCACGGCCAATGAACCTAATGATGCTACATAATAATGGGGTAGTCTCATAAACAAGGTCAATATAAATACATAAATAAAAATATATCGCGACGACACCGTCGCGCGCATTTTATATAACAGTTAAAATATATGAAATAAAGACAGAAAATAAAGATGCATGCAACATATAGAATATAAATAACAGTACAATGGCAAGGTATATTTGCCTGGCAAGGAAGCTGCAATGTACCAATAATCTGCTCCAAAAATTGCGCAAAACAAATCCAATATCCTAAGTACACATAAATATAATACAATAGAATCATTAGTCTTTACACTAGCACATACATAACCACATTTACACTGGACTCAGGGGGTATACTAGGGGTAACACTAGTCATCTAACACGGTCAATTACGCGTTGAATTATGTGGGTGTCGTATCTTCAAGTACTGTACGAAATTAGTCAGTCAACTGACATGTGTCTATGCCAGTACGTTGATGTACACAAGGCGGACAAATTCACAAGTTCTTAGGGTCAACATGGTCAAGGTAAGTATGAGATAGTCCACGGTGTCCTAGGGTCGTACAGTCTAAATATTTAGTCATAATTATCAATTAGCATTTACTTACATATATATTCATATAACTATATAATAATATAACCATCAATTTATTTACATAATTATTGGAATACATATAGTAATTACGTACATAAATATATATACCAAACTGAATAATATTTGCGTACATGTAAATGTACGAACGCGCGTTGGGTTCTCCGACTCAGGGTCTGATGTAAACTAACCGTGGTGGCTAAATACTACGTCCTACTGAAACATTGTCAGAGAATGTACTCGCCTGGGGTCCTGCTGCTGGTGTGAATCAGAGTCCAAGTCACAGTCCAAATAACCTATGTATTACAAATTTATCACGTCAAAAGATAATTTATTTTAATTTATTTAATTCTGGAATAATTACTCTAAAATCTTATTTTAATCTTATTATTCTGATTTTTATGTTAATTCCTAAATTTTGTCCAAAGAACTGAATTTTATCAACTCGAGACTCATGGCACGCAAATCGAGGCGATCTGTTGACTGAAAAGTCAACCGACACGAACTCAACTTTCATGCATTATTTCCTATAGATTTCATCGTCAAAAATATGCTGGAATTTATGGCTCGTCCGAATTCAAATTCGTTTTGGAATTATGGCACATACAAATTTTGTATTGTGCACCGATAGTTAAATTCTAACCTAGAAGTTCTACAGAATTAACAGTATATAAATACTTCGAATTAAATTCTTGGAAAAACATATGTCAATTATCTAGATATTAGCTTTCCAAAACTTCAAACGGTTCATGATTCTGATTTCTGGTTCTCCCAAAATCGTAAAAATATCGAAACACGTCTATTTTCGGACATGTTGTGCTCTACGAATTTTCTAGAATTTAATACTCATAATTTTGTAAAAAAATTTATATAATCAGAAATCTAACCTCAATATTGTTCTAACAAAAAAAAACTAGGCCTCGTTTGGAGTCCGGAGCTATGCGCAATGGCTTCTGGAAGATGAAGGAACCCTAGATGGCAATTCTCCAAAAATTGGCTCAAGAAAAACCCTAGAAAATAACTTAAACTATTATATATATAGAGGAGAGAGAGAGAGAGAGTGCAACCGCGGCTCGGAGTTGACACGTGTCAGTCATCCGTGCAGTCCCGCCCAAATCGAACGATCATGGTTTGACCCGGCTCGGCTCAGCTGAGTCCGTGTCGAACTTTGACTCGGCTCGGCTCGCACCCACCCCGCGGTCACTGACAGGCGGGCCCGGCACTGTTTGCTGTGGGAGGCTGACAGGTGGGCCCACTATTTGCTGACTGGGCAGAATTAATTACTTTTTGAGTTTTCTTTTTCAGTATTTAATTTTTAATTCAGTATTTCATAATTAACTCAAAATAAATGCTAAAAATAATCAGAAAATTTCCAAAAAAATCTAGAAAATATATTTTATTATTTAGAACCTAAAATAAAAGTTTGGGATATTTTTAATTAAGTTTGAACATAAAATAAATTCTTTAAAGTCCTAGAAAATTAGTGTTACTAGTTTTTAATTAACTAAAAATTATGGAAAAATTCCAATAATCTAAAATAGCCTAAAAATAATTCTAAATAAATATTTATATAAGTAAATATACTAAAAAATTTATTTTCTAATTAACTAAGAGAATACTCTAAATAAATTCAACATCTATAATAAATATAATAATATAAAATATACACAAAATACCTATTTTGGGTGAGGGAGTTTACAATCTGCCCAACTTAAAATAATTTCGTCCTCAAAATTAAAATAAGGCATAATTTGTTAAATCCTTCACATTCGTACATAAGGTACGTCAATCGCAATCTCTTCCAAAAATTTAAATAACAAAATCTATTCAAATCTATCGTGATCACTTCAAAATTAAGATAATCATTGTTCAAATCAAAATTCAACCTATGGTTATCTCTTCTCGCTTTTTCAAATGATCCATATCCGAATCCATATAACATCTTCAAGATTTAAATACGCAATTAAATTTTTCTCACGATCTCCAACTATCATAATTTCCTCTAGAAGTAATTTGAGTCCATTATCATTCCTATTTTTCACTTATAAATTTTTTGTATGCTTCAACTTTTATATTCCATTCACAACCTCAATATTTCCAATAGGTAGTCCAACCAAAATTTTAATTCTTAATTCAAATCATCAAATTGAAAAATAATTTAAATGCAGTCCACCAATGTTCAAGTCTGAAATTCTATATTTATCCTCCAAATTCAAATTGATGATTCTACCTTCATTGTTCAAAAAATTTAAATCATGTACTTAAGGTTAAATATTGGGTCCTTAATATCAATTCATTAATCCTCATCATCTTAGTCATTCTTCTAAATTTTTCAAAATTAAAATGGTTTGAACCTCTCCCAATCTAATCTTACTCGATCACAATCTAAAAGAAATTCCTCTCGAGTTGACAATGCACTGCTACCCAACTTATAATTTACCCATCTATCACATAAGGCTATATACCTTAAGAAAATATTCCTTAATTTGTTTTACTTATGCCATTCAACCCTCAAAACTTCTATGCCAATTATATCTTATATGATATGTCATTAATTACGAAAGAATAATCCTCAAGTATGTGATCGGCCTATGGGGTATATCTAGTACTCTCTGTGTATCAAACTTTATACCCAGCACGAGGTTTCGTCTTTCCAAAATAAGGGAAGACGGAAAACAATAATAAAGAGTTCAAGGGGAAGGTAATCGATTAGTAGTATGGGGGTCAAGGCATTTAAAGAATTCAATAGGAATTGTCAAGGCAGTTGTGGATTAAATCTTATTTTGGTAATACCTATCCACATGCTCGCATCGGTACAGTTATGTAACGGATACGATATGCTCAGACATATCTAGAGGGCAAGTTCATTCATCTACTAATCACTAGATATCTCAATCCACACAAAGTAGTTATACGAAGGGTGAACCACGCGCACTATGGTTGATCAGACCGTAGTACACTGATTCTGAAATGTATTAATATATGCATCCACTAATACATATATAGTGAACAAGCTTGATGAAAGAATAAGCTTGCAAAACTAGGCTATAATAGCGGCATAAGTCAAGGTGGTACAACAATTATAGGTACGCTAGATGATGATGAAAGGAGGTACACGTCAATTCAAGTTCACAAAAATAAAATAAAAAACATAATAAGCAATAATAATAAAGACTCTACAAATATCTATAGTTATCATACAACCTCCTTGTCTATGTCGCTAGTCGACCAAATGGGGGCAATGACCTCTAAATTCTATTGTCTGAATAAACACTGTCGTCTTATGCTAGCATACAATTAATGTCATTCAGTTACACTACCTCGATGGGTCAAGTGGACTATGTGATACTAGGTTGTGAGACATACTACCAAACTTAAAAGAATTAAACTAGTACTGTGACAGTCCTAAGAGGATCCTACAAAAATAACCTTGCACATGTACATAGAACAAAAACTCTTATTAGGGTCTCCTATTGCATTATATAGGTAAGGGTCACCTTAAGTCTTAATCATAGTGCTCATAGAACATGTGTCAATCGTAGGGATAGAAGAGTTACTAGCCGTTAAGGGGGGAAAGGGGTCTAACTCGTATCGAGGTGAGGGTACAAATTATGCGATTTAACACTAAGGGATAATCATCGGGTCGCAGTCTGCAAGAACAACTCAACTTATCAAACTTTAACTTCCAAGCACAAAATATTCAAATTCAAGACTACAACTATAATCCTAGAAACTATATGTCCTTAACAAAGGATAAAATTACTTGGCCTACTATCAGGAGGATCAGGTGACACGAGTTAAAAGATGAAGAAGAGAAAACATGATTAGTCGTCGCACAAGTAGCGAGTGCTAGGGTTTCAGGGGAACAATATATGAAATAAAATAGAGAGGCTATAAATAATGTCAAGGTTCCTAAGGGGAGATGCTACGCTACTCTCTGCGTTTGCGGTATGATCAAGAAAATACTATATTCAATGCTCTTGGCTTTCTAAGGTACTGTCTGCTTATCTCAAGACAAGAACCTAAATTTAGTTCTCCAATACTTATCTAACTGCGAAGATTAGGTTCAGTCGTAATATTCTATTTTGGTTTTCTATTGGTTCCTCAATACTAGGGTCAAACATTATGGTCAAATTTTAAACTAATCCTAGTAGTGTTTATACTACTCTTAAGTCTTCATAAATACATCAAGGGATAATGGTAAACCAATCTATAGATAATGGAAGCTAGGGTTCATTAGGTATTCTAATTTAATGATGTGTCAATACTCTAGTCGTATTCTTAATAGGTGTGTTATCCTAATTATCATCTACAACAAGGATTTCTATATTCTAGGAGAATGCCATACTCAAGGAACTATTAGGGAAACACAGGAATCAAGCAGGATGCGATTATTTAGATAGAACAGATTGAAAGGAATGAGTCATAATTAATTGTGGATGAGATCCTATACTCTATTCCTAGGTGCAGGCTTGCGCGGTACAGTAACATAATCGAGACAATATGCTATCGACCTGCATGGGCCACCACAAAAATATGTCATGCCCCAGTCCCAAAAATACGTAGGACTAGGACACGTAAGCATGCCAGTCGCATGAATATGACAACTCCAATATATGGAAACCAAATTCATACGTACGCTGTAATATGAATATCAATCCACATGTGGTATAAATCTATCACAAGTCACAGGGTATAATCTAAATCTCATCCACAGAAAATCAAATATAAATAAATAACCAGTATCTATGAAACTATATCTCAATATAAGTATCTAAGGATGATAGTTGGATGGAAACAAATCCACTACCAACTCGAATATAAGGACAAATACAATATAAGTACACCACAACAAACACAATATAAGAATACCAGCTATCAATCACGGCTCGAAGAGAAGACATCCACGAAGCATATAGCCATCCAAATATGTGCTCCTGCAAATACTCAAGAACAGATACACCTGGCAGGGGACCAGGTCCTCAGAGGGACATAACAAGATACTTAAACACATGCCAATAAAGTACTAAAATAAATATCCAAAGGGGTCACCTAACCGTCTAAGTGAATGCAGTTAAGAACAACTTTCCTCATAAGTGAGCTATCTGGCTGAAAACTGGGATTGGCATGACTCTCTCGGAGAACCAGGGGCCTCAAAGGCACATCGTCTTTTGAACGACGGAGGCCCGCCAAGTAGTATAGGGGTCATCACCGCCCGTATCTCCAGCGGAGCTTCCGGGTTACAGAAGAAAAAAGTGTAAAGGAGCTCAAATGCGGTACTTGTTGTTCTCCCCACCCCATGCTCTAAGCATGTCACATCCATGACACCATTTGGTTCATAGCCTATTCTTAGTACCCTAGCCCAATCCTGCAACCAAATAAGGACAAGGATGGGACCACCGTACTACAATAGGCTATGTCCCTAGACCTCTAATAACTGCTAAGTCTACTAGCATGCAAAGTTTCTAACAACAGTTATTCCTAACACACGACACACACGTACATGAGGCCAAATCTGCTCGCAAGTCCGTGATCTACATGAGACTCACAACTCGTGTAACAACTGTGTCACGGCCAATGAACCTAATGATGCTACATGATAATGGGGTAGTCTCATAAACAAGGTCAATGCAAATACATAAATAAAAATATATCGCAACGACACCGTCGTGCGTATTTTATATAACAGTTAAAATATATGAAATAAAGACAGAAAATAAAGATGCATGCAACATATGAAATATAAAAAACAGTACAATGGCAAGGTATACTTGCCTGGCAAGGAAGCTGCAATGTACCAATAATCAGCTCCAGAAATTACGCAGAAGAAATCCAATGTCCTATGTACAAATAAATATAATACAATAGAATTATTAGTCTTTACACTAGCACATACATAACCACATTTACACTGGATTCAGGGGGTATACTAGGGGTAACACTAGTCATCTAACATGGTCAATTACGCGTTGAATTATGCGGGTGTCGTGTCTTCAAGTACTGTACGAAATCAGTCAGTCAATTGACAGGTGTCTATGCCAGTACGTTGATGTACGCAAGGCGGACAAATTCATAAGTTCTTAGGGTCAACATGGTCAAGGTAAGTATGGGATAGTCCACGGTGTCCTAGGGTCGTACAGTCTAAATATTTAGTCATAATTATCAATTAGCATTTACTTACATATATATTCATATAACTATATAATAATATAACCATCAATTTATTTACATAATTATTGGAATACATATAGTAATTACGTACATAAATATTTATACCAGACTGAATAATATTTGCGTACATGTAAATGTACGAACGCGCGTTGGGTTCTCCGACTCAGGGTCTGATGTAAACTAACCGTGGTGGCTAAATACTATGTCCTACTGGAACATTGTCAGAGAATGTACTCGCCTGGTGTCCTGCTGCTGGTGTGAATCAGAGTCCAAGTCATAGTCCAAATAGCCTATGTATTACAAATTTATCACGTCAAAAGATAATTTATTTTAATTTATTTAATTCTGGAATAATTACTCTAAAATCCTATTTTAATCTTATTATTCTGATTTTTATATTAATTCCTAAATTTTGTCCAAAGAACTGAATTTTATCAACTCGAGACTCATGGCACGCAAATCGAGGCGATCTGTTGACCGAAAAGTCAACCGACACGAACTCAACTTTCATGCATGATTTCCTATAGATTTCAGCGTAAAAAACATGTTGGAATTTACGGCTCGTCCGAATTCAAATTTTTTTGGAATTATGGCACATACAAATTTTGTATTGTGCACCGATGGTTAAATTCTAACCTAGAAGTTCTACAGAATTAACAGTATATAAATACTTAGAATTAAATTCTTGGAAAAACATATGTCAATTATCTAGATATTAGCTTTCTGAAACTTCAAACGGTTCATGATTCTGATTCCTGGTTCTCCCGAAATCGCAAAAACATCGAAACACGTCTATTTTCGGATATGTTGTGCTCTACGAATTTTCCAGAATTTAATACTCATAATTTCTTAAAAAATTTTATATAATCAGAAATCTAACCTCAATATCGTTCTAACAAAAAAACTAGGCCTTGTTTGGAGTTCGGAGCTATGCGCAATGGCTTCTGGAAGATGAAGGAACCCTAGATGGCAATTCGCCAAAAATCGGCTCAAAAAAAACCCTAGAAAATAACTTAAACTATTATATATATAGAGGAGAGAGAGAGAGAGTGCAGCCACGGGTCGGAGTTGACATGTGTCAGTCATCCGTGCAGTCCCGCCCAAATCGAACGATCATGGTTTGACCCGGCTCGGCTCAGCTGAGTCCGTGTCGAACTCTGACTCGGCTCGGCTTGCACCCACCCCGCGGTCACTGACAGGCGGGCCCGGCTCTGTTCGCTGTGGGAGGCTGACAGGTGGGCCCACTGTTTGCTAACTGGGCAGAATTAATTACTTTTTGGGTTTTCTTTTTCAGAAATTAGTTTTTAATTCAGTTTTCCATAATTAACTCAAAATAAATGCTAAAAATAATCAGAAAATTCCCAAAAAATTCTAGAAAATATATTTTATTATTTAGAACCTAAAATAAAATTTTAGAATATTTTTAATTAAGTTTGAACATAAAATAAATTTTTCAAAGTCCTAGAAAATTAGTGTTACTAGTTTTTAATTAACTAAAAATTATGGAAAAATCCCAATAATCTAAAATAGCCTAAAAATAATTCTAAATAAATATTTATATAAGTAAATATACTAAAAAAATTTATTTTCTAATTAACTAAGAGAATACTCTTAATAAATTCAACATCTATAATAAATATAATAATATAAAATATACACAAAATACCTATTTTGGGTGAGGAAGTTTACAGTATTCTTTTCTATTGCTTGTCATATATTCTCTACCATGTATTTGGAACTGCTTTCAGAGTTTTGTACTTCACTCCAATCCTGATTGGATATATTTTTCAGATGATTGGCTAGAGGAGCTGTGTCCCACTTATTACGGGTCGCAAGACGGTGAGCCACTAGAGGTTACTCCCCTAGAGCTGGAGGACTTAGTGTCAGTGACCGAGGAGGCTTAGACATTTATTTTGGATATTGTATTAGTCTCATTATTAGACTTTTGACATATATATATATATATATATATATATATATATATATATATATATATATTTTTTTTTTTTTTTGTGAGTCGTGTTGTGCCTAGACTTGTGGATTTGGACTTGCGATGTATTGTGACTCCTTATTTCTCTCTTCTATTCCATATCGTACTTTTATCTTCTTTAGTTTGATATTGTGATTGAGTATTGGTTAGCATTTATCATCTATTATTACCTTCCTCCATTTGTAGTGGAGACAACATGACATGTACCTTTATATATATTGCATGAGATGTTTATATAGTTATGTTGACCTAGACATCGTTCTACCATCGATGCTACGACGTAGGCTGGACGTACCCATATACTCGTTCTCTTACACCGGGTGCGGGTCGTGACACATTTTTGTGGTAGCCCATGCAGGTCAAGGTAGTAGTACTCAGACTTAGTTTATAACTACAAGCCTGCTATAGGATATATGACTTATGATCTAGGATGAGAGTATACTCAATCATAATTTGAAATATTTTTAATCTATTGATTTTGCTATCTTTAACATTATGAATATTGATTTCTTTGAATGTTACTTTCCTTCTTTGATGATATCGTATCTTGCGCAATATTGACTTTTTTTATTTCAAATCTGTCTTCAGGATGCTTCCGAAGATCAGATTCATTCGCTCGGGAGCAGCTGCATCTTCCTCAGCTACTTCCCAGCCTGCTGCGGAGAGGGCAACAACTACTACTTTTCTTCTCCAGTTGGGAGGGTCGCCTTACCGGTCCAGGTGGGAGTTTCAGCAGCAGCTTTCGGGGGTGCTCCTCCTCCATTTTTGAGAATAGTTCCAGCCATTTCCGAGGGACTTCCCCCACCACCTCCAGTGCCAGTTGATGATACTCAGTTATTTACAATTTTTTGAGAGATAATGGAGGCCCAGAGGGCCCAAACGGAGGCGCAGCACCGACAGTCTGACGTGATGAGACATGGCATTGAGAATGCCTACCAGGTGGCCATTGTGGCAGTCGAGAGAGGGGCTCCTCGGCAACAACAAGATGCACAACCCTGGCCGGACAACATACAAGCTTTTAAGAAGTTGGGTCCGCGCGACTTCAAGGGACAGAGGTATTATATATGCTAATGATTGGTTGGAGAACATCATGCGCTTATCCTGCCTAGCGGAGGATCTGAAGGTGAAGGGGCCTAAGATTCTTTTTTAGATGTATCAATATATGATTAATGCAAGTCATTAAGTTCCAGACATACCTAGCGTTCTAACGAACAAGGAGAGCAAGTATGGCTGCATCACTTCAGAATCTTTAAAGTATGACCTGGTATGCTCATGATAGAATCTCTTCTTAAATGTCATGTATGTAAAAAGGTGTTTCTAGCTATCCATCTGAAATAACTTCAAGTCTTGATTTACTAAAAAGAAAAGACAAGAAAATGAAAGGTGGTTCATCTTGTGTCATCTTGGCTACCGATGCAAAATTCTCAGTATATCAATGCCATAAGTTTGTGTGAAGCCTAGGCTAATAAGCCTTGCTTTGTATTGTTCAATAAACTCGTCATTGTTATATTAGATTTTGTAGACCCGCTAATATAACAATGACGAGTTTATTGAACAATACAAAGCAAGGCTTATTAGCCTAGGCTTCACACAAACTTATGGCATTGATATACTGAGAATTTTGCATCGGTAGCCAAGATGACACCAAGATGAACACCTTTCATTTTCTTGTCTTTTTTTTTGTAAATCAAGACTTGAAGTTATTTCAGATGGATGTAGAAACACCTTTTTACATAATGACCTTTAAGAAGAGATTTATATGAGCATACCCAGGTCATACTTTAAAGATTCTGAAGTGATGCAGATATTGTTCCTTGTTCGTTAGAAGTGGTATGTCTGGAATTAATGATGCATTAATATATATTGATGATAACATAATTACATGTGATGATCATACTAGAATCTTTAAACTTAAAAAAATATCTTGCATACTTAGTTTTTTCTATTAATGACATAAAAAATTCAAAATATCTTCTTGGGATAGAAATTCTTGTTATGGTTTTCTTTGAATATGGTCAGCGCCCATGATGTGGCAAACCTAAGTGTATATTTCAATATTTGAATATATATATATATATATATATATATATATATATATATATATATTGAAGAAAAAGGTAATTGTGTTACAACAGACTCCTGGTCCGAAGGCCTACAAACTCGGCCCGAAGGCTCGCACCTGCACCGTACTTGAACTGTACAAGCGCTGCACCTATCACCAACTCATCACTTAATTCTCCCAAAGGGGAATTAAATGGCGCCCAGGAGGCTCGAACCCGCAACATCTTGGGTAATATGTATTGGTCCTAACCACTATTTGATAATAAACGAAAGAAATAAAAATAGGTTTATACGAAACGTCCCTTTCTTAGGTTTACAAACAAGAAGTCCTATACGAGGATGTTAAGTACAAAAATTTAATCTGGGTAAATATTGCTATAGGAGTCTGATCTGCAGTCGATCACTTTGTCCCTTGGACCACACGATGACGAAGAAGTGCTGTAGAAGAAGGAGAAGCTTCAAAAATTGCAAGAGGGATTGGATGCTCGATGCCAAAGTCGTCAATCACTCCCCTCTGTCTGTGCTCTAGACTCTTTTCTCTCAATTTTCCGACCTTTGTCTCTCAAAGATCAAATCTGATCCTTATAAAATCCGACCCCTTATAAAATCTGACCTCTTATAAAATCTGCCCTCTTATAAAATCCCGCCTCTGACCTCCATGGACGGAGGTCTCTATTTATAGGCGTAGAAACTGAACAGCTGAGAGAACCACATCTTTTACGCGGCGGTTATCATAACTGCTACCCACGTATAAATGATCTTCTGAATAAGCATGTGACGCGTGTTCCATTAAGAGATAATGCGTATAACTGCTGCGAAGATTATGGCATGCAAGCCACGTAGGTAACTGTCCCTCGCGTAGAGATGATTGGCGTATAAGCCAAATAGCTGTCTCGTTGGCGTAAAAACCAAATAGCTGTTCTGATGGCGTAAAAGCCAAATAGGCGTAGAAGCCCAATAGCTGACATATAGGCGTAGAAGCCCAATAGCTGTCATGTTGGCATAGAAGCAAAATAGCGGTCGGGTTGGCGTAGAAGCCCAATAGGCATAAAAGCCCAATAGCTGACATATAGGCGTAGAAGCCCAATAGCTGTCAGGTTGGCGTAGAAGCCAAGTAGGCGTAGAAGCCTGATGCTGCATAGATAGGTAACCGGTGTAAAGGTAGCCAGTTATTCCTTTATGACTGAGGTTTTGAGCGTATTCTGGATCAGATAGCCTGTTCACATACCTTTGCAAATATAGCCTGAGTTGGCGTATTTCGAGGAGATAGCATACGACGTACTCCTATAGTTGAAAATATCTAGGTCGGCGTATTTCGAGGAGATAGCATACGACGTACTCCTATAGCTGAAAATGGCCTGATGGCGTAATATGCAGGGATGGTGATGTGGATGTATTATCCCTAATTATAGCTCTCCCAGTCATTGGAAATAGAATAAAATCTCGTGCATTAAATGCAGAGATCTGCCCCCATCCCGCATATTAATTGCAGAGACGTGCATCGGGCTCTGTACGAAGAGCAGCTTTTGACGTGGCGGTCAGCTTTGTCTCATCTTGAGCGTAAAAGCTCATACTTGCCTGTGTAAAACTAGGCAGCGTATTCCTTGAATGCGTAAACGATAACTTAAATCAAGGCTTTGTCAGTAAACGACAGTCTGGAGCTCTGTGCCGAATCATCATTACAGCCGTCGTCTGGATAGTCGTGCAGTACTCTTTGTCAGGAGTCAGGTTCATTGTACTGTCTGATAGGTTCATTCGAGGAATACAAAGCGTTCCTCGTACACTTCCATGCTGCATTAAAAACAGATATGTTTTATGCCATAAAGGCAATGTAGCAATATTTTTACGCTGAAGCAGCCTGAAATACTATATTACGCGGGTTGTTCAGGAGCTATGTTTTATGCTGAATAGCGTTGAAGATCTGCTGTACGCCAATGGCTCTGAAGTCATACTTTACGCTGCACAGCACTGAAACTCTGCTTTACGCGGGCTTCATGCATATTGCATATAATTCTGCAGCGTATTTTTCATGCTTCTACAAGACCCCCTTCAAAGTTTTTAAATTCCTCGTAATTTGAAACACTTTGAATGAAGCATAAAACGGTCAATTTTGACTCGTTCCACGAGGCTGATTTCTCGACAAATATTTAGGAATTTTTTGGGAATTTAATGTGATCTCCTCTGCCTATATAAAGGCGATTGAGTTAACCTATTTTTCTCACACTTCCTTCACCACACAGAAATGGTTGCCGAGTTCCGTCATACTGACTTGAGGAAGAAGAAGAAGATCATGTCTTTCCCGTTCATAAGAAGCCGTAAAAAGAGGCGTCTTCGAGCAAATATCCTCTGCAACGATGGATCATGGAAGGATATCATATCTTTCTTTGCTCGGGATGATCAGCAATTTTATATGGCGATTCATCCAGGAGAGAGGAAGGGTCTCATTCGACCACATAGCTTGCAAGCTGTATTTTCTCCCATCATGACGGTGGACGAGGGTATACAGTCTGGCCCTGTCTTCCAGTATTGAGTTGGGTCTGAATCCCAACTCAATCTGTCATGGCGTATGGAGGATGGGCTTGAATAATTTAGATAGGCACAGTTCTGTATTCTCCCGCCATTCACCATTTTCTTGTTCATCGGCTGCAGAAGTCGATGAAGTGCTATAGAAGAAGACAAAGATCTCCACCAATATGATAACCTGGCGTAGCAGATTCTCGGTGTGATCTTAAATGAAAATGAGAAACCCTTGGTAGAACAAGAATTTCCATCATATGTAATCATAAAGATAAAAAAACCCTTTATAACTGTATTTCCATCATATGTAATCATGATTAATAAAATTGTCTTCTTTCATGCATCTGATGATTCGCCATATTTACTGTGAGGAAGTCTGAATATGTACAGCTTCAGCACGTTCTGAATAACTTTACGCCGACTCTGATTAAAAGAGTATCTGATCTCGTGACGTCTTTTACGCGTAACTGAAGACGCGTAGAAAGCTTCTTTAGCATTAAGTTAAAAATCCAAACTGTCATGCTATTTTGAATGAGGAGTTGCGTAGAATTTCTGAACTGTTACTTCTCTGATACGAAGAATTTGCTGTTCAGACCGTCGCCTTCAAGAATGTTTTCCTAAAAATCCCTTGAAAAGGGCGAGAAATGGTCGTCAAACAGGCCATACTTGAACTTGTGTAAAAGACTGGATTTAGGATGAACTTCCAATCGAGCCAAGAAGGAAAGCCACCTTCAATGCTGAACTCTGTATGTTTTGAGCACTTGAAATATTTTGTAGCCAAGAAGGAACATTTCTGTGTAAACCCTTGCGGTTGGCCATCTGTAGCTGTTGAGCATAGACTCGTAGACTTATAGCTTCTTGAGCATAAAATCATAGGTTTATAGCCTCTCGAGCGTAAAAGCTGCTGAGCATAAAAGCATCCGGGCGTAAAACCATAGAAGAAAAACTTTCGAGTGTGAAGTCATAGATTTGTAGCCTCTGAGCGTAAAACCGTAGGTTTGTAGCCTCTCGAGTGTAAAAGCTGCTGAGCATAAAAGCATCCGGGCGTAAAATCATAGATTTATAGCCTCTGAGCGTAAAATCGTAGACTTGTAGCCACTGAGTGTAAAATAGCTCCTGAGCGTGAAATTATAGATTTGTAGCTTCTGAGCGTAAAGTCGTAGGTTTGTAGCCTCTCGAGCATAAAAGCTACCGAGCATAAAAGCATCCGGGCGTAAAACCATAGACCTATAGTCTCTGAGCATAAAACCGTAGATTTGTGGTCTCTTGAGCATAAAAACTCCTGAGCGTAAAATCATAGATCTGCTCTGCGCGTAAGTTCTGGATCCACTGACCGTCTGTCTTCTTCTTTTAAAAGACAGGCTGACGTGGTCCCAAATCATAACCGAATATTAAATATCGGATTTGGTTAGAAATTTGAAGAGTTACCTGAACTCTATAAATACTCCAAGGCTTTCAGAGAAGAAACCCTTCATCTGTCTTTTACAAAATCCTAGCTTTCCAAGAACCTTTCTTCTTCGTCTCTTCCTTTGAGAACTCTGAGTTTTAGCTATGGCACCGAAACCAACTTCCACCTCTAAGGGAAAGAAAGCTGCATCTTCTTCTCGCTCCTCTGCTCAAGCACGAGCAACTCCCGTTGGGCTGAACGAACCCCGCTCTGAACGAAGTGTCCCACCGTCAAGCTGTGCACCAGGCGTCATAGGTAAAGCTTGGGACGAGAAAACGAAGAAAACCCTTCGCACACGTTGTACGTGAACGCGCTAGGTCATCTTCTGTGCTGAAAGCCTCTTCGAGGAAGATGATGCACTGAGATATTTTATTATTTATGCCCACATTCCTAATGTGTCAGCGTAAAAACTTCATATTTTCGCAGTCTGGCGTAAAAGCTTTGACTGTCAAAATTTGGCGTATACTACAAACTTTGAGTGTTACGCTCTGGATGAAAATTTTGGCGTAATAACTCAAATTTTGACTGTCTGGCGTAAAAAGCATAGACTGTTAGATTTTTGTGTATATGCCAACCTTGAATTTTACGCCTCGGAAATAGTTTCCAGCGTAAAAACTCAAGTTTTTACAGTCTTGGCGTAAAAGCACAGACTGTTAATCTTTGGCGTAAGCTGCAAGACTGTAATGTCTAGTGTAGAAACTGACTTGTTCTTCTTGTATTTTATAGTGGACTTGCAGATCCATCCATTAGCTGAGGTGATGGATTCTGCTGCTGGGATGCTGAACTCTAATTATCTGGAGAATTTGTCCCATGTGACATTCCCTATTTCTGGAGACAACTATCCTAAAGGAAGGAGAATCCTGATCTCATCCCAGGGAGAATGCATACTGTTGAGTATGATCAGCGGGGAGCCCCTGACGTATATAGATGGGGACAAATATATAAAACCAGCTTTCCTGTTCGGGGATATGATTGACAAACAATCCCAGACGAAGCCCAAGAAGAAAAACTGGGTTTTACTGCTGAGGGCATGGTCATGTACCTGCCCAGGATGCCGAGGGATTATCCTATCTCGGCCTTCTTCCATGCCACACATCCCAGGAGGATGTCATGGACCCTGACCCCTGATCTCCACGGCCAGCCGGGGAAGATATTTTATCAGAAAGGATCAGACCGAGGATTATTTGTGAGCCGTCCTTCAGGTCCTGTTATGCCTTTCAGGGGATTATTTCCGAGCAGTATCCCGAGTGAAGACACTGCACTACTCCAGCCGATTCAAATATCGACTTTTTGCAATAACTTCATAGGGCGGGGAGGAGTATACCCTAAGGTTAATCCTCGGACCAGCGGATGGGTTAGCCCTGGAAATCTTCGATGGGCTCGTTTAACTGCCTGGGCCCTGAAGCATTTTTAGACAGAGCTAGAGAGCATTGGTCTGTTCGAGGCCGTGAATGCTAACAGTGTTGGGCTGCCTCTCAACCCCAACCTGTTTTTGGCTTTGATGGAGTGGTATATCTCGCTCACTGGGACTTTCACCACTCCGCTAGGGGAGTTGGGATTGGCCCTTCATGAGATGGCAGAGATTTCAAGGCTGCCCATGGGGGATACTCCTTATGAAGAGTATATTCCCACAAACAAAGAGCTGAGGGATACAAACCCTCGGGTAGTGGTAGTGTACCAGGAGCTAATGAGCCATTATCTAGCGTGCACCACCTTCTACAATGAGCCATCTGATTTGGCTCATACCAACAAATGGGCGTCCTATCTCTTCTTTCATCAGGCCCGAGCTGCTAAGCCAGACAAAGTTGTGGATAGCAGAGATAAACCCTTGAATCTTCTGAGCGTGCTTAATGCCCAAATAGTCGATGATCTTATTGAAGACGCTGGGGCTTTAGGTCAAGTTCTCGATGAGGAGATCGAGGGTTATCCTATAGACACTAAAGCCTACAGTTATATGAGGCATTGTCGCAAGCCTCTGTCAAGGGAAGCTCAACTGGCTGGCTTCCTCTCTGTATGGCTACGCCGATTGGTAGTGCCTGGCATCGCATCTGCAGATCATATTCATCGCAACACCTTATGGCCTGCAGTGCGTTTGGTATTTGGGGCAAGACTGGGCCTGCTCCCCGCCATGGTATGCCGGATACAAGCTGGCCTGAGGGCCCTTACTGATGGGCTTCTCGCTGATGAGTCACGGCGTAAAAACTTTCCCAGGGTAGAGTTGCCATTCCTATATCTGTTGGGATGGTTAATTCTTCATAACCCCTGGGTGATGTCTCCCGGCTCTGCCAGTAGTTCAAGAAATAATTTCTTGTTGAATTACAAGAATTCCTCTTGGAATGTGACCACCGTCATTGACTGTCGGCGAGCATTAAATTTTGCCCATAGCTGGAAGCTTTTCTGTATCGTCCCTACTGTACATATCAATCAACAGGGGACGAAACTTCAGGATTCAGCTCACGGGAAGACCGTTCTTTCTCCCGAAGCTTTCTATTGGTTAGTCTGCATTAGACCTTCCCATTTGTTGTACAGAAGTGAAGACCATTGCTTCTTGGAGCCTTATCTGCCCAGTCGGTTCGCCAGACAGTTTGGGTATGACCAATTGCATGTGAAAAATGCTATCACCAGCTTCGAGTCTAGAGGTGGGCTTATTGATGGAGCCAGAGGGTGGCGGTACTTCATGATGGGTTGTACTGGAGCAACCTTTACTGTACCCGCGACTTCTCTCTCCATGGAGTTGCGCATCCTCTATTTATACGCACAATAAGGCCACTGGAAGAGAGGAGGTCCCATCAGTCTCCTCTGACGAAGGTGAAGACCCTGTCGGTCCGGATGAGTTTTTGTTGACAGTACCGAGGGGAGTAATACCACTGCTTGCAGAGCCTTTCGTTATCCCCAGTAAGCGGAGGTCTCCTACTCTGAAAGAGACTTTCCCTCGCAAGAAAAAGAAGACTGTCAGTGGTCCTACAAGGACTTCCAGCCATGAGGCTCCTAGGAGTGAGCCTGTTATTTCCTCGGGCGGGGATGATTCTTTGATTAGAGGTCCCTCGTCTTTTAGAGAGGGAACCTCCACAGTTCTGGCTGACAGTGCCGAAGATTCTTTGCTCGAGACTGCTGTCGCTACTACCGCTACTGGTAGTGCAGTGAGGTCGCCTTCGAGGCCGTGCAATTTAAGGATATCTTTATCCAGACCAATAATGGGTCCAGTCCCTTCTTCATCTGTAAGTATCTCCAGCGAGATTCTACCTGATGAACCTCGATTGGATCTGGGTGAAGACTTGGATGACTACCCTCAGACGTCATTTGGTGCACCCTCTTCCCCAGGTATGACAGCTTGCTTAGCATCATTAAGAAATAATTTAGCTGTACTGGCTGCGGATGCGACATATATACCATCAGCCATGGGTAAATGTTATCCTTATGCCTCTTTTTTAGAAAAATTAACATCAAATAGATATTAATTTTCTCTTGTCTTCTTTCAGGCGAAGACATCTCAGGGGAAGGCGGAATGGATGCAACTTTTGGTTTTGTTACGGATGCAACCTATGAAGTGGCAGTGTCCGACGTTGAGGGAGCAAGCTTTGAAGATGTTGCTCCTTCGTCTGTAGCGTTTTCGGGTGTAGCCTCGCCCAATACAGTCCAGATATCATCAGAGGAAGATGAGCCTATCATCGCGGCTTCACTTCCTTTGTCCAGTATGCCAACAACTTCAACTGTTGTTGGCGTCTCTTCTTTTGTTGCGCCATCTGCTGAAGCGACAATTGTGGCCACATCTTCTGCCAACGTTCCACAAAAGGGGTTTGCTGATATCGCGGTTATTCCCAGCGTCCATTCGCATTTTAATATGCTAGTTGAACAATTTACTAGCGTATTCTATGTCACTCTAAAATCGTTGATATCTATGATGCTGGAGAAGAATCTGGGCTTTGATGCTCTGAAGATGTCCTCCAATCTCACCATAGCGCAGATTAGAAATTTCGATGACACTGGACGAGCCGAAGTGCTGGAGCAAATAGTTAATGGTCTAGAACAACCCATTAACGAATATTTGCAGCTATCTAGAACCAGCGTCGATGATATGGTTCAGGCCGAGTATGACTCCTTGACTGCGAGACTTGTTGGGGAGATGGAAACTCTGAGCAAATCCATCGAGGCATAGCAGCAAGCGATAAATGAAGAGCATGCCGTATTGGGGTATGTCATTCTCCAGCTGGCTAAGTGCGAGGCCGAATATGAGAAAAATAAAGCGGGGGTCCGCAAATTGGAAGCTGAACTCGTTCAGGCCAAGGAGCGGGCTCTCGCTTTATCGGCAGCTCGAGATGTGTTGAAGGACCGAATGGAAGTGGCTCAACAGCACATGACACAAGCGGGTGTCGTCCATGCCGGTTTTGTACATACTCGGTCTGAACTATCTCTCCTGAGTGATGATGAGGCACGAATGGAGCGGGCTCGCGCTAATATCATAGACTCCAGGAATGAGAGGATGACTGCTCTGGCGCAACAGATTCGCGATTTGGGTGCTCCTTCCCAATGATTTACTGTTTTGCTTCTTTTTTGTAACTTGCTCTTTTTGGAGATAATGAAGAGACTTTATCTGACTTTGGTGGACCCATCATTTTTTTTGAATATAAATGATAGGCTGGGGTGAAAGTGATATCAGAGGTATCATTAACATGACATACTTTCGTTAAGGTTTTGCTGAATGTAAATCTATACAGAGTTAACATGAACCTGATAGAATATAATCCAACTAAATTTGTATACTAAATACTATCAGAGGTAATATGAACATGATAGGTTTATAAATTAAGGATATCTATTCGGAGGTCACATGAACCTGATAGAATATGATCCAGCTAATCTTTGTATGTGGTATTGTCAGAATAAGATCTTCACCATACTCTGCTTAAACAAGGAAGATTAAGCATAGTACTTCTTTAGGAATTTTCTGTTGATAGGAGCCATTACCAATTTCCATTAGGCTTGGCTAAGATGAAAGCACCATTTGCAATCATATAAAGGCCTTCCCATTTTTTATGATTATTTGTGTGCACTTCGGATGTTGTACTAGAGGTAGTATGGACGTAGTACAATACCGTGTTTGTCAAGGACATCCCACTGGGGGATTTTTTTGTGGACCTATTATTTGTTGCGCACTTTAGTGCAAATAATAGGTTTGAGACAAGTCCTAGCGAAACTTGTAAAATATAACTTTGTGGGGATGAACAGAGACTGACTCTTTTTTCGCTGGGGAAATTGAGGATAGTTCAGAGGTAATATGGACATGAACCATTCATTTTTATTGGACTTATTACTTCTTACATACAAGAGTACAAGTAATAAGTATAAGACAAGCCCTGCCAGAGGTAATATGGACATGGCAGTTTTTGTGGACTAACACCACTGGTGTACTTAGGGTTTAAGTACGGGTGCTAATTTGAGATAACAACCGATATCAGAAGTAATATGGACGTGATAATCGATAGTCAAAAACTCAAAAAGTTTGTTCAGAGGTAATATGGACATGACAAACTTTTGAGTTGTGGACTTATTACCCATGGCGTACTTTAAGTACATATAATAAGCTGAAATGACTAGCACTATCAGTGGTTATGCGAACGTGATAGTAGAAAGTCGAAGAGAAGAACTTTACTCAGAGGTAATGTGGACATGGAAAAGTTCTAAAAATATCTTACTCAGAGTTAATATGGACATGGTAAGATAGTTCTTTGTGGTGATAAAGAAAAAACACGACAGAGGTAATATAACCATTTTTATGGTGATAGACTTACCCTGCCGGAGAAAATGGCGAGACGTAGTTCAGAGGTAATATGAACATGAACTAATCGATAGCCTCAAGCTGGGGAAAAAGAGCAGTTAAGAGGTAATATGGACTTGAACTGATGTCCAGAAAATTCACTGAAGAGTGATTTGCTGAGTGGGGAAAAAGAACTGAATGTTGTTCTTCTGAGGAGATTTTAGGGATTCATCATCCATGTTTCTAGAGGGGCAAATTGCTACTTTGGAGTGAAATCAATTTGCCGTGATTGTTATCTTTTATAGATGCAAAGTGATGACTTTGGCGTCAATCAACTCCTGGATTTTTCTTTTCAGTATGTATCACGCCTTTGTGGGATGATGAACGTACCGATGAAAGAGACAATATTCTGGGTCATCGACTTTGCCAGCCCTTTCAGGGCGTCTGACGTTGGGTAGCTGGAGCTTGTTTTCCTTCATCAATATATTAAAGATTTCAATGATGTCATCTTCATTGAAGGAGAAAGTGCCCTTCGGCTTTCGGGTTCCCGATGCCTGAGTTTTACGATCTTCCGGGAATACGGTCATCGTTGCATCATCTTCAGACTCAGAGGAAATTCTACCCCCAGCTTTGGATGCTGCCCTGTTTTGTCGAGGGAGACTACCCCCAGACCTGTCGTTGCATTCGTCCACAGAAGTTGATCTAGAAGGACCTGGCTCTGACATTACAGGATCAGACTTTGGAGGTTTGGAGTTCGCAAGAGATGCGGTATATCCCAACCCAAAATAATTTCGTTGATAGTGAGAATTACCATGCAACGGTGTTCGTCTGCCTTTTCCACAGTTGAGGCCTTGTTTCAACTTCAAATCAAAACCCATGCTTTATATAATCTTTAAAGCCTGTGGGCTATACCTGTGGATTTGCATTCTCCCAGCATCAGACTCGTGAGAATCTTCTTGTACAATCGGTCTGTTCCGCATGAGACCGAAGACTATTGGACGCTGATTGTTGCGAGTAGGTGGGATAATAAAGATAGACTCTTCATGTGGCCCATATGTCGTGACGATATTAGATGTTGGCGCATCTTCCCATTTGATCTCCCCGCACTTGGTGTTATGCAAATCAGGGGGATTAACAGAAGAAGAAGAAGAAAAAGGCTTATTCTGCCTTTTTACATTAGTCGAAACGCGGATATTGGGAACACTAACCCTCTCTCTGCCGTAGGAATACAACAGTTCAGCCATGTGAGTAGCACATGATCCATGAGGAGCGTATCTATCCACCAACCGGGTCTTCTTTACGCCGAGGGGCTTCTCCTGGCGTAATCTGGAACTCTGCTCAGGTTGGCGTAAAACTGAGGAAGTCCTCAAATTGCCATCAGCGTTCCGCGTAATCTGAAGAGCGGGCAGATTCTTCTCTTGATGGCGTAAAAGTCGAGAGGTCGGGAAATCCGACACTTGTTTTCCCTTGCGGAGATTACAGGGACCCTCTGCCTCCTCTTGAGCGGAAGAGGTATTTTTACGCGCGGGGCACTTTTGAAATTTTGACTTGGCGCTGAGGCCTTGTCAGAAACTACGTCTCCCCCGTCAGCGACGGGAGACGAGTTTTTATGCGCAGAGCGCGTTGTATACTTCTGGATTGGCGCTGAGGCATTGTCAGAAGTTTTGTCTGCCCCGCCAGCGACGGGAGACTGAGTTTTACGCGCAAGGCACGGAGGGAGCGATGCTACAACCTCGTTGGTGAGAGAGAGCCTGCAGGAAGAGTAGAGGATGTCTGGGGCATCCATACTTTATGCCACTTCCTGTTGTCTTGGACAGAGAGGGGACGAGAGCTACCCCCTACACGAAGCATGTCTTCATAAGCAGATCGAATTGGACGACCAGAGTCTTCTTCGATGCTCCGACGGATACAGCATCGTGTTGAGCAATAGCCTTCTCGTCAGAAGAGAAAGTAGTCCCCAGCAGAGTTGCCATCTTGTGTTTGATAATAAACGAAAAAAATAAAAATAGGTTTATATGAAACCCTTTCTTAGGTTTACAAACAAGAAGTACTATTAATCCTATACGAGGATGTTAAGTACAAAAATTTAATCTGGGTAAATATTGCTATAGGAGTCTGATCTGCAGTCGATCACTTTATCCCTTGGACCACACGATGACGAAGAAGTGCTGTAGAAGAAGGAGAAGCTTCAAAAATCGCAAGAGGGATTGGATGCTCGATGCCAAAGTCGTCAATCACTCCCCTTTGTCTGTGCTCTAGACTCTTTTCTCTCAATTTTTTGACCTTTGTCTCTCAAAGATCAAATCCGATCCTTATAAAATCCGACCCCTTATAAAATTCGCCCTCTTATAAAATCCCCCCTCTGACCTCCATGGACGGAGGTCTCTATTTATAGGCGTAGAAACTGAACAGCTGAGAGAACCGCACCTTTTACGCGGCGGTTATCATAACTGCTACCCATGTATAAATGATCTTCTGAATAAGCGTGTGACGCGTGTCCCATTAAGAGATAATGCGTATAACTGCTGCGAAGATCACGGCATGCAAGCCACGTAGGTAACTGCCCCTCGCGTAGAGATGATTGGCGTATAAGCCAAATAGCTGTCTCGTTGGCGTAAAAACCAAATAGCTGTTCTGATGGTGTAAAAGCCAAATAGGCGTAGAAGCCCAATAGCTGACATATAGGCACAGAATCCCAATAGCTATCATGTTGGCATAGAAACAAAATAGCGGTCGGGTTGGCGTAGAAGCCCAATAGGCATAGAAGCCCAATAGCTGACATATAGACGTAGAAGCCCAATAGCTGTCAGGTTGGCGTAGAAGCCAAGTAGACGTAAAAGCCTGATGCTGCATAGATAGGTAACCGGCATAAAGATTAATTTTCTTTACTTAAAATTAATCTATATTTATCAATGTAAATGTAAAATGTGCTTTATTTAATATGTCGATAGGAGTACTCGTGTAAAATACATCATCTATCGTGTGCTATTAAGATACATACATATGTCGACCAGAACCCTTTTGAAATATTGAAGGGGCATGCATGCATGCATGCATATTTTTGGCTAATGTTGATAAGAAGGAACATTTAAAAGAGTAATCTTGGTCATTCACATCTCAAGGGTTTCAATATAGAAACAGTAACTTGGCTATATATATATATAAAAAAGCAGGAAATAAATTTACTTGACAAAGTAAGGAAGGTTAATGACGTAGAGGAGGAAGTAAGCCCAGGTGACACCGGATATCCCTCCGAAGAAGAAGCCGCCGGTGAACTGGGCCCAGCCGTCGGCCGTCTGCAGCTTGTCGGCCTCCTTCTTCCGCCCCGTCAGCGTCAGCGAGGGCGCCGTGGACGGCTCGCCCTCCTTGAAGGAGGCGATGCCGTACATCGTCAGGCAGATGCTCAGGATGACGACGAGGCCGCCAGCGGCGAGGGAGCCGGCGGCGCCGGCGATGGGGGTGTTGCGGAGGGGCCCGGTCTTGACGAAGGGGCCGACGAGGAGGAAGCCGTGGGCGAGGCCGACCTCGATGCCGCGGAGGAGGGGGCTGACGGCGGTGCGGTAGGCGGGGAGGTTGGAGAGGTACCAGGCGATCACGGGCGACGAGGTCACGGGAGTCTCGAGGGACCCGATGAAGGGGTCGCCGTTGATGGGCTGCACCACTTGGAACGTTGCCTGCGTTGCAAATGCTCATGCATCGATCATATGCTTATAAGGTCTCTCAAAACCAAATCAAGTACAAAATAGTCTAGATCTTACGTGATAAACTTTTTTGAGTTTTCAAAAAAATCAAAATGGCCGGTTCAATTGTGAACCGGTGAGGCCGGTTCACCGGTTCAATCCCGGTTCATGAAAAAAACCACCTCTTTTAAAAAAAAATCCGGTTCAGGTCAGACTAGACTAATTTTTTGGTCAGATCCGGTCCGGTTTTGACAACACTGCTCTAAAGTATTATCCAAACAATTTTCTTCCCATGTCATAGTTGACCCGACAGTTAATATAACAGCTGATATAGCAAATTTTAAAATTAAAATTAAAAATAAAAATAAAATTAAAATTAAAATTAATTTTAACATAAAAAAATTTGGGCGATTAATTTTGTGGGTTAAAATTTACCGTGTCAGCTGCTACATAATATTATTTAATATGCTGTGTCATATCACATAAGAAGAAATAATTTGGAGGGACAAAGGAATAACATTACTCCTTTTGAAATTCAGTTTAAAAAGTTTAGTTGACTAACACAGTTTTTTAAATCTCCGATTATTTGGGTTCTGAATCTAGAAGGGCAAAGGATGCAACTACGTTTTTCGTGCGCGGGCCATCCCGCACACCACGCTTCATACACTAGTTGGAGGGGGCTCGAATTTTGCGGGGGCGGGCTCCAGCCCGAAGGGTGCGGGATGGGGTGGGCGAATGGGTGGGTGGGGGCGCACGTCGACCGCAGATGGCAGACCAATCTGCGGTCACCCCTCCCCCCCTTCGTTTCCATTTATTATTTTCGAGTCTAGAATTGGGCTCCAAATTGTAACCTATTATTCTACAAAATAATTTTTTATAATCTAGAACTTTTTCTGGCCCAACCTATAATAGCTCATATGGAAGAATTGAATATGAAAATCTAGAAATTAAAACTTAGAATAGTTCCTACTATTCTACAAATTAAGCTTATAATTTATGTAAGTAATATCATCTCCGATAATGGTAAATGAAATAGGCTTTTTGCATTAAGAGAGGGGTTTTTCTTTTTAGTCATACGATTCTAGTGTTATGTCATGGTTATATGTATACATATTTCCATTTGAACTCGAATTGATTCACATAACTCGGCTAAGAAGTCACTATAATAACTTACTTACCTTCTCTGCCTGGATTGCCCTGACAGTGAGGTTAGTCCTCCTCCTGGAACTGAAGTCCTTCAACGGAACTCCTCCGGAAATGCCCCTTGGCACTGCCAGTCCCCTTGTGGGGGAGGAGGAGGAGGAGGAGAAGAGGCTACTCTTCAGGCTGGCCATTGGAGAGGCTGTTGCTGCCGCTGCTGCCATTGTTTGCTTAATTTTCTAGCTCTTCCCACTATATCTCTTCCTATGAAGAAACATGCGCTACGTAGCCCTACAAAAGGACGTACAGATTGTGGCTTCGAGATTAGGTGCTTGAAATGCACGTCTCCCATTGGATGGGAAGTGGCTGCAACCCAATCCTTATCCAGAGTATAGCTGGATCTCTGCCATCCCCTCAATACATGCATTGGTCCTTGATCCACTCTGGCAGTTCACCTAAAGGTCACTAACATATACCCCTTGGAAATAATACAGATATATACAATCGATTGTCAACTTTAACACTTTGAGCTAGGTCCAACGTTGATCGGACTTGACCAGTGCTGGGTCGGGCTAGACTTAACTGTTACAATTTTGTTGTTTTTTCTTACTGAACAATTTCAGAATACAAAAAATAAAATTAAACAATTTTACCGGCCTCTGGGGAAGTCGTGCACGAAGCACTGCCCTAAGAGTTTATTCGGGATCTGTGTGCAGACGTACCTGAAGCTCCTAGTGGTAAAAACCCCGCACTACCGGTATCTCGTTGCCGCACACGACTTGGAGAGAACGACTAGGACTTAGCTCTGCCCAGAGCTTGGAGATGAAGACGAAGAACTGAACAGAATGTTGACAGAGGTTTCGTAAGAATTTTTTCTGATCTGATTTACAAAGAACACAAACGTATATATAAAACATTTGTGTAACGGTCTGAATTAATTTACGATTAATTTAGCCGTTACGAATGAACCTGGACACAAAAAAAAACGGTTCAAAATTCGTAACGTTCAGAAATAAATTCAGGAAAATAAATGAAGAAGAAGAGGGGCAAAAAGTATTTTAGGGTCCCAGCCCGAAGAGGAAATCGGATCGGCATTCGGCGCCCGCAGATGTAGGCGCGTACCCGCACCCGTTACGCGCGCCGAACCGAACCGAGCCGAGCCGGACCGGGCGGCGGCGGCGGCGCGCGCGTGTGGCCCAAGGGGTTCCCCACACAACAACTTAATAGAGCAAAGGAGAGAAACTAATATATGTACATAGGAAGGCTTTGCCCCATCCGATGTGGGACTAAAGAAAGGGAGAGGAATTGAACTTTTGCAAGAAACAAACAAAACCAAAACCAACAACCCCCCCCAAAAGGTCAAGTTCCGAAACAGAGATAAGAGTGAAGTAAATAGAGAGAGAGAGAGAGAGAGCATCTGGGCAGAAAAATACTATACATAGATGAGATGGACTACAGCCTTGAATCTCACGTAGTGACTATTGCCTTAATCTGAAGAAGCGCTTGATGGACTATGCCTTGAATCAGACTTCTTTAATCAGATTTAGAAAATAACACACATAGTACGCTAGAGGTCCTTGGTCTATCGGTTGGCGCTTTTAAATGGCCATGCGCACTATCCACATTCATGAGAGTTGTCTGGGATCGCCCTGTCCCATAGTCGCGGCCTTCACGACCTCTCATATAGGTAAGTCCTTAATGGTTGGTGATATGAATCAACCTAGCATTACAGCTTGGACCTATTAAGAGTTTAAACTCATCCTAACCATATCACACAGGAACACTGTCACCATAGGGATGGGGAGTCATTGTACACATGTACAGCCGCTTGGACTTTATTTTAATGAGACTTTAATCTCGAGTCAGTGTTCCATAAAGTCACCTAAGTTCAGCTTGTTTCTACCCATTGAACCGGCTTCTTGGGATCTCCAGTCAGACTCGGTTGGGTTGCCACTGCTGGTGACTAACTTATGGGCTTAACCCTATCCCCCTCGATGATTCTAGGATCAAAGTCCTAGACAGACCCTTCGTCAAGTGATCTGCAAGGTTCTTTTCTGACTTTATATAGTCAAGAACCACATATTTGCCTAGTAGGCTCTTTATTGACTTGAAGCGCAGTTGCAGGTGCCTGTTCATCTTAGCATTCACAGAATCATGCTTTAGTAGTTCAATAACAGATTTATTATCACAATTTATAGAAATTGCAGGAACAGGACTAAGAGAAACAGGTATATGCATAATAAGATTTTTAAGCCATTCAGCTTCTGTGCAAGTTGTATCTAAAGCTATCATTTCGGAGTCCATTGTACTCCTAGCTATGATAGTTTGCTTGCAAGAGCCCCAGGAGATTGCAGCTCCTCCTAGAGTAAAAACATATCCAGTAGTAGATTTTATATCATGTGAGTCGGTTACCCAGTTTGCATCTGAATAACCTTCTATGATATCAGGGTGCCTAGTAAAATGAAGTTTGTAATCCAGGGTGCCCTTGAGATATCTAAATACCCTATCCAAGGCAGTCCAATGTGACTGATTTGGGTTACTGGTATATCTGCTCAGTCTCCCAATAGCAAATGCAATATCAGGTCTTGTCCTATTTGTTATATACATAAGGGAGCCTATCATCTGTGAATATTTATGTTGTTCCAAAGGTGGTCCTTCATTCTTTTTCAGTACAATACTGCTGTCATAAGGAGTAAGGACAGGTTTCTTATAAAATAACTCAAACTTTTTTAGCATTTTTTTCAATTGAATGTGCTAAAGATAGAGTATAACCCTCTTTGCCTTTGGTCACTTGCATTCCTAAAATTAGGTTGGCTTCTCCTAGGTCTTTCATATCAAACTGGCTAGATAAATAGTTCTTTGTAATATTTATCAATTCCAGTGATGAACCTAGGATAAGAATGTCATCTACATACAAGCATAAAATGACACAACTTTTACATGTACCTTTAGAGTATATGCATTTGTCATACTCATTTGACAAGAAACCATATTCATAAATTACTTTGTTAAATTTATTGTGCCATTGTTTGGGAGCTTGTTTCAAACCATAGAGGGATTTTACTAATCTGCAGACTTTCTTTTCTTGACCTTTAGCAATGAAACCTTCAGGTTGGTTCATATAAAGTTCTTCCTCTAGATCTCCATTCAAAAATGCTATCTTTACATCCATTTGATGGATTAGCATATCATGAATGGATGCTAAGGCCAATAGAGTTCTAATGGATGTGATCCTAGCTACAGGAGAGTAGGTATCAAAATAATCTAACCCTTTCTTCTGGGTAAAACCCTTAGCAACTAATCTAATTTTGTATTTCTCTATAGTACCATCGGCTCTGAGTTTCTTCTTGAAAATCCACTTACAGCCTATTGGTTTATTCCCTAAAGGTAGATCTGTTAGAAACCAAGTGTTATTCTCCATGATGGAGTTGTATTCACTGTTAATGGCTTCTTTCCAGAAGGGAGCATCAGGAGACGATATTGCTTCTTCATAAGTTGAGGGATCACCCTCTATCAAAAAGGTGAAGAATCCTTCTCCTAAATTTTTCTCAATCCTATTCCTTTTACTCCGTCTTGGTTCTAAGTCTTGTTCAGATTGAGAGTTAGGTATTTGGACTTGAGAACTAGTAGAGGGTATGGAGGAAGAGATTGAAACTCTATCCTTAAAAGAAAATATATTTTCAAAGTAAACTGTATCTCTTGCTTCTATAATGGTATTGTTAGAGATTTCATTTACTTCTGAGTGAGTCACTAAAAATCTATTGGCATAGCTGTCTAAAGCATATCCTATGAAAACAGCGTCTACAGTCTTGGGACCAATCTTCCTCTTTTTAGGTTCGGGAATTCCGACTTTAGCAAGGCATCCCCAAACTCTAAGGTAATTAATCCTAGGTGCTCTACCTTTTCACAGCTCATAGGGAGTCTTATCTTTTGTCTTACTAGGAATCCTATTAAGAATATAACAGGCAGTTAAAAGAGCTTCTCCCCACAAGTTATCAGGAGCACCAGAGCTGAGAAGCATGGCGTTCACCATATCTAACAGAGTGCGGTTCTTGCGTTCAGCAACTCCGTTAGACTGAGGTGAATATGGAGCAGTTACCTCATGAATTATTCCATGTTCTTCACAGAAGTTAGTCATTTCATTTGAGGTATATTCTCCACCACGATCAGATCTAAGGATCTTAATCTTCCTTTCTAATTGATTCTCAGCTTCAGATTTGTAGACCTTAAATCTATCTAGAACTTCATCTTTGGTTTTGAGAAGATAGATATAACAATACTTTGAATAATCATCTATAAATGTAATAAAGTATTTTCTACCGTCTCTGATCAAAATCCTATTTGAGTCACATACATCACTATGGATAAGTTCTAGAAGGTCAGAATTTCTTTCTACAGATTTGAATGGTAATCTAGTGTGTTTGGCTTGAACACATATTTCACATTTGTGTTTGTCATCTATTGGAGTCTTGGGGATAAGATCTAAGGTCATCATTCTTTTAATAGAACCTAGGTTCACATGACCTAGTCTGCCATGCCAAACATTTGATGATTCTATATTAGAGACAATGAGAGAACAATCAGACATTTTATTCATTGTACTTAAAATAAAAAGACCATCTTTTACAAAGCCTTTTCCTATAAAAGAGTCATGCTTAGAAAAAACTACTTTATTAGCCTCCATTATAATTTTGTATCCTGAGGCTACAAGAAGGGATCCACTAACTAGGTTTCTCTTGACAGACGGCACATGAAGAACATCATGAAGAGTTAAGATTTTTCCTGATGTCATCTTCAGGTTAACTTTTCCTCTTCCTTTGATTTGTGCCGTTGAGCCATCTCCTAGGGTCACACCTCCTCCACTTGATTCCTGATAGTTTGAAAAATAGGAGCGATCAAATGAAACATGAACATTAGCTCCAGAATCCAACCACCAATCATCAGAATGGTAAAAGAGGTTAATAAGGGGTTGAAAGCTTACAGACCTGAAGGAACTCGAAGAGCCTTTGTGAAGCATGTTCGCTTCTGGTCTAATTGAGCCCTTTCCTTTGTAGGAGGTCTGGACAGCTTCCTTCTTCCTATGGTAGCAGTGGGTGGCCATATGGTTTATTTTACCACACACAAAACAAAACCTCTTCTGATCCTGAGTTTGACTGAAGTTTCTAGGTTTTTGGTTTTGGTGATGATGGTTTTGATGATGGTTTTGGTGGTTAGGCTGAAAGTTTTTCTTCTTCTTGAAGAAATTCTTTTTGGGTTTATAAGGAAAATTAGACTTGGATTTTCCTTGGCCTTCTACAAGGTTTATCTTAGCTTTAGATTCAGTCTTAGGCTTAGACCTCAATCTAATTTGTTCTTCGGTTCTAATTTTCTTTAGGACTTGATTGTAGATAAGTTCTCCTTGTGTATGGATAAGATCCTTAGCCATATCAGACCAAGAGGGAGGTAGCTTGTCTATTAGACATGCTATTTTATGTTCATTGGAGAAAGATGTCCCTTTGGCTTGAATATGTCTAAGGTATTCTTGGAATTCATGGAGCTGGTCATTAATTGGTTTGTCATCTACCATGAAATACCTATTAAAGGTTGAAGAATTAAACCTTTCTATTCCGGCATCATCACAGCCGTATTCATCTTCCAAGGCTTTCCACAGTTCTTTAGCGCTCTTGTATTCAAAAAATATATCATACAAGGATTCAGATAATGCGCTTAAAATTCTATGAAAACAATGAAAGTCTATCTCTTTTGGGATTTTTGGTTTCGATGAGGTGGACACTCCTATGTCAGACTCAGTTTTATCAGAATCATTTGTGATGGGTGTGGACCCATCAATGGCAGAAATAAGTCCTAAGGTCGTGAGCCAAAATTTCATTTGGCTTTGCCATCTCTTGAAGTATGAGCCATCAAACTTAGCAGGTTTTGCAGTAGAGGATTCCTCTTTGCCAATCATGATTGCAGTCTGAAAAATATAAATTTATTTAATAACAATGTCCAAGATAATAGTTTAGGTGGTCTTTGCTAATCAATCTTAAAATCTTTAGTTTTTCAAGTGTTGATCAACTCAGGTTAGCTGTAGGGGCCGGTTCCCAGCTAGCGGTGGTCCGAAGACTCTTAAGTACCGTGTCGCTTAGGGTTGTTTACACCCGGTTGACAGAAGGACCCTTTCGGCTTGTGCCCGAGTTTGTCTCTACTTTGAAACTTTAGATTTGAAGATTTTATTTGCAATTTCCTTAAACTATTTTTTTTTTCTTTTGGACCTAGATTGCTTTCAAAATACTAAGTGATTAAAATTGAAGCAAATTGTATGTTGTAATTGAAAGAAATATTTGTGATCAAAAATTGTAATTGACAAAATTATCAAATGTGCTAACAATATTTTCCACTAACTTTAAGCAAATTTACAATTTGACAATATAGTAAGCAACTTGATAAGTAAACAATTAATCAGAAATTTATTTAACATTATATTGTAAGCAACTTGGATTCTAACAGTAGCTATAGTAAGCAATAGTAAGAAAATTGAAACCGGATTCTAACAGTAGGTATACACAATTGAAACAATTGAATTATTTTTAAATCAGAAGCAATTCTTTTTAAATTTTCTAACAGTGGCAAATAAATTGACTTTTTCTAATTTGAAGCAAATCAATTGAATTCTTTCTAATCAGCAATAAAGACTTGTAATCAGAAACAATTGAATTCAAAATTTTTCAAACAGTAGCAAATCAAATGAATTCTAACAGTAGCTATAAGAAATGACTTCTAACAGTAGCAAACCGTGGCACAACAGTAACTAATTTTTTTTTCTTTTTTCTTTGTAGAACAAATCAACAGTTAGAAGAATAAAAAATAATCAATTCTAACACGAATAAACTCTTAGAATGTTACAATTTTGTTGTCTTTTCTTACTGAACAATTTCAGAATACAAAAAATAAAATTAAACAATTTTACCGGCCTCTGGGGAAGTCGTGCACGAAGCACTGCCCTAAGAGTTTATTCGGGATCTGTGTGCAGACGTACCCGAAGCTCCTAGTGGTAAAAATCCCGCACTACCGGTATCTCGTTGCCGCACACGACTAGGACTTAGCTCTGCCCAGAGCTTGGAGATGAAGACGAAGAACGTTCAGAAATAAATGAAGAAGAAGAGGGGCAAAAAGTATTTTAGGGTCCCAGCCCGAAGAGGAAATCGGATCGGCATTCGGCGCCCGCAGATGTGGGCGCGTACCCGCACCCGTTGCGCGCGCCGAGCCGGGCCGGGCCGGACGGCGGCGGCGCGCGCGTGTGGCCCAAGGGGTTCCCCACACAACAACTTAATAGAGCAAAGGAGAGAAACTAATATATGTACATAGGAAGACTTTGTCCCATCCGATGTGGGACTAAAGAAAGGGAGAGAAATTGAACTTTTGCAAGAAACAAACAAAACCAAAACCAACATTAACCCGAGCTGAAAACGGTCCGAGCTGATCTGGACCGAAAATTTCTAAACCCAAACCCTTGCATTGAGTGTGTACTAAGTGTAGATTCAACATATACATTCCATCCACATCTACTGCATAAGATGACATTTGGACAAAGTGATTTCTATATTAATATATTTTTTTTTTTGCTTTCAAGATTATTGGAAAATTCGACTTGAAAATACGTACACTAACTTTTTGTTTCTAGGGAGCTTCAAAATGGACAACTTGACAACCAAATAAATAAATATATATATATATATATATATATATATATATATATATATATATATATATATATATATGAAAAAAACTAATTTCTTTTTCTTTTTGGTCCTATATCGAATTTTTTTTATAGCTTCTTTTTGTATATAATAATATTTAATTTCTGTCTTGTCTTCTCAAGTCAAGTCGAGTTCGGATTCAGACTTGGACTTGGACATGATTGTGTTTGTCGTTTGGACTTGAGTTACCTCATAACCCGGTTATTTCCTTAAGGGGAATTGAGCCTGAAATTGATATTTTTGCTAGAAGTGGAGACTGATTCTCGAAATCCTCTGCTTGGTTGTGGAAAAAAAATGATTGGATTTGCCTTGGAAATAGCAATGCAGTTCCTGTCCTCTTTGATTTATTTTTCCTAATCCTACATCCTTGTTTATACTCTGGAAGTGGGTGGGAGAAGGAGATTAAGAAGGAAAAAAAAAATCCAGCAAAGCTTGATCCCAACCAAGAAAAATAGTAGCTCAACCACCTCCGTTGAGACGTCCTTCCGGTCAGGAAAAAGCGCCCGCACCGATCCCGACCACCGTCGTCGAAGCGCCCGCACCGATCCCGACCACCGTCGTCCCGCGTCGATCCCGACCACCTCTGTCAAAGGAAGAGGATCTCACGAAAGGCGACGTCGCCTGAACGGACGGAAGAGAAGGAGGGACTGTTGAAGATGCTTTCGTTGGAGTGGAAGTGGGGACGGTGGAGGAGAAGAACTAATTTTTCTTCTTGATATAGAGAGTGAAGAGGAATCTAATCACCCAACTATCTAACACAGCCGACTAAAGACTAAATATGCTGGAAGCATAGAACCAATGCACCATAATTAACCCATTAATTATATCATTAATTATTGCTATTAACTAATATAATTATGATGTACTAAATAGTAACTTATGAATAGTAATTAATTTATTTTGTATATCCGGTCTAAGTTAGTAATTTATGAATAGGAATATCAAGTAATTAATTATAATTTATTAAATAGTTATTAATTATAATTGTTAAATTAATCATTATTATAATATATTCTTTTACTTTTTATTTTTTAGTTTTCTATATCAACCAAACATATTTGTCTCCAACAAAAAAGACAAGAAAATGAATTAATTCCTATATAAAATTCATCACCGAAAGAACAAATTCTTATTTTCCTCCGGTTACAATCTATCAAACATGTTCTAATACCCATTCATTTCCCTTGTTACCCCCTCTGTCAAATTGCCAACAGAAACATGAGTAGATACAAAGGATTTTGGTAACACAATCCCTATACTACAATCTCTTTTTACGTTCTCACATTCTATTGGATTGGATTATTTTACATTGCTATAACTGGATTTTTTTTTAGCTGAGATTTTCTTACATACTTCGTCCAAGTCGACTATATGAGTTCATGTGCATATTTTCTTGGCCGGATCACATTGGAATTCAGGAATTGAGCCTTGTGTCGAACCTTCATCGGTTGATGCCCTACTCATTTAAGACAACGACTTGTGCGCTTTACTAGAAGGACAGGTTCCCTACAATATTTTATATGATTATTATATTTTATTTTAATTTATCAGAGGTAGATAGAACAAATGAACCATAATATGCCATCTCCAATGGAGATTTTAAAAATTGGATTTCTATTCTAATTGGCATTGCACTTTTAGTAAATTTTTATCCTATTTGATAAAGTTTCTACATAGAAATTGCATAAAAAAAAAAAAAAAATCTCTTCAGTGGTTCTCTATTTCAATTCTAGATGTCACAAAATAAAAATAAAAAAATTATACAAGAGTTTATATATGTAAAATTTATCATAGAAAATTTTCATCCTACATCTGCCACCTAGGATAAAAATTAAAATAAAAAACAACATTGAGAGAAATTTTTTCTAAATTTTTTTTTTTCCGTAGAAATAGAAGAGAGAGAAACATCCATTGCAAATAGCCTAAGTAAACGGTAATATAACGACTATATTGCATGTGCCCTCGTGTAAAGACTAGACAATATCATTGAATTTGTCTGAATCATTTTTTTAATTGTTGCGTTAATTCGCCCACCTCCCCCACTATTTTTAGTTATTTTTTGTCTTAAATTTGTTTGTATTTGTAAATGATTGTCTTAAAATTAGTTTGTCTTAATTGAGACAATATTCTGAGAATCTGTTTTGTTTGCTTCATTTTCTAAATTATTTCTATTTTAAACTTTCTCTTTGTATAAAGCATATTATTATTTATAATCCCTATATTTTCATTTTTTGCATAAAATAATTTTTCTCATTTCTCTTTTGCAAAGGACAACCTATTTTTTCTTTGCAATTTTCTACATTTTCTTTATAATTTATTTCGTAAATTAAATTAGCTTGTTGAAATTCAAATGATTGATTATAATTTTTTGAGATTTCTTGTTTTTGAAAAGTATTGGAGTTGGGCGGAGTTGCCAACCTAAGTGGAGAATCCGGAGTGCGACGAGCGCCATCCGTGTGTCGAAGAAGTTCGGAAAGTGCATCCGGCGTCGTATATTGGAACATATATGATAAGCAAATATATGATTTGATTTTCTTCTTTGATTTTGACTATATATTTATGATTGGATCTTTCATATATTGACCTGCCATATAATTGGACTTCCAATTTATGGCAAGCCAATATATGATTGGATTTCGATATCTTTGACCATAAATATATTGAATTTTCATATATATATATATTGGACTTCCATATATAGATTTTCAATAAATGGTAATCTAATCCATGCAAGGGTTTATAAAATGTTGATGCAAGTTGATGAATATTATATCAATGTTATAACTTTTAAGAGAGAGAAAAAAGGATATTGTAGGCTATTATGAAGGAGAGATCGTTTCGGGTAATTCTTCTCGTCATCTCTTATTCTTCGGAGTCTGTAATTGGGTTTCCTTTTTTTAAGTAGTTGTGGTGATCCGTTTTGGATCGGTGAGTAGTCTGTAAGGAGTCAGTGTAATTTCTTATTCCATTAGTGGAGGCTTTTCAGGGTTGGACTCCGATTGTCCCGTAGTTTTTTGTATCTGGATTTTACACGTAAAAATTACTTTTGTCTGCATTTGGCTTTTTTGTGTAATTTTGACGATTTAGTTTTGTGTGCTTTTCTTCAGTTCTCTCGCAACTTCTTGGTTTGGAGGAACGATTTTCGTATTTTGTTTCAAAACGTGGTATCAGAGCTTTGGTTCAGAGTGGTGTTAGGAGTTGACATAATCAAACCAATGAGAAGAGATGGACGCGAAGTCGATGCACATGGTAAATTTAAACTGTACCAATTATCGCTACTGGCAGAGTAAGATGAAAGATTTACTATTCGTCAAGAAGCTGCATCTTCCAGTATTAGCTTCCAAGAAGCCCAGTGATAAATCTGAAGATGGCTGAAATTTTGAGCATATACAAGTGTGTGGGTACATACGACAGTTCGTTGACAAGAACGTGCACAGTCATGTTGCCAGTATAGAGCACGCAATGATACTTTGGGAGAAGCTAAAATTTTTGTACGCGAAGAAGATGGGTCTGTGGTACAAAGATGGTACATATATCACGGATCACTTGAGTGAGTTTCAGGACGTGGTTGACCAGTTATCCTCGATGGGAGTCAAGTTCGATGACGAAGTTCAGGGGCTAAGGTTGCTATGTACTTTGCCAAACTCGTGGGAGACCGTACGAGTGTCCATGCTCGCTTCTACTGTAGAAGGCATGGTCAGTCTAGAGTTCGCCAATAGCGGGGTGTTGAATGAAGAGACACAGAGAAAATCTCTGGGCACATCTTCTTTATCCTATTCAGAGGGCTAGTTTCAGAGAGCCGTGGAAGGAGAAATAAGAGGGGGGGGGGGGGGTAACCACCACTTTTCACCTTAGGAGTATTTTGGTAATTTGGCTTGTTACTAATTATATAGTTATTATTAATTAGTGTTAGTTAGAATACTAGTTAATTATAATTAATTAGAGTTAGTGTTATGGACAAAATATTCCTAATTAGTTAGCTTAGATGCTCTCCATAACTAATTAGATTACACTCATAACCAAAGCTTCCTTTCCCACTTGAATTTGAATTCAAATTAGGAAGGGAGAGTGGCAAATTAGTAATTAAATCAAACAACCAACCCCTTTATGTGGCTGTCCCCTTCATGAAAAGTTTCCAATTCAAAATTTTCCTCCAAATCACCTACTTCTTCCCCCAGCTTCTTCTCCACTAATTCATTTTATTTTCCACCAATTTCTAGATCCAGAATTTGAATTCCAATATCAATTCTTCACCAAATCCACTCATTCTTCTTCCATTGGAGAACTAGAGGCTTGGAACATAAGAGGAAGCTTAAAGAGGAGTCCAAGCATTGGTGATCGTATCCGATTCGACTTTCTCGTGTCAAAATTCAGAGTTCTTCATAGAAGATACACACAAATTGGGTAATTCTCTATTTTCCACCAATTTTATAGTTAAGAACACCTATTGAACCTATATGAACCCTCCCATAGATGGAATTGACTCTCTAATGATAGATCTAGGTGTTATAAGCCTTAAATTTGCTAGATATAGATTTTTCTCATGTGGAATGATATTTTCTATGCTCAATTTGGTGGAATTATGAATTGTGTCCACCAAGTGTTTGACAATTGTCCTCAAAGAAAATTTTGTATCCAATTTGGCTTGTGATGGTGTTCTAGTGTCCACAATTGGATACACAGTGTTCGTATCATGATATGCCATGATACGCATGGTTATGATTGATAATTTATATGTATTGGTGTTCCTTAATTTCAATTGCTCTCTAGTTACTTTAGATCTACTCTTTCTATTTATATTCATGATATATTTTGTATATATTGGTGTTCTACATGATTTTGGTATGGTATCATAGTCTTATGGATGTAAGAATAGAGTATCATAGTGCATTCATAGGTGTATCAAGGTGTATTGGGTTGTATCATGGATTGGGATTGAGTTTGGTGATTGTTGGTAGCATGTGAGTATCATGGAGTGGTTCCATCAAATATTTGTGTTATTATTGTATTTAGTGAGGAAGAGTGTGTTTGGGTGTGTTGGTAGTGTGTGAGTGCTAATGTGTCACACCCCGATCTCCCACAAGTTCGATCGTCCTCGCTGGACGTGATATTATCACGCCAACGCTCCTGAAGAAAAACCGTCCTCATTAGGACGTAATGCCGTATGAGCCCGGAGTTGCGCTTGCACAAGGCAAGAACGTAAAACGTCAGGGTTATCATCGAAACGACCAAGTTATAATTAAAAAAAAGTAATGTTACAAACAAGAACACATCAGAGTATACAAAGCGAAGCTTTTTATTTAATAAGGAAACCAAGCAGAAGTTCTCAAGGCCCAAATGAAGATGCCACGAAGGCTTACAATACTCTAGATATCTCATGCTTACAAAGGATCTTACCATTCTATACATCATGTCCTGTATATCTAAGCTAAGACCTCGTACCTGAGTACTTGAAAAGGATGCCCACAAACGTGAGTCAGTACACATGACTACATGCGTTTGGGTTGGGTTTGGGTCAAGTTCTAGTCAAAAGGAGGCAGTTTTACGGTAACCGTGGTTCTAGATGTTTGATAATAGTTTTGGAGCATGGGGGAGGTCAAACAAATATAACATCCATGTCCCAAATATATTAGGCACAATCAAGATTAATAATATAAATTTTGTTAGGAGAAAAAAGGTTGTGCATTACTTAAAATATCCAAGCCATGGCAAAGTATCATATATATAAAAGAAGGATTTAGAAATTAATACTTTAATCCATAAAATAAAATAAAATAAAATAAAATAAATTAAAAAAAACCAAATTAACCCTATTAAAAAATGAGGGGGCTTACAATCTACCCACCTTAAAAGAATTGCATCCTCACAATTAAGAAAAAAATGAAACATAACAGGTCAGGAAAGGTTTGCTCCAGAAGAGATGACGCGATAGTATGGCATATTTGTTGAAGCACGACACAAAAGAATAGGGACCATGAAGAAGAGAAAAATCAAGAGGAAGGGTGAGTGTTTTGTTCAAGTAAAACACTTAGGAAAGTAATGAAAACTTTTTTCCTAGGCAATGAGAGATGAGTAACTCAAGAGTAAATGAGTCCGATTAGAACGAGGATCAACTACAGCTTCTGAAAACTTGGGTACCTCTTACATATTACTACTCTAGACTAACAAGTTCATGCTAACATAATACTAGGTATAGACCAAGGAATGGAACTAACAGGCACATGTTAAAGTATTACTAAGAATATTCATTACTATAGCTAGCTATGATAAAACTAAATCTTATCCATATTCGCTACTCCTCCAGTCCGTGCCTCCTCTACTGTCATTGCAAAAGCTTGACCACTTCCCTGAGCTGGTGTCCTCTACTACTGCTGTGCCTGCTAAAAGAGCGCTGCCTGTGGTGCTAAGGGTGGCCTCTACAGATATCCTTCTGGTGCCCTCGGTGCTAGAATAACTGGCCCCGGTGGCCACTGAACTGGCCTCGGTGCTGGTAAAGCTAGTCGGTGAACCATCGGTGCTCGTCGGTGAACCATCGGTGCTCTTCCTTGATGCTCCATGCAATCTCTGGCTGAATGCTGGTCTGAACCGCAAAGCAAACACAATCCCAATCTGCGTCGACATTCCTTGGCGAGATGGCCTACATTGCCACAATAATGACAAGTAGGGAGTCCTGGTGTTGGTGTTGGTAGGGCTGGTCGATGAATCATCAGTGCTCCTCTCCACTGTTCCATACAGTCCCGTGCCGAGTGTTGTCCCAATCTGCAAATCAAGTATACTCCCAACTTGCGTCTACACTCGCTCGCTTGATGGCTTTGCTTGCCACAATATTGACATATAGGCAATGTCAGTGGGGTTGCTCTGGGTGGCTGGTGCATGTGAGGTCTCTTTGCAGCTCGTCCCTATTATGCTCGGTCAGGTGCTAGTGCATGTGGCCACTTCTGGCTGGACTCTCTCCCGTTGATGCGTTCCATGCGTTGAGCTGCTATAAGGACGTCCGTATAAGAAGTAGGTGCAACTGCGCCAATCAATCTTTGTAACTCAAATCTCAGTCCGTCAAAGAATTTATCCACCTTCTCTTCTTTTGTCGGGATTAGTGTAGGGTCAAACAGTTGAATCAAGCATGATGCATGTCAAAAAATTTATTCGAGTCCGATATAGAGGTCAAGAACGTGTCAACATATGGATGAGATCATATAAATTTATTCTTTTCCTAATCACATGCTTGCTCAGTCTATTAGTTAAAAATAAAGTAATATATTCGTAGACCTGCATGGGCCACAACAAAAACTATGTCACGCCCCAGTCCCAAAATACCAAGGGACTAGCCACGCGACAATGATCAGCAATACAACTCCAATGAAGAAACCCAATTTAATAGACCCGTTAGAGTGCACTTATGCTATAATACATATAAAATGATCTACAAATACCTGTCACAGTTTATATATCTAATCTTATCTACAATAAGTAACGAAATCACAAAGAGACAAGACCAGTCACAATAATATAAAATGATCTGTCCAACCAAAGCAATATAAATAATGTCATGGGGAATAACCCGTCATCAAAATAGAAAAAAATAACTCCAAGTATAATATCTAGAAGTCACTACAAGATCAAATATCTAAGAACACTAAGCATAATAAATGAATGGTGAGAATACTGTGTGCTCAAGAGAAGTCCTCTGGAACAATCTCGTTCTCTACAACCTGTACGTCTCCAATAGCAACACCTGTCCCATAAACCTCGAGATAGCTCTTCTCGTCTTACACCTGGGGACATAATCTGGATCCAGGTCATCAGGGGACATAGCAAGGTACAATAAACACTCAAGCCAAATAAAATACAGTAAGTAAAAACAGATCCTCAAGGCAAGCTATGTGACTAGCTAAGTGAAATACAAATAAGAGCATCACTAGTACTCAGGCTGAGACCACTACAGGCTCTGTGTCGGGGAGCCCATAGCAGCAAGTAGTATCTCGCAGGGCCAGTAAATGTGCCAAGCTCTGGTACAGAGACTAAAGCACCTCCAGTAACATAGTATATATATATAAACATAATCAGCCTGTAGCATGTGTGTCTCTTCCCATCCATTATAATCTTGTGTCTCATGTCCACAATATCTCATGTCCATAACACACAAGATCATGACCTCTAGCTAGTACAATGAGTCATAATAATATCTATATAATATGCAAGTCTCATATCACGAATCCTGTAAGCTTATACAGAATCACCATGAATAACTCAAGAAAGATTCTGTCATATGAAATAGTGTCAAGTGTCCTACGATATGACATACTTGGTAAAGCAAGGACGTAAAAATATGATCGTAGAATAAACTCTCTAAGTGACGTTACACGACTCCGCATACGGCGTCGACACTCGAATCTTGTTCAGACGCTAAGCAACGTCTCACGGTCCTAGGTTGAGCAGGCACATCACAAGAATATATATATATATATATATATATATATATATATATATATATATATATATATATATATATATATATATATATATATATATATATATATATACAAGCAGATAATATAACATGATCTACTGCAAGTTTGGCAAGGTACACTTGCCTGGGTCTGCAGTATGTAGTTGCAAAGTTGGTCCCGCGTGCACTCCTCCGGAATCCAATTGACCTAAACAATAAATTTTCTACTTTAAGTATCTAATCAAGGATCTTGTAACCGCAACTAAATTGTATAATTTATTATAAACCATTAATATCCAAGTCCAACCTGATCCTAACATGTAAATTCTTGAAATAACTACTTACACGTTTTATGAGGTATCAGAACCTAGTTTCATGGTTTACGACTTACAAAATTTATGGTTAAGTCCCCAATCAAAGTACATTGATATAAATTATGTAATATTGATTTAAATCTGATTTATATTAATTTTAACCATTAAATTCCAGAATTGATAAAATAATCACATTTCAAGATTATGGCTACTTTAAGTTGACTAGTTTTGTCCGAAACTTGTTCGGAGCATTGTCAGTCCATGTGTATGGTTTATATTCATAAAAACATATTTTATATCATATTTTATTCTATTTTAATCTCAAAAAATAATTAGCTTTTTATTCCATCCAAAATAACCTCTAATTACGAGCAAAATAATGCCATAAGTCACCCAAAACCTAGGCTAGTGACCCTTATTTTTATGGTTCAAAATTTTGATGAAAATACCATAAAATAATTCTAAAATACTTATTTTACAGTAAGAAACCACTAATAAATTTAGTTTTAAGAATTTTAACAACAAGGCCTCTAAGAACCGTGTCACAAAGTCTAAAACTAGCCCTACCGTTGTCCAATTTATTATCAATCTAGCATAAAATTTCTCATAGATTTTTATGGTGAAAAAGATGGAAAGGGAGGGTTATAGAATATTAAAATTAAATAAATATAAGAGAGTCATACCATGGGAATTTAAGAAGGAAAGTTTGAATCATTACCCGAAAGCTTTAAAGGTTTGGATGACGGTGCATCTTCTTGTTCAAGAACGCACCTTCTTGCTTGTGCTTGCCTTGCTTCTCCCTTTTTGATGGGTTAATGATGATGGAAATGGGTTCTTTATGGATTAATGATGATGGCAATGGGTTCTTAATGGGTTTGATGGCAATGTTGGAGCCTATATGGTTGTTTGGTGGAGATTGGGTGGAAGGATGATGAAAGGTGGAGCTTTGGAAGAGAGGAGAGGGCTTTTGGTGAAGGAGATGATGTTGTGAAAGATATATGACAAGGGGGGCTGCTATTGCACATGAAATAGTGGGGAGGGGTCGGCCAAAAAGGAGAAAGAGTTGTCAGGGTTAGGGTTTTGTGATAAGGGGGTATATATATAATTTTTTTTGGATAGATTTAAACCTAGGAGGGGGTGTTCCTAGGGCTTGTAGGGGTCGACCACTAAGGGGGATGATCTTGCACGAAATTATGAAGTGGGGGGGGGGGAGGGGGTTGTTATGGTTGGTATTTGGTTGGTTAGGATCTTGGGTGGTTAGGTAGTTAGTTAGTTAGGTAGTTTGCCAACTAGGATGCCACCTATGACCCTTTCTATAATTAGAACCAAATTAATGTACATATATATATATATATATATATATATATATATATATATATATATATATATATATATATATATATATATATATATATATATAGGGGTATTTATGTGCACTACATGATTACATGCGTTTGGGTTGTATTTGGGGTCAAGTTCTAGCCAAAATGAGACAGTTTTACGGTAACCGTGGTTCTAGATGTATGACAATATTTTTAGAGCATGGGGGAGGTTAAAGAAATATAACATCTATATCCTAAATATATTAGGCATAATCAAGCTTAGTAATATAAATTTTGTTGGGAGAAAAAATGCTGTGCATTGCTTAAAATATCCAAGCCATGACAAAAGGTCATATATATAAAAGAAGGATTTAGAAATTAATACTTTAATCCTTAAAATAAAATAAAATAAAATAAAATAAAATAAATTAAAAAAATACCAAATTAATCCTATTAAAAAATGAGAGGGCTTACTGTCACGACCCAGTCCCAAAATACGTAGGACTAGGAATACGTAACACGCCCAGCCGTATGTATACGAACTCCAATATATGGAAATAATATACACACGTACGCTGTATATGAATATACAATCCATCAGTGGTAATATATACTGTCATAACAAGTCACACAGAATCTATGTCTCATCCACAGTACCAATAATCAGTAGGAAATAAAAGCTGAATAACAACTGGATATCCAAAATGAGTATCGAGTCTGATAGTCGGGTGGAAACAAATCCACTACAAAACGACTATTCTGAAGTAGCAAAATATCTAAACAACGTCAATAAATCATAAATACTCTGAGGGTAGGATCTCCTTAGTCAGGTACGTAGAGTCAGGTCCAGATCCGTACTCCTATGGGTACTCCTGCTCGTCCATATCTGGAAAGGAACCAGGTCCTCAGAGGAACGTAACAAGATACATATAAACATGCCAATAAAGTACTAAAATAAAAACATCCACTGGGTCGCCTAACCGTCTAAATGTATGCAATTTGAGAACAACTTTCGAACACATGGGCTATCTGGCCAAATAATGGGATTGACATGATTCTCTCAGAAAATCAGGGGCCTAAAAGCATGTCATCTTTTGAACGGCAGAGGCCGCCAGTAATATAAAGTGGTCATCATCACCCGTTTCTCCGGTGGAGAATCCGGGCGTACAGGAGAAAAGTGCATAGGAGCCCAAACGCTTTACTTATTGTTCTCCCCACCCCATGCTCTAAGCATGCCATATCCATGACACGATACAACCTCTAAATAACTGCCAGGTCTACTAGCATACAAAGTTTCTATTAGCATTCATCCCTAATGCACGACTCTTACATACAGGCGGCCAACCCAATACGTAGTCCGGGATCTACATGAGACTCATAACTCGTGTAAAAACTTGTGTCACGACCAATGAATCCAAATAATAATCCATAATACTGGGGTGGTCTCATGAACAAGGTCCAATGCAAATACATAAATAAAACAGAATCATGTAGCATTTGGAATGTAAATAGTAGTACTGTGGCAAGGTATACTTGCCGAGCAAAGTTCTGTAGAGTGCAACGTTCAGCACCATATTTTAGTTCTTTGTAAGAAGAAATGGGATTTAGGGTTTGAAAGTGTTTGTAAAACACACATATATAATGATAAGAGGCGGTGGAAGTTACTTAATGCTTAAGGAATTACTGCTGCTGCTGTTTTCTTTTCATTGGTTTTGGTTTCGGCTGGGGGTATTTTAGTAATATTAGTGTTAAAGAGTGGTGGAATGAGGAGCTTACACGTATGGAAAGCAAAGCAAAGCAAAATTGGATTTTGCTTCTGCTGCTGATATTTTCTTCTCCTTTTGGGTTGTGGTTTGGGTTTTACGCGCGGTGAAAAGAAGAGTTTACGCGGGGTAAAATAAGCGGTGGTTTTGATACTGCTGCTGCTGCGGTTTACGCGTGAAGAAGTATACGCGGTGGGGTGAGCGGGTTGCTGTTGTCTGTTTACGCGAAAAGAGCTGCTATTTCCTTTCTTTACGCGCGGGGTGTGTTTAACGGGTTACGGGTTTGATCTGATAGGAAATTCTATTTTCTATTCTTTTCTTTTTCTTATTAATAAAATCTCTCTCTATATATACATATACTTATTTATTTATAGAAAATCTGGATAGGGTATTGGTGTATACGGTTAAGGTAACAACTGTCCAAAGATTTTTTTTATGGAATAAAAATTTGGAAAATTTTATAATGACTCCATAAATCCTTTAAATGCTCAATACCTTAGAATAAAATCTATTTTCTCTATTTAGCTCATAATTACCATAAATAAATAAATAAATAATAAAAATATGGTTTTTAGAATTAGGAGTTTTATATTCTACCAAACTTATAAAAATTTCGTCCTCGAAATTAAACTAAGCCATGGTAGAAGTTAAGGATGGTATAGAACAAAATTAAATTTATACCTTGGTCAATGAATAGATTCGGAAAATGTTGGCGCATGTCATCCTCGCGCTCCCAAGTAGATTCTCCTGGCGAACCATGCTTCCATGTTACGCGGACCAAGGGAATAGACTGATTTGTCAATACTTTCTCTCTATGATCAAGGATTCCTACGGGTTGCTCTTGATATGATAAGCTCGGCCCAATGGTGATTTCTGAATGGTCGAGAACATGACTTCTGTCTGCCACATATCGTCTGAGATACGATACATGTAATACGTCATGTACTCCCTCAAGTGAAGGTGGTAGCGCAAGTCGGTATGCTACTTCTCCCACTTTCTCTAGCACGTCAAATGGTCTAATATATCTTGGACTCAACTTGCCGCGCCCTCCGAATCGGATGGTGCCTCTGGTAGGTGATATCCTTAAGAAGACATGATCTCCCTCTTTAAACTCCAAGGGACGACGATGAAGGTCTGTCCATTGTTTCTGCCTGTCTTGCGCTGCTCGCAAGTGTCCTTGTATCTTCTTAACCGTCTCAACGGTGTTGACCACTAACTCTGGTCCCAAAATCTGACGTTCTCCTATATCACTCCAACACACAGGAGACCTATACTTTCTTCCATACAATGCTTCAAACGGAGCCATCTGGATGCTCGCCTGATAGCTATTGTTGTAAGAAAACTCCACAAGATATAGGTGGTCCTCCCATGATCCTCCAAAGTCCAACATACAAGCCCTCAATATATCCTCTAATGTCTGAATAATATGTTCTGACTGCCCATCTGTTTGTGGGTGATAAGATGTACTGAATTTTAGACGAGTTCCAAGGCTTTCTTGTATGCTTCTCCAAAAATGTGATGTAAAGCGTGAATCTCTGTCTGACACAATGCTGACTGGTACGCCATGCAATCTTACGATCTGTCTTATATATAAGTCAGCCAAAGCTTCTGTAGATTGGCCAACTCTGAAAGGTAAGAAATGGGCTGACTTAGTGAGTCGGTCCACTATTACCCATACCGTATCTCTTCCACTGGGACTCCTGGGAAAACCCATGACGAAGTCCATTGTGATGTATTCCCACTTCCACTCTGAAATCGGGAGTGGTTGTAATAACCTGCTGTTCTCTGGTGCTCCGCCTTTACTTGCTGACATATTAAATATTTAGCTACAAAGCAAGCTATCTCTTTTTTTATTCCATGCCACCAAAAGTGCTGTCGTAAATCATGATACATCTTGGTGCCTCCAGGATGAATAGAATATATTGAACTATGAGCTTCTGTCATCAATTCTTGTCGAATTTCTCCATTTGGAACATAAAGACGATCACCACATCGTAATATCCTATTATCATGGATGCGCAGTCCTGTCTGCTCTCCGGCCTCTGTTCTTTCCTTTAATCTTCTAAATCTGGCATCTGTAGGCAATGCTGCCTTGATTCTCTCTACCAGTGATGATTGTACTTGTAAGTTGGCTAATGTCCCGTCTGCTCTGGGAAATATTACTTCAATTCCAAGACTTTGCAAGTCTTTCAATAATTCTTTCTGTGTTATCAAGAAGTAAGCTATTGGTTTCCGGCTAAATGCGTCTGCTACAACGTTAGCCTTACCTGGGTGATAATGTAGCTCTATCTCAAAATCTTTCATCAACTCGAGCCATCGACGTTGCCTCATATTTAACTCCTTTTGTGTGAAGACATACTTGAGACTTTTGTGGTCTGTATATATTTCCACTCGTTCCCCATATAAGTAGTGTCTCCATAACTTTAAAGAAAATACAACGGCTGCAAGTTCCAAGTCATGAGTTAGATAATTCTTCTCATGTACTCGTAATTGCCTAGATGCATATGCAATCACCTTGCCATGCTGCATCAATACGCATCCCAAGCCTTTCCCTGATGTGTCACTGTAGATCACATCGCTTCCTGATCCTGATGGAATAGCTAGCACTGGTGCTGAAGTCGGTCGCTTCTTCAATTTCTCAAAAGCATCTTGACACTAGTTGGTCCATATGAACTCTTGGTCTTTGCATGTCAACCGAGTCATAGGTATTGCTATTCTTGAGAAGTTCTCCACGAATCATCAGTAATATCCCGCAAGTCCAAGAAAACTTCTCACCTCCGCTGCTGATTTAGGAACAAGCCATGTCTCAACTGCCGAGATCTTTTCTGGATCAACAGAAATACCATATCCTGTAATGACATGTCCAAGAAATGAAACCTTGTCCAAGAAGAACTCACATTTACTGAGTTTGCATATAACTGTTCCCTTCTCAAGGTCTCTAGGATAATTCGTAAGTGCTTCTCGTGTTCCTCGTGGCTCTTTGGATAGATAAGTATATCATCTATGAAGACAACCACGAACTGGTCCAAATGCTGATGGAAGACTCGATTCATTAAGTCCATAAAGATAGCTGGAGCATTGGTCAATCCAAATGGCAAGACCAAAAACTCGTAGTGCCCATATCTTGTTCGGAATGCGGTCTTCGGAATGTCCTCCTTTCGTACTTTCACCTGGTGATATCCCGATCTCAAATCTATTTTTTGAGAATATCTTGGCTCCACTAAGTTGATCAAATAGGTCATCAATGCGTGGTAGTGGATATTTATTCTTTACTGTTACTGTATTCAAGGCTCTATAGTCAATGCACATACGTACCGACCCATCCTTCTTTGGTACAAACAACACTGGTGCTCCCCAGGGTGATGCACTTGGTCGGATGAAATTTTTTTCTTCTAGTTCTTTCAACTGTGTCTTTAGTTCATCCATCTCCTTCTTCGCCAGTCTATAAACATGTGATGCTATGGGTGCTGCTCCCGGTGTTAATTTAATCAAAAACTCTACGTCTCTATCTGGGGGAAGTCCTGGTAATTCTTCTGGAAAGACGTCTGAGAATTCTAAAATAATAGGATGATAGACAACATCGTCCATCGCGAGCTGCATACCATCAAGGATTTCGGTGGATCCTCGTGCAAAATCAAGTTCAGGCTGACCTGGTACCTTGAAAAGAATGCTTCCTCCAAAGCAATCGAAGAAAGCGTGGTACTTGCTTAGCCAGTCCATTCCAAGCACAATATCAAAAGTAGGCATAGGAAGGACTAAGAGTCGGACATTCATTTCTTTGCCACGTATCACTATAGGACACGATCTACAAATTCTACTAATAGGTACAACTCCTCCCCCGGTAAAAATTCTAACACAACTAGATAAAGGTGTAGAGGTAATGTTGTGTTTGGCAATAAAACTAGATGATATGAATGAGTGGGTGGCTCCCGTATCAAACAATGTCGTAGCAGGAAAAGTAAAAGCAAGAGTGATACCTGCTATGACATCAATCTCCTGATTTATGTTATCCACTTCCATTACAAAAGATTGTCCGTTCCTCTGTGGTTGTCCCTGTCTAGCCCTCGTGAATTGATCCTCCTGTGCAGGTAGTGGTGGTCCTCGCGAAAATCCCCCTGCTGCTGGAGGTCGAGGTGCTCCTGGTATCATCATTTGCTGAGCTGGCTTGGGTGCTGGAAGTGCTAGTCTCTGTGTTGGCAGTGGAAGTGTCGATGCTTGTTGCATAGGACAGTCCTTCAATATATGTTGTTCCGAACCACATCTCATACACTGTCCCAAGCGAACTCGACAGTCCCTTGAGATGTGCCTGCGTCTCCCATAATAATTGTATTAGGGTTTCTCTGGGATCTGGTACGGTCCTGCTATGTATTGGTACTGTTGTTGCTGAGCTAAAGGACGTCTAATAGGTCCTCCTTGTTGTGTTCTTGCCGGTCCTGGTTGTGTCCTCAGTTGGCCTCCTTTTCCTCGGCTGATAGTTTCTTGCAATCTGGCTTCTGTCAGTAACTCAGCATAAGAGATTCGGGACTGTGAGCTTGTATAATGTTGGAGCTCCTGAGTCAGTCCACGATGAAACCTCTTAGCCTTGTCCAAGTCATCTGGTATCAAAGCAGCGCCATATTTACTAAGGCGACTAAACTCAGCATCATACTCGTCCACTGTTTGGTTTTTCTGCTCCAGGTGGAGAAACTGATCGTATAATGCATCTCTGACGGTGTCTGGAAAGTACTTTCTTTCAAAGCACTCTAGGAATTGCTCCCATGTCTGGTATGTGCCCAACTGGCGCTCCATGGATTCCCACCACTGATGAGCATTACCATCTAGAAGCGTTCTCACACCCGTCATCCACAGCTCTGTAGGTAGCTGCGATGCTTCTATTAACTTTCGAGTGTGAGTGATCCAGTTGGTAGTTTCTTCTGGGCTCTCAATGCCTTTGTACGACCTCAGACCCATTTATACAAAGTCCTTTACTGAACCAATTCTAGCTTGGGGTACTGGAGCTAATGCTTGAGCTGGTATAGTAGCCTTTGCAGCCATCCTTTCAAGTGCTGCTAGGAACTCTTGTCTCTGTTCTGCTGCTTGCTGTCTCTGCTCTGCAGCTAGTGTGGCGGCCTGTTGTTGCTGTTCCTTCATTATCATCTGGAAGAATTGGAATAGTTGAGCCTGACCATCCTGCGGTGTTGATGAGGCTGGGAGGTTCCCATTTGGTGGGACATGAAAGTCAGATGGAACCGGATTATGAATTTGTCCATCTAGTCCTGAAAGTCTAGGATTCGTTGAGGTCTCTCCTTGAGTCTGACCATTGACTCTAGGAGTTGAATCACCATCGGTGATAGTACACCCTTTCTGCATATCCATCTCTCTGTAGGTGATGTACACAACGTTTAGAAGAAGTACAAGATTCAAATAGAGATGTAAAATTTGTTGGCGTAAAACATGGTCTCAGAAATATCTGCGTAAAGCAGAGAAGCGTAAGGTAAGGTTTTAGGGTTGTCTGTGTAAAATAGAGATTCAAAGAAGTCAGCGTAAAATAGAGCTTCAAAACTGTCTGGGAAAAAGTCTGCGTAAAAGTTTTCGTGCGTAAAGTCTGTACGTAAAAGATCGGCTGTGTAAAAGATATGCTGCGTAAATCTGCCTGTGTAAAAATTCCGCGTGCGTAAAATCTCGCTATACTTTCTGCGTAAAGCTTGCGCGAAAGGTCTGCGCATAAAATCTGATGCATAAATACTGCGCATAAAAATCTAACATACGTTGTAGCGTAAAGTTGTTTTGAGGAACTTTTTGTATTTCCTTGAATGAATTTGTCAGTTAATCAGTGATCCTGACATCTGACAAAAGTACTGCACGATGATCGAGAGGATGGCTGTGATGATGATTTTGCATAGAGACCCAGGTTGCCATTTTAGTGATATATTTAATACAAAGTCGTTTTTTACGCTTCCAATGAGGAAGAAAAGTTGGGGCTTCTGTATACGCTATCTACATGAATGAGTTTTATGCTCAAGATGAGGCAAAATCAGACGCTATGTCAAAGGCTATTTTCTGCACAGGGCTCGAGGCGTATCTCTACATTTAATGTAAGAGATTCGGTTCTAACTGGTTATGACTGGGAAGCTAAGACTGTACCAAATACGCTCATATCACTATCCTTTATACTTTACGCCTGATTGGTTATTCTATGTTGGTTATCTATTTTTCAGGAATCATCAAGTTCTACGCAGGGACAGTTACCTACGTGACATGTTATACGCAGATTTAGGAAGACTAAGAAAATGCGGGTAGCATTTGTTATAACCGTAGCATAAAGTGGGCAGTTTTCTATATGGTTTTGGGCCTTTTACGCCAGCTAGACAATTTATTTGGCTTTTATGCCAACAACAGTCAATTGGTTGATCTATAGAGGTCCCTGGTCATCGCGTAAAGTATTTTCGACGTAAACTTAAGGAAGAAGTGAGGTTTCAGTCAAGTATGGATAAGATCCTTATACTCTATTCCTATACGCAGGCTTGTTTGGTACAGTTACGTAACCAAGACAATATATTTCTGGACCTGTATGGGCCACCACCAAAAATATGTCATGACCCAGTCCCAAAATACGTAGGACTAGGAATACGTAACACGCCCAGCCGTATATATACGAACTCTAATATATGGAAATCATATACACACGTACGCTGTATATGAATATGCAATCCATCAGTGGTAATATATACTGTCATAACAAGTCACACATAATCTATGTCTCATCCACAGCACCAATAATCAGTAGGAAATAAAAGCTGAATAACAACTGGATATCCAAAATGAGCATCGAGTCTGATAGTCGGGTGGAAACAAATCTACTACGAAATGACTATTCTGAAGTAGCAAAATATCTAAACAACGTCAATAAATCACAGATACTCTGAGGGTAGGATCTCCTCAGTCAGGTACGTAGAGTCAGGTCCAGGTCCGTACTCCTGTGGGTACTCCTGCTCGTCCATATCTGGAAAGGAACCAGGTCCTCAGAGGGACGTAACAAGATACATATAAACATGCCAATAAAGTACTGAAATAAAAATATCTACTGGGTCGCCTAACCGTCTAAATGTATGCAATTTGAGAACAACTTTCCAACACGTGGGCTATCTGGCCAAATAATGGGATTGACATGATTCTCTCGGAAAATTAGGGGCCTAAAAGCATGTCGTCTTTTGAACGGCAGAGGCCGCCAGTAATATAAAGTGGTCATCATCACCCGTTTCTCCGGTGGAGAATCTGGGCGTACAGAAGAAAAGTGCATAGGAGCCCAAACGCTTTACTTATTGTTCTTCCCACCCCATGCCCTAAGCATGCCATATCCATGACACGATACAACCTCTAAATAACTGCCAGGTCTACTAGCATACAAAGTTTCTATTAGCATTCATCCCTAACGCACGGCTCTTACGTATAGGCGGCCAACCCAATACGTAGTCCGAGATCTACATGAGACTAACAACTCGTGTAAAAACTTGTGTCACGGCCAATGAATCCAAATAATAATCCATAATACTGGGGTGGTCTCATGAACAAGGTCCAATGTAAATACATAAATAAAATAGAATCATACATCATTTGGAATGTAAATAGTAGTACTGTGGCAAGGTATACTTGCCGAGCAAAGTTTTGTAGAGTGCAACGTTGTAAACTCCCTCACCCAAAATAGGTATTTTGTGTATATTTTATATTATTATATTTATTATAGATGTTGAATTTATTTTGAGTATTCTCTTAGTTAATTAGAAAATAAATTTTTTAGTATATTTACTTATATAAATATTTATGTAGAATTATTTTTAGGCTATTTTAGATTATTGGAATTTTTCCATAATTTTTAGTTAATTAAAAAACTAGTAACACTAATTTTCTAGGACTTTGAAGAATTTATTTTATGTTGAAACTTAACTAAAAATATTCCAAAATTTTATTTTAGATTCTAAATAGTCACATATATTTTCTAGAATTGTTTGGAAATTTTCTGAGTATTTTTAGTATTTATTGGGAGTAATTAGGCTAATAACTAATTTTTAGGACTTGTAGAATTTATTGTGCAATCTCAAGAATATAGAATGGACCCAAATTATTTTTTAGGGTTTATAATAGTAATATATATTTTTTGGAATTATTTCAGAATTTTTGGAATAATTTTAGTATTTATTTTTAGTTATATGGTTAAAACTAATATTTAGAGCTTCTCCTAATTATAGTAGAAAATCTATGAACATAAAATTATCCCAAGTATTTTCTAGGATTTTTGAATTCAAAATATATCTTCTGTAATTTTTTCCAGATTTTTATGATTATTTTTAATATTTATTTGGAGTTATTTAGATTTAAAACGACTTAAATAATGTTTTGATAAAGGCAAATCAAAAATAAATAATATAAATAAAATCATCCAATCAGATTCTGACACGTGTCAGCCTATAGATATCCATTCAGCCGCAGGTATATCTCTCTATATATATAATATGATAACCCTAATTATCCCATTATTTAGAGAGAGAGATTTTGGAGAATTGTCATCTAGGGTTCCTTCATCTTCCAGAAGCCATTGCGCATAGCTCCGGACTCCAAACGAGGCCTAGTTTATTGCGTTAGAAAGATATTGAGGTTAGATTTCTGATTATATAAATTTTTTCTCGAAATTATTATTATTAAATTCTAGAAAATTCGTAGAGCACATCATGTCCGAAAATAGATGTGTTTCGATATTTTTGCAATTCCGGGAGAACCCGGAATCAGAATTATGAACCGTTTAAAGTTTCGGAAAGATAATGTTAAGATCATCGACATATATTTTTACTAGAATTTAATTCGAATTATTTATATACTGTTAATTCTGTAGAACTTCTAGGTTAGAATTTAACCATCGGTGCACAATACAAAATTTGTATGTGCCATAATTCCCAAACGAATTTGAATTCGGACGAGACGTAAATTCTAACATATTTTTGACGCTGAAATCTACAGAAAATCATGCATGAAAGTTGAGTTTGTGTCGGTTGACTTTTCGGTCAACAGATCGCCTCGATTTGCGTGCCATGAGTCTCGAGTTGATAAAATTCAGTTCTTTGGTAAAAATTAGAGTTTAACAATAAAATTAGATTATAATAAGATTAAAATACTATTTTAGATTATTTTATTCAGAATTAAAATAGATTAAATGGAGGAACCTAATTACCCACTTTTGTAACCTAACTTGTTTAATTTATGTGACGGGTAGATCGGACGACGCCTTGAGTTGGGACTCCATCCTTTTCAGACCAGGCAAGATACCTTGCCAAGTTGTTTACAGTATTTTGTATGCTTAGTATATTTCTGTATATTTATTTTATTCCTGTTTATTCATTGCATGTGTAGTTCTTTCAGTCATTACTATATATTAGATATGTTGACACACACTTGACACTTAGTATCATCGAGGACAATCATTAGGCGTATGGGCTTTAACCACTCTGGTAACACCGTAGTCACTAGCACGCACTATGGTGGTCGTGTCCGATGGTCGCTACCCCCGCGATATGTCGATTGATGTAGTCACGAGGGTCGCTACCCCCGCGGTATGTCGGCTGATGATGTTCTAGACGGGTGTGTGAGTTGTGAGGATTAGATCGAGTAGCCTACCCTTGTCCATACGTCAAAAAATTATCCTCATTTGCATTCATATAGATGTCTTGTACAACGTACTTATTTATTTTCAAATAATATGCATGTTTACTGTATTCAAGTTGGCTCGCTTTTCTGTATCTTGTTACGTCCCTCTGAGGACCTGGTCCTCTGCCAGGTGTATCTGTTCTTGAGTATTTTTAGGAGCGCATATTTGGATGGTTATATATGTTTCGTGGATGTCCTCTCTTCGAGCCCGTGATTGCGAGCTGGTATTCTTATATGTTGTTGTTGTCTTGTACTTATTTTGTATTTGCTCTTACATTTGAGTTGGTAGTGGATTTGTTTCCATCCAACTATCATCCTTAGAAACTTATGTTGAGATCTAGTTATATAGATGCTGGTTATTCATTTATATTGATTTTCTGTGGATGAGATTTAGATTGTACCCTGTGACTTATGACATATGTTTATACCACTTGTGGATTTTATATTCATATAACAACGTACGTATGGGTTTGGTTTCCATATATTGGAGTTGCCATATCCATGCAGCTGACATGCTTACGTGTTCCTAGTCCTACATATTTTGGGACTGGAGCGTGACATATTTTTGTGGTGTCCCATGCAGGTCGAGAGCATATTGTCTCGGTTACGTTATTGTACCGAACAAGCCTGCACCTAGGAATAGAGTATAGGATCTCATCCACAATTGACTATTATTCATCTTCCTTCTATTTTTTCTATCTGAATAATTACATCCTGCTTGATTCCTGTACTTCCCTAATAGTTCTTTGAGTATAGACTTCTGCTAGAATATAGGAACCCCTGTTATTAGGATAATAATTATGGTAGCACACCTATTAAGAATACAACGAGAATATAGACACACCACTAAGTATAGAATATCTAGTGAACCCTAGAATTTCTTATCTCTAGAATTGGTTTACCATTACCCCTTGATGTAATATGAAGACTTAAGAGTAGTATAGACACTACTAGAGTTAGTTAGAAGTTTGACCATAGTGTTTGACCCTAGTATTGAGGAACCAATAGAAATCCAGGGTTAAATATTAGGGCTGGACCTAACACTTATGGTGAGATAATATTAGAACTATAAACTTAGATTATTGTCTTATTAGTAGCAGACAGTACCTTAGGAAGCCAAGAGCAATGAATATAACGTTTCTCTTGATCATACCTCGAACATAGCAACTAGCATACCACTTTTCCTTAGAAAACTACGATGATATATAGAGCCCCCTATTTTAATTTTATATATTGTTCCTCTGCGACCTTAGCGTTCGCTAATTGTGCGACGACCAAATTTTGTTCCTCTATTCTTCATTTTTCAACTCGTGCCATTTGACACTGCTGATTATAGACCAAGTGAATTTATTCTATGTTAGGATATATATAGCTTGCTAGGATTTTGGTGGTTACTCTTGAATTTTGAAATTGTGTGCTTAGTAGTTAGAACTTGATGGTTTAAGCTATTCTTGTAGATTGAGACCTAGCACTTATCCCTTAGTTTTAAATTGCGTAACATGTTCCCCCACCTCGATACGTGTTAGATCCATTCCCCTTGACGACCAGTAACTCTTCTATCCTTACTATTGACACTTGCTCCATGAGCGCTATGATTAAGACTTAGGACGACCATGACTATGTAATGAAAGAGGATACCCTAATAAATACCAAGACCCCTTTCCGTAGACCTTAACAGGAGTTCTACGGTATCCTTAAAGCAATTACAGTATTAGTTAATTATTATAAGCTGGGTAACATACCTCACAACCTAGTATCACATAGTCTTTTGCCCTATTATTGAAGTGTAGCTGAATGACATTAATTGTATGCTAGCATAAGACGACAGTGTTTATTCAGACAATAGAATTTAGAGGTCCTTGCCCCCATTTGGTCGACTAACGACATAGACAAGGAGGTTGTATGATAACTATAGGAATTTGCAGAGTCTTTATTATTATTGCTTAGTCTATTTTTTTGTTTTGTTTTTGTGAACTTGAATTGACTTGTACCTCCTTTCATCATCATCTAGCGTACCTATAATTGTTGTACCACCTTGACTTATGCCGCTATTATAGCCTAGTTTTGCAAGCTTATTCTTTCATCAAGCTTGTTCACTATATATGTATTAGTGGATGCATACATTAATACATTTCAGAATCAGTGTACTACGGTCTGATCAACCATAGTGCGCGTGGTTTACCCTTCGTATAACTACTTTACATGGATTGAGATATCTAGTGATTAGTAGATGAATGAACTTGTCCTCTAGATATGTCTAAGAATATCGTATCCGTTACATAACTGTACCGATGCGAGCATGTGGATAGGCATTACCAAAATATGACTTCAATCCACAACTGCTTTGACAATTTCTATTTGAATTCTTTAAACGCCTTGATCCCGATACTTCTATTCTATTACCTCGCCCTTGAACTCTTTATTATTGATCTCCGTCTTCCCTTATTTCGGAAAGACGAAACCTCGTGCTTGGTATAAGTTTGATACACAGAGAGTACTAGATATATTCCATAGGCCGATCACATACTTGAGGATTATTCTTTCGTAATTAAGGACATATCATATATGCTATAATCGGCGTTGAAGTTTTGAGGATTGAATGACATGAGTAAATAACTTAAGGAATATTTTTCTTAAAGTATATAGCCTTCTGTGATAGATGGATAAATTCTAAGTTGGGTAGCAGTGCATTGACAACTCGAGAGGAATTTCTTTTAGATTGTGATCGAGTAAGATTAGATTGGGAGAGGTTCAAGCCATTTAATTTTGAGAATTTTAGAAGAATGACTAAGGTGATGAGGATTAATAAATTTTAAAAATCTTGATATTGAGGACCCAATATTTATACCTTAAGTACATAATTTAAATTTTTGAGTATTGAAGGTAAAATCATCAATTTGAATTTGAAGGATAAATATATAATTTCAGACTTGAACATTGGTGGACTGCATTTAAATTATTTTTTAATTTGATGATTTAAATTAAGAATTAAAATTTGATGGTTGGACTACCTATTTGAAATATTGAGGATGTGAATAAAATTTAAAAAGTTGAAGAATACAAAAAATTTATTAGTGAAAATAGGAATAATATTGGACTCGAATTACTTCTAGAGGAGATTATGATAGTTGGAGATCGTGAGATAAAATTTGATATGGGTTATTTAAATCTTGAAGATATTATATGGATTCAATTTAAATTTGGATATTGATGATTTGGAAAAATGAGAAGAGATTACAATAGGTTGAATTTTGATTTGAACAATGATTATCTTAATTTTGAAATGATCGTGATAGATTTGAATAGATTTTGTTACTTAAATTTTTGGAAGAGATTGCGATTGGCGTACCTTATGTACGAATGTGAAAGATTTAACAAATTATGCCTTATTTTAATTTCGAGGACGAAATTGTTTTAAGTTGGGTAGATTGTAAACTCCCTCACCCAAAATAGGTATTTTGTGTATATTTTATATTATTATATTTATTATAGATGTTAAATTTATTTAGAGTATTCTCTTAGTTAATTAGAAAATAAATTTTTTAGTATATTTACTTATATAAATATTTATTTAGAACTATTTTTTGGCTATTTTAGATTATTGAGATTTTTTCATAATTTTTAGTTAATTAAAAAACTAGTAACACTAATTTTCTAGGACTTTGAAGAATTTATTTTATGTCCAAACTTAACTAAAAATATCACAAAATTTTATTTTAGGTTCTAAATAGTCACATATTTTTTCTAGAATTGTTTGGGAATTTTCTGAGTATTTTTAGTATTTATTGGGAGTAATTAGGCTAATAACTAATTTTTAGGACTTGTAGAATTTATTGTGCAATATCAGAAATATAGAATGGACCCACGTTATTTTTTAGGGTTTATAATATTATTATATATTTTCTGGAATTATTTCAGAATATTTGGAATAATTCTAATATTTATTTTTAGTTATATGGGTAAAACTAATGTTTAGAGCTTCTCCTAATTATAGTAGAAACCCTATGAATATAAAATTATCCCAAGTATCTTTCTAGGGTTTCTGGATTCAAAATATAATTTCTGTAATTTTTCCAGATTTTATGATTATTTTTAATATTTATTTGGAGTTATTTAGATTTAAAACGACTTAAATAATATTTTGATAAAGGCAAATCAAAAATAAATAATATAAATAAAACCATCCAATCGGATTCTGACACGTGTCAGCCTATAGATATCCATTCAACCGCAGGTACATCTTTATATATATATAATATGATAACCCTAATTATCTCATTATTTAGAGAGAGAGATTTTGGAGAATTGCCATCTAGGGTTCCTTCATCTTCCAGAAGCCATTGCGCATAGCTCCGGACTCCAAACGAGATCTAGTTTCTTGAGTTAGAAAGATATTGAGGTTAGATTTCTGATTATATAAATTTTTTTTCGAAATTATTAGTATTAAATTCTAAAAAATTCGTAGAGCACAGCATGTCCGAAAATAGACGTGTTTCGATGTTATCGCAATTTCGGGAGAACCCGGAATCAGAATCATGAACCGTTTAAATTTTCGAAAAGCTAATGTCGAGATAATCGACATATATTTTTTCCAAAATTTATTTCGAAATATTTATATACTTTTAATTCTGTAGAACTTCTAGGTTAGAATTTAACCATCGGTACATAATACAAAATTTGTATGTGCCATAATTCCCAAACGAATTTGAATTCGAACAAGCCATAAATTCCAACATATTTTTGACGCTAAAATCTATAGAAAATCATGCATGAAAGTTGAGTTTGTGTCGGTTGACTTTTCGGTCAACAGATCGCCTCGATTTGCGTGCCATGAGTCTCGAGTTGATAAAATTCAGTTCTTTGGGAAAAATTAGAGTTTAATAATAAAATTAGATTATAATAAGATTAAAAATACTATTTTAGGTTATTTTATTCAGAATTAAAATAGATTAAATGGAGGAACCTAATTACCGACTTTTGTAACCTAACTTGTTTAATTTATGTGACGGGTAGATCAGACGACGCCTTGAGTTGGGACTCCATCCTTTTTAGACCAGGCAAGATACCTTGCCAAGTTGTTTACAGTATTTTACATGCTTAGTATATTTCTGTATATTTATTTTATTTCTGTTTATTCATTGCATGTGTAGTTCTTTAAGTCATTACTATATATTAGATATATTGACACACACTTGACACTTAGTATCATCGAGGACAATCATTAGGTGTATGGACTTTAACTACTCTGGTAACACCGTAGTCACTAGCACGCACTATGGTGGTCGTGTCCGATGGTCGCTACCCCCGCGGTATGTCGATTGATGGAGTCACGAGGGTCGCTACCCCCGCGGTATGTCGGCTGATGATGTTCTAGACGGGTGTGTGAGTTGTGAGGATTAGATCGAGTAGCCTACCCTTGTCCATACTTCAAAAAATTATCCTCATTTGCATTTATATAGATGTCTTGTACAACGTACTTATTTATTTTCAAATAATATGCATGTTTACTGTATTCAAGTTGGCTCGCTTTTCTGTATCTTGTTACGTCCCTCTGAGGACCTGGTCCTCTGCCAGGTGTATCTGTTCTTGTGTATTTGCAGGAGCACAGATTTGGATGGTTTTATATGTTTCATGGATGTCCTCTCTTCGAGCCCGTGATTGCGAGCTGGTATTCTTATATGGTGTTGTTGTCTTGTACTTATTTTGTATTTGCTCTTACATTCGAGTTGGTAGTAGATTTGTTTCCATCCAACTATCATCCTTAGATACTTATGTTGAGATCTAGTTATATAGATGCTGGTTATTCATTTATATTGATTTTCTGTATATGAGATTTAGATTGTACCCTGTGACTTGTGACATATATTTATACCACTTGTGGATTTTATATTCATATTACAGCGTACGTATGGGTTTGGTTTCCATATATTGGAGTTGCCATATCCATGCAGCTGACATGCTTACGTGTTCCTAGTCCTACATATTTTGGGACTGAGGCGTGACATGTTTTTGTGGTGGCCCATGCAGGTCGAGAGCATATTGTCTCGGTTACGTTATTGTACCGAACAAGCCTGCACCTAGGAATAGAGTATAGGATCTCATCCACAATTGACTATTATTCATCTTCCTCCTATTTGTTCTATCTGAATAATTACATCTTGCTTGATTCCTGTACTTCCCTAATAGTTCTTTGAGTATAGCCTTCTGCTAAAATATAGGAACCCCTGTTATTAGGATGATAATTATGGTAGCACACCTATTAAGAATACAACGAGAATATAGACACACCACTAAGTATAGAATATCTAGTGAACCCTAGAATTTCTTATCTCTAGAATTGGTTTACCATTATCCCTTGATGTAATATGAAGACTTCAGAGTAGTATAGACACTACTAGAGTTAGTTAGAAGTTTGACCATAGTGTTTGACCCTAGTATTGAGGAACCAATAGAAATCCAGGGTTAAATATTAGGGCTGGACCTAACACTTATGGTGAGATAATATTAGAACTATAAACTTAGATCATTGTCTTATTAGTAGCAGACAGTACCTTAGGAAGCCAAGAGCAATGAATATAACGTTTCTCTTGATCATACCTCGAACATAGCAACTAGCATACCACTTTTCCTTAGAAAATTACGATGATATATAGAGCCCCCTATTTTAATTTCATATATTGTTCCTCTGCGACCTTAGCGTTCGCTAATTGTGCGACAACCAAATTTTGTTCCTCTATTCTTCATCTTTCAACTCGTGCCATCTGACACTGCTGATTATAGACTAAGTGAATTTATTCTATGTTAGGATATATATAGCTTGCTAGGATTTTGGTGGTTACTCTTGAATTTTGAAATTGTGTGCTTAGTAGTTAGAACTTGATGGTTTAAGCTATTCTTGTAGATTGAGACCTAGCGCTTATCCCTTAGTTTTAAATTGCGTAACATGTACCCCCACCTTGATACGAGTTAGATCCTTTCCCCTTGACGGCTAGTAACTCTTCTATCCTTACTATTGACACTTGCTCCATGAGCGCTATGATTAAGACTTAGGACGACCATGACTATGTAATGAAAGAGGATACCCTAATAAATACCAAGACCCCTTCCCGTAGACCTTAACAGGAGTTCTACGGTATCCTTAAAGTAATTACAGTATTAGTTAATTATTATAAGTTGGGTAGCATACCTCACAACCTAGTATCACATAGTCTTTTGCCCTATTATTGAAGTGTAGCTGAATGACATTAATTGTATGCTAGCATAAGACGACAGTGTTTATTCAGACAATAGAATTTAGAGGTCCTTGCCCCCATTTGGTCGACTAACGACATAGACAAGGAGGTTGTATGATAACTATGGAGATTTGCAGAGTCTTTATTATTATTGCTTAGTCTATTTTTTTGTTTTGTTTTTGTGAACTTGAATTGACTTGTACCTCCTTTCATCATCATCTAGCGTACCTATAATTGTTATACCACCTTGACTTATGCCGCTATTATAGCCTAGTTTTGCAAGCTTATTCTTTCATCAAGCTTGTTCACTATATATGTATTAGTGGATGCATACATTAATACATTTCAGAATCAGTGTACTACGGTCTGATCAACCATAGTATGTGTGGTTCGCCCTTCGTATGACTACTTTACATGGATTGAGATATCTATTGATTAGTAGATGAATGAACTTGCCCTCTAGATATGTCTAAGAATATCGTATCCGTTATATAACTATACCGATGCGAGCATGTGGATAGGCATTACCAAAATATAACTTCAATCCACAACTGCTTTGACAATTCCTATTTGAATTCTTTAAACGCCTTGATCCCGATACTTCTATTCTATTACCTCGCCCTTGAACTCTTTATTATTGATCTCCGTCTTCCCTTATTTCGGAAAGACAAAACCTCGTGCTTGGTATAAGTTTGATACACAGAGAGTACTAGATATATCCCATAGGCCGATCACATACTTGAGGATTATTCTTTCGTAATTAAGGACATATCATATATGCTATAATCGGCGTTGAAGTTTTGAGGATTGAATGACATGAGTAAATAAATTAAGGAATATTTTTCTTAAAGTATATAGCCTTCTGTGATAGATGGATAAATTCTAAGTTGGGTAGCAGTGCATTGGCAACTCGAGAGGAATTTCTTTTAGATTGTGATCGAGTAAGATTAGATTGGGAGAGGTTCAAGCCATTTAATTTTGAGAATTTTAGAAGAATGACTAAGGTGATGAGGATTAATAAATTTTAAAAATCTTGATATTGAGGACCCAATATTTATACCTTAAGTACATAATTTAAATTTTTGAGTATTGAAGGTAAAATCATCAATTTGAATTTGAAGGATAAATATATAATTTCAGACTTGAACATTGGTGGACTGCATTTAAATTATTTTTCAATTTGATGATTTAAATTAAGAATTAAAATTTTATGGTTGGATTACCTATTTGAAATATTGAGGATGTGAATGAAATTTAAAAAGTTGAAGAATACAAAAAAATGTATTAGTGAAAATAGGAATAATATTGGACTCGAATTATTTCTAGAGGAGATTATGATAGTTGGAGATCGTGAGGTAAAATTTGATATGGGTTATTTAAATCTTGAAGATATTATATGGATTCAATTTAAATTTGGATATTGATGATTTGGAAAAATGAGAAGAGATTACAATAGGTTAAATTTTGATTTGAACAATGATTATCTTAATTTTGAAATGATCGTGATAGATTTGAATAGATTTTGTTACTTAAATTTTTGGAAGAGATTGCGATTGGCGTACCTTATGTACGAATGTGAAGGATTTAACAAATTATGCCATATTTTAATTTCGAGGACGAAATTGTTTTAAGTTGGGTAGATTGTAAACTCCCTCACCCAAAATAGGTATTTTGTGTATATTTTATATTATTATATTTATTATAGATGTTGAATTTCTTTAGAGTATTCTCTTAGTTAATTAGAAAATAATTTTTTTTAGTATATTTACTTATATAAATATTTATTTAGAATTATTTTTAGGCTATTTTAGATTATTGGGATTTTTTCATAATTTTTAGTTAATTAAAAAACTTGTAACACTAATTTTCTAGGACTTTGAAGAATTTATTTTATGTTCAAACTTAAATAAAAATATCACAAAATTTTATTTTAGGTTCTAAATAGTCACATATATTTTCTAGAATTGTTTGGAAATTGTTTGAGTACTTTTAGTATTTATTGGGAGTAATTAGACTAATAACTAATTTTTAGGACTTGTAGAATTTATTTTGCAATCTCAGGAATATAGAATGGATCCACGTTATTTTCTACGGTTTATAATATTATTATATATTTTCTGGAATTATTTCAGAATTTTTGGAATAATTTTAGTATTTATTTTTAGTTATATGGGTAAAACTAATATTTAGAGCTTCTCCTAATTATAGTAGAAAATCTATGAACATAAAATTATCTCAAGTATTTTTCTAGGGTTTCTGGATTCAAAATATATTTTCTTTAATTTTTCCAGATTTTTATGATTATTTTTAATATTTATTTGGAGTTATTTAGATTTAAAACGACTTAAATAATATTTTGATAAAGGCAAATAAAAAATAAATAATATAAATAAAACCATCCAATCAGATTCTGACACGTGTCAGCCTATAGATATCCATTCAGCTGCAAGTACATATATATATATATATATATATATATATATATTATGATAACCCTAATTATCCCATTATTTAGAGAGAGAGATTTTGGAGAATTGCCATCTAGGGTTCCTTCATCTTCCAGAAGCCATTGCGCATAGCTCCGGACTCCAAACGAGGCCTAGTTTCTTGCGTTAGAAAGATATTGAGGTTAGCTTTCTGATTAGACAAATTGTTTTTGAAATTATTAGTATTAAATTCTAGAAAATTCGTAGAGCACAGCATGTCCAAAAATAGACGTGTTTCGATATTTTCGTAATTTCGGGAGAACCCGGAATCAGAATCATGAACCGTTTAAAGTTTCGGAAAGCTAATATTAAGATCATCAACATATATTTTTTCTAGAATTTAATTCGAAGTATTTATATACTTTTAATTCTGTAGAACTTCTAGGTTAGAATTTAACCATCAGTGCACAATACAAAATTTGTATGTGCCATAATTCTCAAACGAATTTGAATTCGGACGAGCCATAAATTCCAACATATTTTTGACGCTGAAATCTACAGTAAATCATGCATGAAAGTTGAGTTTGTGTCGGTTGAATTTCGGTCAACAGATCGCCTCGATTTGCGTGCCATGAGTCTCGAGTTGATAAAATTCAGTTCTTTGGGAAAAATTAGGGTTTAACAATAAAATTAGATTATAATAAGATTAAAATACTTTTTTAGGTTATTTTATTCAGAATTAAAATAGATTAAATGGAGGAACCTAATTACCCACTTTTGTAACCTAACTTGTTTAATTTATGTGACGGGTAGATCGGACGACGCCTTGAGTTGGGACTCCATCCTTTTCAGACCAGGCAAGATACCTTGCCAAGTTGTTTACAGTATTTTGCATGCTTAGTATATTTTTGTATATTTATTTCATTTCTGTTTATTCATTGCATGTGTAGTTCTTTCAGTCATTACTATATATTAGATATGTTGACACACACACTTGACACTTAGTATCATCGAGGACAATCATTAGGCGTATGGACTTTAACCACTCTGGTAACACCGTAGTCACTAGCACGCACTATGGTGGTCGTGTTCGATGGTCGCTACCCCCGTGGTATGTCGATTGATGGAGTCACGAGGGTCGCTACCCCCGCGGTATGTCGGCTGATGATGTTCTAGACGGGTGTGTGAGTTGTGAGGATTAGATCGAGTAGCCTACCCTTGCCCATACGTCAAAAAATTGTCCTCATTTGCATTCATATAGATGTCTTGTACAGCGTACTTATTTATTTTCAAATAATATGCATGTTTACTATATTCAAGTTGGCTCGCTTTTCTGTATCTTGTTACGTCCCTCTGAGGACCTGGTCCTCTGCCAGGTGTATCTGTTCTTGAGTATTTGTAGGAGCGCAGATTTGGATGCTTATATATGTTTCGTGGATGTCCTCTCTTCGAGCCCGTGATTGCGAGCTGGTATTCTTATATGGTGTTGTTGTCTTGTACTTATTTTGTATTTGCTCTTACATTCGAGTTGGTAGTGGATTTGTTTCCATCCAACTATCATCCTTAGATACTTATGTTGAGATCTAGTTATATAGATGCTGGTTATTCATTTATATTGATTTTCTGTGGATGAGATTTAGATTGTACCCTGTGACTTGTGACATATGTTTATACCACTTGTGAATTTTATATTCATATTACAGCGTACGTATGGATTTGGTTTCCATATATTAGAGTTGCCATATCCATGCAGCTGGCATGCTTACGTGTTCCTAGTCCTACTTATTTTGGGACTGGGGCGTGACAAACGTTCAGCACCGTATTTTAGTTCTTTGTAAGAAGAAGTGGGGTTTAGGGTTTGAAAGTGTTTGTAATAACACACATATATAATGATAAGAGGCGGTAAAAGTTACTTAATGCTTAAGGAATTACTGTTGCTGCTGTTTTCTTTTCATTGGTTTTGGTTTCGGCTGGGGGTATTTTAGTAATATTAGTGTTAAGGAGTGGTGGAATGAGGAGCTTACACGTGTGGAAAGCAAAGCAAAGCAAAATTGGATTTTGCTTCTGCTGCTGATATTTTCTTCTCCTTTTGGGTTGTGGTTTGGGTTTTACGCGCGGTGAAAAGAAGAGTTTACGCGGGATAAAATAAGCGGTGGTTTTGATACTGCTGCTGCTGCGGTTTACGCGCGGAGAAGTATTCGCGGTGGGGTGAGCAGATTGTTGTTGTCTGTTTACGCGGAAAGAGCTGCTATTTCCTTTCTTTACGCGCGGGGTGTGTTTAACGGGTTGCGGGTTTGGTCTGATAGGAAATTCTATTTTTTATTCTTTTTTTTCTTATTAGTAAAATCTATATATATATATACATATACTTATTTATTTATAGAAAATCTGGATTGGGTATTGGTGTATACGGTTAAGGTAGCAACTGTCCAAAGGTTTTCTTTATGGAATAAAAATTTAGAAAATTTTATAATGGCTCCATAAATCCTTTAAATGCTCAATACCTCAGAATAAAATCTATTTTCTCTATTTAGCTCATAATTACCATAAATAAATAAATAAATAATAAAAATAAGTTTTTAGAATTAGGGGTTTTATACTTACACCTATCTATATGAAGGTCGCACACCGAGCCATAATGGACTGATATATAACAAATGCGGGTCATTCTTTTAGTATGTTTGGTTGCAACGCCTCAACTATAGGTCCCGTAAATGCCTCATGATGAAACACGAGTTGAAGTAAGCGATGTGACATCCATCCGAAGGTTGCAACATCTCATCTTTATTTTCTATAATATACTATAAAAGCCCTTCCAAATTTCTCCTAGGACGAACGATCCCGGTGCTTATCCTGTTCGAGGAATCTCCATACCCTGTGGACAGGTTATCCGTGACCATGCAACATTCAATAGCTAACTATAAGGCACATGCATAGCACTAAAATATAAGCAGAGATAATATGTATCTACTCGCAATATTATACCATTCTCAAATTATACCACAAGGCACCATGCCATTTCTAAACACAATATTCTATGGGTGCAACACCTCCTATCGACACAATCACATGGTTTTGAACCGTAACAACACCTTCTATCTATGATGTTCTATCCTTAGGGTTCAACTCAAAGATACGACTATAATTACCCGAACCATTCACACTGATTCACATCTCTAATACTGTATTCCCATATTACAGACTAAGTACTCAATATAAAAGATGTTATCTATTTTATTAGGCATGAAGGAGTAGAGAAGAAGGGACAGAGCCCGCCTACCTTATCTGAATCTTTCTAACACTCTGTCTTTGCCAATACGGCCGATTCTTTGACTCCGTGGTCCGATGTAAAGTACGATCTACTTAACTGGTATGACCGTGTGAGCAAGCCATACTTACCAAATTATGTGACTCGACCAAATTAAGGAAGACGATACTATCGCTCGAATCCCGCTATCTCTGCACTGCTCGAACGAACACACTGATTCCATTGCACGACACTTATGCCTCATCCCGTTGCGAGGTGCTACTCTGATTGTACTGAACTTTGCATACCACCAGCACACGAAAATTAACTCGATCAATCCTTCTTCCATTCAATATCTCAGCATAATATACTGTGCGGGTGCGGTACATTACATAATATACCACTTAAAATAAGGTTTATCCTCAAACCAAAGTCCATACTCAATTCTTCTCGTGTTTCCTCTGACTAACACACAAATCTGCTCCATGCAACGTACGCAACTTCGATTCTGATTCGCTATCTCTGTTCCATATAACTTATACTTCACTGATCCAGACTCATTATCTTTGTTTCGCGCTCAATGCTCACATAATTTCTATATCTCCACATCCTCCTTGCAGTTAATTCAAATTCAACATATCACTTAGTTTAGATTATATATATTTAAGGCATCCCTGAAATACATGCATTTTAGCTGAGCTTAGCGATAACGAAGTTGGATATGTTACAAGGGTAGCTTTACGCCTAAAACACCAATTATTTCACTCTCGACTGAATCGACCCTAACGTTCATCCTACAACTCATTCACACACGTACTATTCCCGAATACATGATTCTTCACTGATGATCTCTGTATCTGACCTTATTCAATCCGCGTTCTGGCTTGATTCACTCCTTCGCGATAATCTGACGCACTCACGTAAAGTCCTTGCGCCTCTAAGCAAAATGAGTATTTTGTCAGGCCCTACCATCTAACTATTTCGACAATCTCACTTTCCAAATTGTCAACACACCAATGTCCGGTTTATCTCCCCCCTAGGCAACTGATCCAAAAACCAAACTTAAAACCTAACTCAGTACGACCCGACATCCTGTTGACATTCAATTCCTCTCTGGGTGAACACCTATATTGGGGTTCATGTGATCCACAGAGATTTTGCCGCTACGCCGTAGGGATAGTGTCGCCACGAGATTGCTAGTTAGATAGCTAGTTTACTATTTTGGTACTGGATTTATCTCCAACAACTTTTGAGCTACTTGGATATTATTTTAGACTTGATGTTGGATGTCTAGACTTGTTATGACTTGTTTCTTTCTCTTATATCATATTGTGCCATATCTTCCTTAGCATGTGATTGAGTATTACTTGTCATATATTGTCCTCCTTATGGAATTGAGATATATTGCGTGATTGTGATATTATGATTATGAGATATAGACAATATTCTACTGCTGACACTGCGACGTAGGCTGAACGTACCCACGGTCCATGCCAAATTATCCAGGTACGGAGAGTGACACATTTTTATGGTGGCCCATACAGGTCAACTTCATAACTAGTACGATATCATACTAGTACTTAGGCTTAAAGTGCTATTACGAGCCTATAATAGGATATATATGATATAAGATATAGGATGAGAGGGATACTCAATCACAACTAGGACTTCCAATCTGTTTTGAAATTGTTCTATTATTCAATCTGAATACTTTGCTATCCTTCATAATTGTTGCCTTTTTTGAATTCATATCTTGTCTTGTGCCATATTGGCTTCTTTTGTTTCAATATTTCTTTTCAGCATGACACCACAGATGAAGGCTCGTAGCTCGGGCACATCAACTTCTAAGAGATCGGCTACTTCTTGACCTACCCCTCGGAGGGTGGTGGGGGTTGTTCCTCCACCTTTACTAGTTTAGGAGTGTGCTTCATTTGCTTCAGGGAGTCTTCCACCTCCTCCTCCATTGCTAGCTGATGGAGCATAGTTTTTCGAGCTTCTCAGTGAGCTCAGGCCGAGGCACAACAGAGACATATCGAGGTCATGAGGCAGGGCATAGAGAATGCTCACCTCATCGTACTAGCGACATTATAGAGAGTTTTGATGCAGCAGGAGTAGCTCGCTCAGCCGAAGGTGGAGAATATCTTGGACTTCAAGAAGATGGCCCCGAGAGAGTTCAAGGGGACCGAGGGCATCCTGTACGCTGATGAGTGGCTCAAGGATATCTAGCGCATTATGCGAGTTGCCTGTATCCCGGAGGACTTATAGATTAAGGCGGTGGGACTACAGCTCTTCGATATTGCTCGCACCTGGTTCAGAAATGAGCCGATGATTGCCGATCTGTGACTGACATGGAAGCAGTTCATGGATCTATTTAGGAAGAAGTTCTAACCTGCAAAAGCTAGAGTAGTTCTGGAGAACTAATTCCAGAACTTAGAGCAGAGTGGGATGTCTGTGGATGACTACACTGCTGAGTTCGGTAGGCTGAACCGATTTATAGAGTACATGGTCAGAGACCCGGAGGATAGGGCCAGACGGTTCCGAAAGGGCTTGATCCAAGAGGTCATGGTTTACATTTCATTGGCCTATACGACTTGTGCTAAGATATTGATAGTGTCACGACCCGCACCCGGATATTAGGGCAAGAGCACGTAAACAACGTCGAACCTACGCCACAACATCGATAGTAGAACACTGTCTAGGTCAACCATACTATCTATCCATCTCACACAATAATATATATAACTTGTCAATGATATCTCAACTCCATACGGAGGACAATATGATAATATGTAATGATAATCAATACTCAATCATAATATGCTAGAAGGAAGATAATGGCACAATATCATATAAATGAGTGGAAATCTCAAAGTCACAAAATAGAATAGGCAAAACAATAATCCAAGTCTATAACTCTAGCAATAATCACATAAAGTCTAAAATATCAATAACATCTCAAATATCTAATATCTGGAGATAGATCAAGTACAATATAGAAGTACTAGCTAAGTCTCGACAATAACTAGTGGACTCCTCAACAGCTGGTACTGTCTTCGCTTATACTAGTGGTGCAACCTCAGCTAACTCCCCATCATGTAGGCCATAATACGTAGGACACCAGTCCTCTAAGTAATCATCTAAAAAATATATCCAGTCATGATGAAACGAGTACAACCCAATAGCGGTTCCAATAAATGACAAAAGCTATGAAATAGTAATAATAATAAAATAAATAATGAAAAGTAAACTGAGATCATAAACATAGCTACTTGAGAGAATATCATGGCAGGTAATGGAATATAAGTAACTCAGAGCAATATAACGGGAATCATCAATATGAAAGTACAAATAGAGAAGAACTATACAACTGGTATTTTGAAATATTAGTTAGATATGTGATTGACTTGGGCCTAGTACGGTCTATAAATAAAGTGAACTAGCTCAACCGTACATTAATTATATGATTAGCTAGTTTTCAAGGTCTACACTACTGTACGGTCTATAAGGTATGATCACATATCCCACTAATACTTCTCCTGCCTCCGATTAATACACAGATCTAAATTACAACATGTTCTGATACGATAATTACTATGCACGATTTATAATATCATGCACACTGATCACGGTCTATATGTATAATCCAGGAGTAAATATAAAGTGATTACGGAGAAGAATATCTCATGACGGGGATCCAGGTATACCAATCCGTACCATCATTTCAAGAATAAATTATCTCAATACTAAATACATGAAATATAAAGACTATCAAATAAGAAAACTATCAGAGAATGTACTCGCCTGTGGTCCTGAGTAAGGAATGCGAGACGGTATCCGAACTGGTGTCACATTGAACTATATATAAAATTCTATGTCATTTGGTATATTGGAGTAATAAATATGCTTAAATAAGCTAAAATATGGTTTCTAGGCCAATTCTAGGTCTGGGTGTCCAAATTAGATAAATTACCTAATTCAGATCCAAACTAGCTCCTAAGTTGGTTAACAAGGCTAAACTAGCTAATACTAGGTGATACTAGGCTATGACTAGGTTTCTAGGTCCATACCTTGAAGGTATTAGCTATATTAGAAAATACTAGGTCAATACTAGGTATATATGTAATTATCTAACTTATGTATACTAGTACTATATAGTATCTTAACTATATACTTAGTATCTTAGCCCATACACCTATTACTTAACTATACTTAACCAGTTGTCTATTACCTCACTAATACCTTAACCCAATTCCTGTACCTTGACCAATATCAAAATACCTTGCCCCTAACTCAATATCTTGCCTCATAACCCAAAACTCATTATCTTAACCATTTTCCCAATACCTTACCCATAATCCAATATCTTATCCTGTATCTTAGTATCTTGACTAAGTACCCCATGACACCAATACCTAGGACACTACTCAAAACTTAACACTAATACTATAACTCATAACTTATAACTTGGCAATTACCTTGATATTATTTACCTCAACTCAATACTTGGTATTACTCTAATTGCCTTAACCTCAACTAATACCTTAACACTAGTTAGCACCTTGGTCTATGATACTCAACTTTTCCTACCCATAACTATTACCTGGACATAACACCTAATGTTATTCTAGGTTAACCTTAGCCAACTCCCAACATGATGCTAAGCTATACATAATACTCTACCCAATGCTCAAAGACACATACTTGACACCACCCTCACACTTAATACTACAACCACAAGCACACAGACACTAAGTTGAGCACCGAGGCCTCACAATCACCCTCTCATCACAGTCACAATCACAATCACACACTTGATCTCATATGCATATACACACCCTTGCATAAATACATACTCCTATACCACTGCTCCTAGCTAAACCTGCCCCAACACAGCAGCTACCAACATCTCGTTTCTATTTTAGCCTTACCCGAGCCCCAAATCTAAGCCATGATCTACACCACTCCTCCCCTCTAAACCTGAACTCATGAATGGACTGAATGCACACTAGTGCAAGTATCCCCCCACACTTCTGGGCTCTAGCCCAAGCCCTCATACTCCTATAATCCAACACCCGAGCCATTCCAATACCTGCTGCTGCTACTACATACAACAAGCTCCCAAATGCAGCACACTCATACTACAGGCCTCGGTATCCCCTCTTCACCTGACTGTGCATCCATTAACCCATTCAATTAATTTAGTGGCTAATATCAACATCCCCTCACATTGTATACCTTCACCAATGCAGCATTCACTATCTGTGCATTGGCATACACGAGAATACTCAACTGATTGTCCCTCACTCCCTTAAAAATAGCTACCACCCATAGTTATAACCACACACTAATACCACCATTAAACACTTAATTACTATCATACTAGGATACACACACATATGAGACGTTAGCATCAACACTTATACTAACACAACAATTTATCAAACACCTATTAGGCACATCGTGATACACACACGTATCATATGGACACCAACATCACACACATTCACATACACAAGGCTAATCCCCAAATACATATGTAACATATATGCTAATGTATAAACTCTTATATATATATATATATATATATATATATATATATATATATATATATATATATATATATATATATATATAATATATATATATATATATATATATAAGCACACCTCAAGCCACATACCAAACACTTGGTGTGCATTTGAGATACACACCTGTATCAACTCCGATACGCATGATACGTACCTCACACCACCAAGATACTCTCCCACTTCATGCTACACATCCAAATCACCAAATACAATATAAATAACATATACTCAAGCTATTCTAATATAATATAGAGAAATTTGGCATGCTAGATGTCACGTCCCGCTCCCAGAATACTGGATAAATACGGGAACTGACATAGCCAACCGCACCTTACAGACTATCGAAGTAAGCCGCAACGTGTTAAGGTTGTCTAGAAGACAAATGGGTGAACTCTAGCATGCTATGGCGTCAGTCCTAAGGCCAAAAAATCCTATAATCTTAATCGAACAACACAAGTAAAAGATTATATCATACATGATAGTAAAGATGCATCCCAAATTACATGTCACATATGATCATGAAGCTAGTGAATACAAAATGCTGTACTAGTAGAGTTTAATAATACATGATCAAATATACCAGCCATGGTCTAATACATACATCATATAGACCGCAGTCTCAAAAATATAAGGAGCTAAATCTGCCCCTTGCTAAACACCACAAAAGAAAAAATTAAGACGAGGGGTGGAAGAAGGAAACCAACTCGCGAGCTTCGGCCGCAGTCCTACGAGTGCGAGCCATCTTACTAGATGTCACTACCATATTTTCTAGAAAAGGATATTTTGGTCATTTTATAATTAATTAAATATTGTGCATGTTAAATATTTATTTATTTTATTATTTATTTATTATTAGCATGTTATATTTATTTTTTTGGACTTGTGTTAGTGGACCTAACTAGTTTAGTTTAGACTCATGGACCAACATGTATTAATTGTTAGAATTGAGCCCAACTAGAAAGCCCATTAATTAGGAGGATGATTAAATTAATTAAACCATTAGACTAGTAGCTTCCCTTCTTAATTAATTTCTTCATGAGAGGCCCCAAGGGGTATTTTAGACTTTATATAGTAGCTTGAGGGAGGGGGCAAGTGAGGCCTATATAAAGGGGATGCAAACTTTCTCTTTCTTCATTTTTTATTGCAAATCTAGATCTAGAATTTTTCTCAACCAAATTTTATCAAATCTCTACCAAATTTCTACCCAATTACTTCCCAAATTACCATTGGAGACTAGAAGAGCAAGGATCTAGAAGGAGGAAGCAAGGATCTACAAAGAGGAGCAATGATCTACAAGTTGGAAGCTAATTTCACCAATTTTGGAAGTTTTATTGGGAATCCATCTCCCAATAGGTATAATTCAGTTTTTCCCTTAAAATAGCTTCTAAATCTGAGATTTAATCATGAATAATCAACCCATATGTATGTACTACCCATATGATTTGGTTTTGTGTTCATAGGAGACCTATGGAGAAAGTTATAGTGCTTTTTGTGTCAATTTTGAGAAAATTTTAAAAATAACTTTTGTTGTGTGTGTCAATTGATCCTATAGATCAATTTGGCATATGTTTATGTGTTTGGGACTAGTGTCGTGTCCACAATTGGGTATGTGTAGGTCGTATCCCAACAATTTGGTGATACGTGTTGTTATGGGAGTTTTTTCTCCGACACGGGACTTTGTACATGTCGTATTTTGACACGGACACATAGATCTACATTTGACACTTTGTTTTATTCATAAATATTATATGTGATTTATTTGTGTCCTTCGGGGTACAATTGGATGTGTGGTGGACTCGTGTCGCATGCGTATCCTAGATCTAGTGGGATACGGTGTGATACTCTTCAATTATTGTGTGTTTATGTGTAGATCTAATTAATTGTGCTTTAATTCTTGAATTATAATTGTGTATTTATCTATATATATTATATATATATTATGTATATTTATTATAGTGTTTATTGTATCATAGATCTATGTATTAATAGAATATATATTATGTAGCTTTCTTCTACATGCATTAATATATATGTTATAATATATGTTAGGGATGTAAATATATGTATATGTTTTATATAATATATGTGTATGTTTAATTAAGTAGTTAGATTATTTATAGTTATTATATAATTATATATATATATATATATATATATGTATGTAAATATATATTTATAAGTGGTAGCATATGTATATATAATATAGTAGATATATTTATATGTGGTTATATATATAGTTATATTATATATTATTATGTATTTATATTATTGTATGATTATATATATGTATAAATATATGTATAGTTATATATACATATTACTATATGTGTGTGTGTATGTTACGATGTGGTATTTTATACAATTTACTATGTATAAGTGTATGTATAGTTATATATAGTTTTATATGTATATTTAATAAATATATATTGTGGGTTATATATGTATTTATATATATATTGTATAAATATATATATATATATATATTGTGGGTTATATATATGTATTTAAATATATATTGTATAAATATATATGTTATGGGTTATATATATGTATTTAAATATATATTGTATAAATATATATGGTGGGTTAATATATATATATATATATATGGTAATTAATATATATATAAATATGTTCCTAATTGCTATTTGTATTATTGTATACTATATATGTATATATTTAGTTGTAGCATATAAATTTATTAGAATAGTTAGTATATTTTAGTTATCAATTGTTATGAGTATCTTTTATATATTATATATTTGTAGGTATGTATGTATGTATGTATGTATATATGTATTAATAGTTAGTGTGTAGTTGATAGTTAGTATTATTCTATTAGTACATACTAGAGTTATATTGGATTGATATATGTAATTATTGATGGGTAGTTAGTATATATATGAGATTTTGGCAAATACCTTGAGATACCAAGGTAAGTATCAAGATATACCAAGGTATGAGTAGTAGGTATTAGCATAAGTAATAGGATAGTTATAAACTAATTATGGGTTGGTATTAAGGTGTCTAAACTAAGGTATATAGTATTATATAAATATTAAATGCATAGTAGTTTATAATTATTGTTGGGTAGTTAGTATAAATAAGGTTTTGAATTTACCTTGAGATGCCAAGGTAAGTATCAAGGTATTGGGGGATAATCAAGGTATCGGGTTTGGATATCAAGATAGAGGTTTAGTATTACGATACCAAGTTGGTTCGAAACCAAGGTATCCATTTAGCATTTGTAATTAGGATTTTATATATAATATTGTTTGATATGTACATATGTGTTATATTTATCCCTTGTTTGCGTATCCTGAGATACGGTATCTTAGTATCCTAAGATGTAGCTTGTATGGCCTAGATTCATAGTGTGTGAGCCTAATATCTTTGAGTTAGACTCATGCAACCTAGAAATATGTAGTTGACCATATTTGACTATAGTTGACCATAGTTGACTTAGAGTTGACCTAGTTTGACTTTTGACTTAGAAATAGTTTTATGACCTAGAAATTGACTAGTTTAATTTATTTCTCTTCCCTAAAACTTGTATTAATGCAATATTTCATATATAAGTCTATGACACCAGTTCGGACATCATTTTTCATTATTTGCTCTGGACCACAAGCGAGTACATTCTCTGATAGTTTCCATTATTTGATTACCACTATAATTCAAGTATTTAGAAATGTTACTTATGATTCTTGACACGATGGTACACGGATTGGTATTGTTATTGGATCGTCAGTCATGGGATGTTACCTTGATTATGGAGATGGTATTGGATACTGTCCTTGTTGGTATTGGATAACATTGAATATTGTAGATTAAACATTGGATACATTGGCTAGTGACGTGTCATGATTCGATCCATCATATCAGTCGGGGCGGGAGAAATACCAATTAAATATGTGATCAAGAAACTATCGGCTATTAGTGTAATCATTGGCTACTAACTAACCATGCAATTCACGTATGGTTGAGTTAGCTCCTTAGTGTAATCATTGAATCTCCCAGGCCGATCACATATTTAGTTAGTATCTCAAATCACATAGTTATTGTAGATTCCATTATTCAGTTCATTGATTACCTTATTCTATTCTGACATTATAGTTCATTCCTTTATTTTTGTACGCATTGATTATATTATGTTGTTTGTATAGCCTATTCTCTCATTATTCTTGATTATCAGTTATATCCTCATCGTAGATAGCATCTTCTATTCTACTGCTTTATAGTTTTTGTCAATTAATTGGAACTGCTATTGGGTTGTACTTCGCTCCATTCCTGACTGGAAAATATTTTTCAGAGGATCCGGAAGATTGGTGTCCGATATACTAGGAACCTCAGCCTATAGATGGTGCAGACTTGGACCCACTAGTTCTGGAGTGACTGTCGAGAGATTTAGCCGGATTCACTAGTTAGCATAGTTAGTTCTCTTTAGCATTTTGGTACCGGATTTGTTTCTAGCATATATTTGTGTTTGGATATTATTTCTATTTGTTGTTGTTATATTTTTAACTGCTTAGTTATGCTAGACTTCTGTGATATCTTCTCGTGCCATAGTAATGTGATTGAGTATTGTGTTGAACTAAGTTGATTATACTCTCATCTTGGATTTGAGATATTATTAGAGGTTTATGCTTTATAGTGAGATAATTAGATAGTATAGTTGACCAAGACAGCGTTCTACCGCCGATGCTGCGGCGTAGGCTGGGCGTTGTTCCCGACTTGCATCCTTAAACCGGGTACGGGTCGTGACACATTTTTATTGGTGGCCCATGTAGGTCAGGCTTCGTAATATTACGATATCGTGGTAGTACGATGACTTAGTTGTACTACTGCGAGCCTGCGATAGGATATAGGACATAGGATACTAGGAAGAGAGAGGGATACTCAATCACAACTAGGAATTCCAATCTGAATTAAATCGCTACTTTTGATTCCTTCTGAATACTTTTGTCCTTCCTTGATGATATCTTATCTTGTGTCGAATTGATCTCCTTTGTTTCGATCTGTCTTCAGGATGCCACCGAAGACTAGATCTCATCGATCGGGAGCAGTTTCTGCGAGGTCTGTCACCTCTCAATCTTTCACTCAGGCAGTAGGGTTTGTACCTCCTACGATATCAGTTCACGTAGAAGTCTCGGCTGGCTTCGGGGGTTCTCCTCCACCTATTCTGAGGACTACTCCAGTTGCTTCGGAGGGACTTCCACCACCTCCATTTTCAGGAGATACCGCGCCGATGGTTGCACTATTTAAAGAGATGATGGAATTACAGAGGGCACAAATAGAAGCCCAGCACAGGCAGTCAGATTTGATACAGCAGAGTATGGAAAATGCCCATCAGATAGCTATAACAGAAGTTCAGAAAGAGGCTCCTCCACAGCTACAGGATATTCAGATCAAGCCAGGCAACATTCAAAATTTCAAGAAGCTTGAGCCTCGAGTTTTCAAATGTACAGAAGGTATAGTTTATGCTGACGATTGGCTTGAAGATATCTAGCGACTCATGAAGGTGTCCCGTCTTGCGGAGGATCTGAACGTTGAGGCGGTAGGACTTCAACTGTTCGACGTTGCCCGCACTTGGTTCAAAAATGAGCCAATTGTTACTGATGCAGGGCAGTCTTGGGAGATATTCAAGCATCTCTTTAAGAAGAAGTTCTTTGCTCGGATGGACAAATTGGAATTAGGAAGGCAATTTGAGATCCTTACACAAGGAAGCATGTCCGTAGAGGAGTATACCGCAGAGTTTGGGAGGCTAAGCCGATTTGCGGAGTACTTGGTGAGAGAGCCAGAAGTTCGGGCTATCTGTTTCCGCGAGGGTCTGAATTGGGAAGTCAAGATTCTCATTCCATCTTTCTACGAGACATATTCTGAGATACTTTCTAAGGCACGCAAGGTCGAGCGGGAGTGGAACTTGAAGTCGAAGAGGGACCGTGATATGTTTGGGGGTGATAGTAGCAGTACGGGACCGACAAAGAGGCTGCGGTTCCAGCAACAGCAGTTTCCAGTACAATTTGGAGCCTATCAGCAGCAATATCAGATGCCAGAACCTATTGTTGCTCCAGTACAAGCTCTAGTACAACAAATACCACAACAGCCTCAGAGACAGGTGCAACAGGCTCCTCAATGTACTTATTGTAAGAAGACTGGGCACACATGGGAGATGTGCCGGAAGAGACTTGGAGCATGCTTACATTTTGGATCAACGGAGCATATGGTGAAGGATTGTCTCTGGACAATTCAACGTCCAGGCCAGGATGCAGATCGAGGGCAGAGAGGTGGGGTTAGGCCACCTGTAGTACCACAGATTGCTCATCGCCCACAGAGGGAGCTACCTCGGCAGGGAAGAGCATTTGGATGACGGTCGAGGAGACCAATACTACAGGTGATGGGTTAGAGAGTCTGTTCTTTCTTTCTGTTCCTTTCATCTATTTTGATTGATTAATTCTTTAGTACCTTTTGGATGCGTGTGTTATATAGTTAGTGTAGCTAAAGAATACCCTGACAGAGACAACAGAAATAAGACAGGTGGAGACCATGACCATGCATGTTATTCTTTGCATAGGACTGTTCTTAGTGAAATAAGACCTTATTAGACTATGATTGCTGGGGGTTTAACCTAGAAGGAGTACGATCACCCTTAAATTTTGAGGACGAAATTATTTTAAGGGGGATAGACTTGTCACTACCATATTTTCTAGAAAAGAATATTTTGGTCATTTTATAATTAATTGAATATTGTACATGTTAAATATTTATTGATTGTATTATTTATTTATTATTAGCATGTTAGATTTATTTTTTTAGACTTGTGTTAGTGGACCTAACTAGTTTAGTTTAGACTCATGGACCAACATGTATTAATTGTTAGAATTGAGCCAAACTAGAAAGCCCATTAATTAGGAGGATGATTAAATTAATTAAACCATTAGACTAGTAGCTTCCCTCCATAATTAATTTCTTCATGAGAGGCCCCAAGGGGTATTTTAGACTTTACATAGTAGCTTGAGGGAGGGGGCAAGTGAGGCCTATATAAAGGGGATGAAAACTTTCTCTCTCTTCATTTTTTATTCCAAATCTAGATCTAGAATTTTCCTCAACCAAAATTTATCAAATCCCTACCAAATTTTCACCAAATTACTTTCCAAATTACCATTGGAGACTAGAAGAGCAAGGATCTAGAAGGAGGAAGCAAGGATCTACAAAGAGGAGCAAGGATCTACAAGTTGGAAGCTAATTTCACCAATTTTGGAAGTTTTATTGGGAATCCATCTCCCAATAGGTATAATTCAGTTTTTCCCTTAAAATAGCTTCTAAATATGAGATTTAATCATGAATAATCAACCCATATATATGTACTACCCATATGATTTGATTTTGTGTTCATAGGAGACCTATGGAGAAAGTTATGGTACTTTTTGTGTCAATTTTGGGGGAATTCCGAAAATAACTTTTGTTGTGTGTGTCAATTGATCCTATAGATCAATTTGGCATATGTTTATGTGTTTGGGGCTAGTGTCATGTCCACAATTGGGTACGTGTAGGTCGTATCCCAATAATTTGGTGATACGTGTTGTTTTGGGGTTTTTTTCTCCGACACGGGACTTTGAACATGTCGTATTTTGACACGGACACATAGATCTACATTTGACACTTTGTTTTGTTCATAAATATTATATGTGATTTGTTTGTGTCCTTTGGGGTATAATTGGATGTGTGGTGGACTCGTGTCGCATGCGTATCCTAGATCTAGTGGGATACGGTGTGATACTCTCCAATTGTTGTGTGTTTATGTGTAGATCTAATTAATTATGCTTTAATTCTTGAATTATAATTGTGTATTTATCTATATATATTATATATATATTATGTATATTTATTATAGTATTTATCGTATCATAGATCTATGTATTAATAGAATATATATTATGTAGCTTTCTTCTACATGCATTAATATATATGTTATAATATATGTTAGGGATGTAAATATATGTATATATTTTATATAATATATGTGTATGTTTAATTAAGTAGTTAGATTATTTATAGTTATTATATAATTATTTATATATATATATGTATGTAGATATATATTTATAAGTGGTAGCATATGTATATATAATATAGTAGATATATTTATATGTGGTTATATATATAGTTATATTATATATTGTTATGTATTTATATTATTTTATGATTATATATATGTATACATATATGTATAGTTATATATACATATTACTATATGTGTGTGTGTATGTTACCATGTGGTATTTTATACAATTTACTATGTATAAGTGTATGTATAGTTATATATAGTTTTATATGTATATTGTATAAATATATATTGTGGGTTATATATATGTATTTAAATATATATTGTATAAATATATATATTATGGATTATATATATATATTTAAATATATATTGTATAAATATATATTATGGGTTATATATATGTATTTAAATATATATTGTATAAATATATATGGTGGGTTATATATATGTATTTATATATATATATATATATATATATATATATATATATATATATATATATATATATATATATATATATATATATATATATATATATATATATATATATATATATATATATATATATATATATATGGTAATTAATATATATATAAATATGTTCCTAATTGCTATTTGTATTATAGTATACTATATATGTATATATTTAGTTGTAGCATATAAATTTATTAGAATAGTTAGTATATTTTAGTTATCAATTGTTATGAGTATCTTTTATATATTATATATTTGTAGGTATGTATGTACGTATATATGTATTAATATTTAGTGTGTAGTTGATAGTTAGTATTATTCTATTAGTACATACTAGAGTTATATTGGATTGATATATGTAATTATTGATGGGTAGTCACTATATATATATGAGATTTTGGCAAATACTTTGAGATACCAAGCTAAGTATCAAGATATACCAATGTATGAGTAGTAGGTATTGGCATAAGTAATAGGATAGTTGTAAACTAATTATGGGTTAGTATTAAGGTGACTAAACTAAGTATATAGTTTTATATAAATATTAAATGCATAATAGTTTATAATTATTGTTGGGTAGTTAGTATAAATAAGGTTTTGAATTTACCTTGAGATGCCAAGGTAAGTATCAAGGTATTGGAGGATAATCAAGGTATTGGGTTTGGATATCAAGATAGAGGTTTAGTACTACGATACCAAGTTGGTTCGAAACCAAGGTATCCATTTAGCATTTGTAATTAGGATTATATATATATAATATTATTTGATATGTACATATGTGTTATATTTATCCCTTGTTTGCGTATCCTGAGATACTGTATCTTAGTATCCTAAGATGTAGCTTGTATGGCCTAGATTCATAGTGTGTGAGCCCAATATCTTTGAGTTAGACTCATGCAACCTAAAAATATGTAGTTGACCATAATTTGACTATAGTTGGCCATAGTTGACTTAGAGTTGACCTAGTTTGACTTTTGACTTAGAAATAGTTTTATGACCTAGAAATTGACTAGTTTAATTTATTTCTCTTCCCTAAAACTTGTATTTTGCAATATTTTATATATAGGTCTGTGACACCAGTTCAGACATCATTTTTCATCATTTGCTCTGGACCACAGGTGAGTACATTCTCTGATAGTTTCCATTATTTGATTACCACTATAATTCAAGTATTTAGAAATGTTACTTATGATTCTTGACACGATGGTACACGGATTGGTATTGTTATTGGATCGTCAGTCATGGGATGTTACCTTGATTATGGAGATGGTATCGGATACTGTCCTTGTTGGTATTGGATAACATTGAATATTGTAGATTAAACATTGGATACATTGGCTAGTGTCGTGTCATGATTCAATCCATCATATCAGTCGGGGCGGGAGAAATACCAATTAAATATATGATCAAGACACTATCGGCTAGTAGTGTAATCATTGGCTACTAACTAACCATGCAATTCACGTATGGTTGAGTTAGCTCCTTAGTGTAATCATTGAATCTCCCAGGCCGATCACATATTTAGTTAGTATCTCAAATCACATAGTTATTGTAGATTCCATTATTCAGTTCATTGATTACCTTGTTCTATTCTGACATTATAGTTTATTCCTTTATTCTTATACGCATTGATTATATTATGTTGTTAGTATAGCCTATTCTCTCATTGTTCTTGATTATAAGTTATATCCTCATCGTAGATAGCATCTTCTATTCTACTGCTTTATAGTTTTTGTCAATTAATTGGAACTGCTATTGGGTTGTATTTTGCTCCATTCCTGACTGAAAAATATTTTTCAGAGGATCCGGGAGATTGGTGTCCGACATACTACGGACCTCAGCCTATAGATGGTGCAGACTTGGACCCACTAGTTCTGGAGTGACTGTCGAGAGATTTAGCCGGATTCAATAGTTAGCATAGTTAGTTCTCTTTAGCATTTTGGTACCAGATTTGTTTCTGGCATATATTTGTGTTTGGATATTATTTCTATTTGTTGTTGTTATATTTTTAACTGCTTAGTTATGCTAGACTTCTGTGATATCTTCTCGTGCCATAGTAATGTGATTGAGTATTGTGTTGAACTAAGTTGATTATACTCTCATCTTGGAGTTGAGATATTATTGGAGGTTTATGCTTTATAGTGAGATAATTAGATAGTATAGTTGACCAAGACAGCGTTCTACCGCCAATGCTGCGGCGTAGGCTGGGCGTTATTCCCGACTTGCATCCTTACACCGGGTGCGGGTCGTGACACTAGAAGCACAGTAGATCCTGGTTCTCTTCGGGGTAACCTAGACATGCAAAACTAGTAGGGTCAGAACCCCAAGCAACAAGTACCACAAAGGAGCTCGAGGTGATAGACCAAACACATTACAACATAAGCATAAAAAGACAAATAAAGAAATAAATCTTGATTAAGACTTGTACGGTACCAATGTACTTGTCTCAAGAATAATACAGGAAGAACTGATAATAAAAGCAATATTGAAAGTAAGACGACGAGCGATAAAAGAGCATATGAACTACTCTGGATCGGGACCACAACCCTTAAACCAAATAAGGATCGGGGTTGCAGACATTCCCCGAGCAGAACTTAGTACCCTCACCACGCGTTGGGAAAAAATAAAACTAGAAGAGCGAGCTATAATAAAAATAACATCACTCATCGAACGACCAAACAACTTTACGGCTTCCTACGATTAACTATCTAGGGTTGTCAACATTAATTTTGAAATACATGTTGTAAGAATATTGCTACCACCGACACTGCAGTTAACCCGGATGGCCAAGGGTATGCTTGTCTAGTAAATTTAAATGCACATTCAACCATACAACAACATAACTTGTTACTTGTCACAAACAAAAATTGAACTCGAAAGCATAAACTTGAACTTGCAATCATAAAATTTCTTTACAACAATAAACTTGTATATAAACTTGTCTTGTAAGTGCCTCAACAAGCGTAAACTTGGTCAGTCATGGAGCCCTTTCCTAGCAGGGTTGTTCCATGCCGGATGGGGCCCTTGGCGATTGGGGTAGCTGGTAGCGCAATATTCTTTCCTCCCAATATTCTAGGTAAATCTTATCTTGTTTAATTATTCTTAATTATTTCAAGTTCTCGAGTCATGAACACTTGTGAACTCCCTAAAATAATGAGTCACGAGTACGAGCTTTTCATGAGTTATCGTATTTGCAACACACGATACATTAGACAATACTCACACTCGATTGCCTGATACCAAATACAATGGATTTCTATACACAAATATTCTACGGTGTCGTGAGGGTGGTAAACTTGTACATATTGTCTTGTGAACTCACATACAAAACTTGTCTGGTATCATAAACTTGTATCGACATAAGGAAGCATATAATAATAATCACTAAAAGGAATTACTAAAAGAATATAACAACAGGGAACATAAAATGTACACAAGAATTTTTTGGCCGCATGCATCCACTGGTCGCATGTACTCACTGGCCGCATGCACCCACTAGCCGCATGGACTCATTGGACGCATGCACCCACTGGCCGTATGGACTCACTGACCGTATAGAATCCCTCTGGGACTTAGCAAAATTTTTATTCGTTTAGCGAGTGAAAACACAAGGTGTTCAAGGACACTTGTGTAAAATATGCAGTCATGCGTCCAACAAGATAGATACATGTTGTCAGCATGCAGAAAGAGTTTATGCCGCATAAACCACTCGGGATGCATGGCACTCTCAGTTGCATAGCTCGCTGGCCGTATGAAGACTTCTTCTTCTCCAACAGCAGGTTCAGCCATGGCCGAAATCTCCCAAAACCAAAAAAATGTTTTCTTCATAAAAAAATTATTTTAACTCCAAATCAAGTAAAACAAAAGCTAAATTGCACGAAATAGAATACTCTAACATAAGGAACCACTAGTTTTTTAAAATATTAAGTTTTTATAGATCAAAACTAAGAAAAACTCATGGAATACATAAAAATCCTAAACTTGAAACTCAGATCTACAAAAATTTATACATAAAAATCCAAAACTCCAAGAACTAAATATGATCAGCAACTCAAGGAGAACAATTTCCATCAATTTTTTTTAAAAAAAACAACATATATATAAAAATTCAAAAAATTATGACTTCACCATTGAGCAAGATGTACTTGCCTTGGGTGGATCCTAGCCTCTATCTCTCACGGTCCAAGTCGCAGCAACTTTTCCTTAGGGTTAGGGTTAGGCTTAGAGGGAGTTTAAGGGAGAGGAGGAAGAAGGAAATAAAAATAAAGAAGAAGAAAGAGGGGAGGGAGAGAAAAGCTCATATATATACTATGAGAGGAGAGAAAGAGGGTTTAGTCATGGGTTCACCCAAAATAAACCGAACCAAGTATCCATTCTACATGCGGGTCCTAAACCGGGTCTTATGGCAATGCCAATGGGTATTCTATTGGTCTCGGGTAGTCTCCCTCAACAACATGAACAATAAATAAAATAAAATGAACCAGCATAAAAAATATAGCAGGAATACATTATCAAGAAAAATTAAATCCTAGAAATTCAAGAAATACTAAATCTGGAATTCGGTGTGACATCTCTACCCTCCTTAGAAAAATTTTGTCCTCGAAATTTTACTAAGGCTGGTCGAGCTGGAATGCAAGAGAAAGCTCAAGAAATCAAATCACAATTCAAATAATTATACTAAGCAAATAACTAAAATAGAAAAGATAGCTGCAGAAGTAACTAATGAATAAATGCACAAAAGCAACAAACAGGAAAATGGAGGCATATTGATACATATACTCCTGAGTCAGTCGAATAGGAACTCGTCCTCGCTTGCCTATGCCGACTCACACAAATGGACAAGAGCCAAGCCTGGAGGTAAGTCTGTACCAATGACTATATCGAGTATATGACTCAAATCCAGGAAATACCTTCATATTTGAGACACATGATAGACACCACATACCACGAGTCATGAAGGCGGGAGAGTGGGGCGATGAACTCACCTTTTGTTCAACGAAAGGATCGAAACGACTATCGTATCTCGAACACGTCGGAACAAGAGATCGTTCAACAAGAACTCAAGAATGAGACAAGCTAAAGAGAGCTCAAAAATCTTACCCATAATTGTAGTGCCTTCGGCTAACAATTGCTCTAGGTTGCCAAATACTTCGTCAGGCCATCGTCTAGGGGCCGTGGCTCTAACTTACTGCTGATTTTGTCTTGCTGGATGGGCTTGCTGGACTTGCGCATACTGTGCTAGATGTTGCTGCTGGAACTTCTGAGTCTGCTTCGGGAGAGGACGTTGGGCTAGGGGTCGAATTGCTAATACTTGTCATGCCCCTGTCCCGCAGGGACCGATCGTCCTCGCTTGGTCCCTACGGAACCAATCGTTCTCGTTTGGACGCGATGCCGTGCAAGACTAATTTGCGCTTGAACAAGACCAAAGCTTTGAACAAGGGTAAGTAAGCTATTCAAGACAGGAGCATCGGCACAATATTGTAGAAAAGTAAAGAACACAATGACATATAAAAATAAGATCTTTATTGATAATCAAGGTGCGTTACAAGCGGCGCTTGGCCGAGATTACAGTTCGCTCAAGCTCTCTATCTCTTGATTACAATGACACCGTTCCATACATTACATCCCTTTATACAAAAGTAGTTTAAAGCATTCTCGATACGGCTCAAGGGATCGATACCAGATTTTTGGGTCCCGGGGATGAGGCACGGCTATCGCTTCCTCGGACGATCCAGCACCTGAGAACAAGCAAAGTGTTGGTGGGTCAGCACTTTGGAGAAAGTACTGGTGAGTATAAAATCAACGAACAGAAGCAACACCCCCTGAGACCCACACTAAGTAAGAATGTGGAAAAATATTACATTACTAGTGATCTTGCTACTTTTACCTATATTTATTTCATGCAGCACATGATTTGAGTCAGTTTACTTCTTTTAAAAAATATAGCTTTGGAAACAGTTTGCATATTCAAACAATAAGCATACAATCGGGACAATATTCTATCATGCAGTGCATAACATGTATTGTGCACCATATTCGATCTCTTAGGAACAAAAGTTATCTCTAGTGGTCTGATCATCTCGAAATAAAACAAGTGCATCAAGTGGACTATCATTCTATCAAGCAAACAAGATGACATATCTATATAATTTTGGTCCCCGAGAAACTCAGGATCAATAGCGGTAAACCAGCTAACTAATGACTCTTTTATCTGATGCTATTAGCAGCTGTGACTCATGGTTGCTTTTCATTAACATAATAGCAGCCGTGACCAAGGTTCAGCTCTTCACTAATAGCCATTGTCCAACCGATGCGAATACATGAAGCACTATCAAATAAACTCTATGATGCAAATAAAATAAACAAGCAATCTATATATAAACTTTTTGTATTTTTTACCCCTTGCTGAACGGTTATCCCTGCAGCAGACATACAAGTTAGCAACAATTTACATAAACATATATGTATAAGGTTCTCTTTCTCTGTCCGTCTCTTCATCAAACAGTTAGGTATGCAAGAAGGCTAGCCTAGCATGCACCCTAACTATATGATGGCCTATGAGTTACCCCACTGATGGACAATAACACCCCTAGATCCCGTGGGACCAGAATATCAAGGTGCTCTAACAATCTCTTCCGGACCGACCGATTCCCAGTGTCCCAAGAATTATTTGAGAGACTATTTACCTTATGCACAAGTTGTCCGAGACCAATGCATGATAAGCAACATCTATTAAATAAAACTATTAGGATGCACTAAACATGAACAAGCATATCACAATCTAATAGCCACACCCCTTTAGATCCCATAGGACCAGAACATCAGGGCGGGCTACTAGACTCTTTTCTTTCATTCTTTCAAGAAAACACGTCTTCCATATTTCATATATCTAATAACACACCCCCTAGATCCCGTAGGACCGGAACATCAGGGTGCACTATTAGTCTCTTCTTATACGAATAAAGACTTATAGCAGTTCAATATAGCAAATCAGACAAGCGAAACATATATTAGCAAGCACGATTTAGATTTTATAACTAGCATGCAATATCTATCTCTTTCTTAGCATATTACAAAGGAACTTGTACAAACAATTCCTTTACTTATCTTTTTAGCATGGCAATGGTTTGTTTGATAGTTGTGTCAGTGTAAATAAGTATGCAATATTTCTTATACATCTTAACTTAGCATGGCAAGGTTCTATCTCTTTTTAGACAAGCATACAAGTTCTCTAGTTGGGCAAACAGATTCGTTTCAATGACAAACAAAATAAGTTCTCTTATCTAGCATCTAGAGTTAGGTTCTATCATTTTTCTTATGAAACTATATTCTTAGAACAATTATTCAAAAACTCAGATCCATTATTAAGGTGTGCAAGAATCAGAGAATAAAGTTCTGCCCACTCTCTTAGATCAATCGTCTTATGGTTCGATCGGAAACTCTCCGAGAAGACTTTCGCTCGAGCAAGCAAATCGATAGTCCTCATCCCTCACCATATACTTATCCACCGACAAAATATTTCGTCCTCAAAACTCAAGGAGAAACTTAAAAAATCCATAGAAGCGATAGTCCTCATCCCTCACCATCCTCAATCAAAATACAAGCAAATCAGGAATCACGAAATCACATCTCCAAACGACAAGAAAGCAAATAAGAAAACTTTTGTGCACACCTTTGAGAATATCTATGGACTTATTGTATGGAACGTTCATTGCAACACAATATTAGGGGCATATCATAGTCAAAGGGAAGAAAATGGGCAAAGAATCGAGTTGCTCTGATACCATTATGTCACATCCCGGTCTCGCAGGGGCCGATCGTCCTCGCTTGGTCCCTACATAATCGATCGTCCTCATTTGGGTGCGATATCGTGCAAGCCTAATTTGTGCTTGCACAAGGCCAAAACATTGAACAAGGGCAATTAAGCTATTCAAGACAGGAGTAGCGGCACAATATTGCAGAAAAGTAAAGACACAATGACATATAAAAATAAGCTCTTTATTGATAATCAAGATATATTACAAGCGGCGCTTGGCCAAGATTACAGTTTTCACAAGCTCTCTATCTCTCGATTACAATGACACCGTTCCATACATTACACCCCTTTATACAAAAGTAGCTCAAAGCAATCTCGATACGGCTCAAGACATCGACACCAGATTTTTGGGTCCTGGAGATGAGGTACGGCTATCGCTTCCTTGGATGATCCAGCACCTGAGAACATGCAAACTGTTGGTGGGTCAGCACTTTGAAGAAAGTACTGGTGAGTATAAAATCAATGAACATAAGCAACACCCCCTGAGACCCACACTAAGTAAGCATGTGGCAAAATATTATATTATTAGTGATCTTGCTACTTTTACCTATGTTCATTTTATGCAACACAGGATTTGAGTCAGTTTACTTCTTTTCAAAAACATAGCTTTGAAAATAGTTTGCATATTCAAAAAATATGCATACAATCGGGACAGTGTTCTATCTTGCAATGAGTAATATGTATTGTGCACCATATTCGATCTCTTAGGAACAAAAGTTATCTCTAGTGGTCTGATCATCTCAAAATAAAATAAGTGCATCAAGTGGACTATCATTCTATCAAGCAAATAATATGACATATCTATATGATTTCGGTCCCGAGAAACTCAGGATCAGTAGCGGTAAACCAGCTAACTAATAACTCTTTTATCTGATGCTATTAGCAGCTGTGACTCATGGTTGCTTTTTACTAACATAATAGCATTCGTGACCAAGGTTTAGCTCTTTACTAATAGCCATTGTCCAACCGACGCGAATGCATGAAGTACTATCAGATAAACTCTATGATGCAAACGAAATAAACAAGCAAGCTATATATAAACTCTTTGTATTTCTTACCCCTTGTCGAATGGTTATCCCTGCAGCAGACATACAAGTTAGCAACAATTTGCATAAACATATATGTATAAGGTTCTCTTTTTCTGTCCGTCTCTGCATCAAACAGTTAGGTATGCAAGAAGACTAGCCTAGCATGTGCCCTAACTATATGATGGCCCATAAGTTACCCTACTGATGGATAATAATATCCCCTAGATCCCATGGAACCGAAATATCGGGATGCTCTAACAATCTCTTCCGGACTGACCGATTCCCAGTGCCCTAAGAATCGTTCGAGCGACTATTTACCTTGTGCATAAGTTGTCTAAGACCAATGCATGACAAGCAACATCTATCAAATAAAACTATCAGGATGCACTAAACATGAACAAGCATATCACAATCTAATAGCCACACCCCCTAGATCCCGGAGGACCGGAACATCAGGGCGGGCTACTAGAATCTTCTCTTTCATTCTTTCAAGCAAAATACGTCTTCCATATTTCACATATATAATAACACACCCTCTAGATCCCGTAGGACCGGAATATCAGGGTATACTATTAGTCTCTTCTTATACAAATCATGACTTATAGTAGTTCAATATAGCAAAACAGATAAGCGAAACATATATTAGCAAGCACGATTTAAATTTTTTAACTAGCATGTAATATCTATCTCTTTTTTAGCATATTACAAAGGGACTTGTATAAGTAATTCCTTTACTTATTTTTTTAGCATGGCAAGGGTTTGTTTGATAGCTGTTTCAGTGTAACTAAGTATGCAACATTTCTTATACATCTTCACTTAGCATGGCAAGGTTCTATCTCTTTTCAGACAAGCATACAAGTTCTCTAGTTAGGCAAACAGATTTGTTTCAATGACAAGCAAAATGAGTTCTCTTATCTAGCATGCAGAGTCAGGTTCTATCATTTTTTTATGAAACTATCTTCTTATAACAAGCATTCAAAAACTCAGATTCATTATTAAGGCGTGCAAGAATCAGAGAATGAAGTTCTGCCCACTCACTTAGATCAATCGTCTTATGATTTGACCGAGAACTCTCCGAGAAGACTTTCACTCAAGCTAGCAAAGCGATGTCACTTGTATATTGTGTCTACGCGGAGCGGGGCACTATAATACTGGTCCTCGTGGGCCTTCAATCGCTGCCCGAGGTAGAGCAGGTAACTGTCAGACTGAAGAAGCCTCTGGGTACAGGATTGGGCATGAACCAATCATGTGGTCGGATGCCCCACATCTGAGACACCGGCCATTGGCCCTCCTATACTGATCTTTGGTGTGCCCTGGCTTACCGCAGTGGTTGCATCCTGCCAATACCGACTGTCTGGTATATTGTACTGAGGTTACTGTGGAGGTTGGAGGTACTGGTGGACGAGGAGTTCTGACTGATAGTGCGGGAGGAGATAACTGAATACTGGTGCTTCTCAGGGATAAGTGTGACCTCTTCTGGTCTTCGGTCCTTGCTACTAATCTTTGGTTGACAAGTTCTTATGACCTAGCTGCCCTGAGTACTATTTTATATGTGGTATAATTATGACCCATCGTAAATTGCTAAAGCTCTAGATGTAACCCTTGCTCAAATATCTTGGCTTGGTCTTCCTCGAAAGCTACCATATGGGGAGGAAATCGACAAAGTCAACAAAAATTGGCCGCATACTGGTCGACCAATCTTGTGTTCTGACGGAGGTTGGTGAACTACTGTTGGAGATGAAACTTGGCGGTTGCGTGGAAATACTTTTCCTGGAAGCGCTCCTTGAACGTCTGCCAGTCAATGGACTTCGGAAGTGCCATTTCTTGTGATGCCCACCAATCTCGGGCAAGATTTAATAATTTTAGCTTTATGACTGCTGTAGAAGCATAAAATATACTGGGGAATTGTACACGTATTATACAGTAAAAACCTCCAAACATACATGAAGTCCGCGTAAAACAGAGCTTCAGCGCTGTGTGGTGTAAAATATGACTTCAGAACATTCCGCGTAAAACAGAGCTTCAGCGCTGTATGGCGTAAAATACGACTTCAGAGTTATACGCATAAAACAGAGATACAGAGCTGTTTGGCGTAAAGAAGAGTTTCAGAGCTGCCCGCGTAAAGCAGCACTTCAAGGCTGTTTTGGCGTAAAAGGTTGCTTTACCCTCCTGCGCAAAGTTTAAAATACGTTTGTTTTTTATACAGCGTAAAGTTGTACGAGGAACTTTTCGTATTCCTCGGATGAATTTGTCAGACGAAACAGTGAACCTGACTCCTGACAAAAGTACTGCACGATGATCGAGAGGACGGCTGTGATGATGATTTTGCACAGAGACCCAGGTTGTCGTTTAGTGACACAAGTCATATTTTATGCTCAAGACTGGAGTCTTATGAATACGCTGCCTATTCTACATGGGCAGAAATGAGTCTTTACGCTCAAGATGAGACAAAATCAGACGCCACGTCAAAAGCTGTTTCTCATACAGAGCTCGAGGCATATCTCTACATTTAATGCACGAGATGGAGGCATATCTCTGCATTTATTGTACGAGATTTGGTTCTATTCTTTAGATTTTATCATGACTGGGAAAGCTAAAACTGTAGCTAATACGCTCACATCACCATCCTTGTATTTTACGCCAACCAGGCTATTTTCAACTATAGGAGTACGTCGTGTGCTATCTCCTCGAAATATGCCAACTCAGGCTATATTTGCAAAGGTATGTGATAAGGCTATTTAGCCCAGAATACGCTCAAGACCTCAGTCGTGATGGATAATTGGCTATTTTTACACTGGTTATCTATTATTCATGCACCATCGAGTTTTACGCAGAGTTTGGATTTTACGCCAACAAGACAACTATTTGGCTTTTACGCCAACAAGACAGCTATTTGGCTTTTACGCCAACAAGACAGTTATTTGGCTTTTACGCCAACCATCTTTACGCAGGAGCAGTTACCTACATGGCTTGTATGTCATGATCTTCGAGAAGCAGTTATACGCGTTACCTCATAATGGGACACGTGTCATACGCAGATCCAGAAGATTATTTAAACGTGGGTAGCAGTTATTATAACCGCCACATAAAAGATGCAAATTTCTTCACAGTTTGGCTTCTATGCCAACTGGACAGTTATTTTGACTGATATCTATAAATAGAGACCCCTGGTCATAGGGGATGGGGGATCAGAATCGAGGGGAGATCAGAGACAGAGAGCACAAATAGAGAGTGTTGATTGACAACTTTGGCAACGAGAATTCAATCTCACTTGTAACCTTTGAAGCTTCTTCTTCTTCTACAGCACTTCTTCATTATTGTGTAGTCCAAGGGACAAAGTGATCGATCGCAGATCAGACTCCTATAGCAATTCTTCCCCAGAATTATTTTTATTGTACTTAACATCCTCGTATAGGATTAATTATACTATTTTTCTTGTTTATAAGCAAAAAAAAAAAAGAAAGGTTTCGTATAAACCCTCTTCTTCTCTCATTTTTTTATTTATTCAAACACAAGATAGCAATTCTGCTGGGGACGACTTTCTCCTCTGACGAGAAAGCAATTGCTCAACACGATGCTGTGTCCGTTGGATCGACGAAGAAGACTTTGGTCGTCTAGTTCGACCAATCTGCTTATGAAGACATGCTTCATGAAGGGGGTAGCTCTCCCTCCTCCTCTGTCCAGAATAACAGGAAGCTGCGTAAAATATGGATGCCTGAGACGTCCTCTGCCCTTCCTGCAAGCTCTCACTCTCTGATCAACAAGGCTGTGACAATACAGCCAACACGCCCAGTGCGTAAAAATTTGTCTACAGTCTGTGACGTGGCAGACAAAACTTCTGGCAATGCCCCAGTGCCGATCCAGAAGTCTCAAAAGAGCTCTGCGCGTAAAACTTCGTCTCCCGTCTGTGACGTGGCAGATAAAATTTCTGGCAAGGCCTCAGTGCCAATCCGAAAATTTTAAACGCGCCCTGTGCGTAAAATTATATCTCCCGTCTATGATGAGACAGATGTACCCTTTAATCACATCAAGGAAAAACAAGTGGCGAATCTTCCAACCTCTAGGCTTTTACGCCCACAAGGGAAGAAAATACCCACTTTACAGATTACGAGGAATTTTCCTGTTTTACACGAACCTGTGCCAAAATCCAAATTATGCCAGGATAGGTCTGTCCACGTAAATAAGACTCGTTTTACGGGAAAATGTGCTCCTCAGACAGATGATGGATCATATGCTACTCATATGGGTGAACTGCTGTATTTTTATGGCAGAGAAAGGGCTATGATTCATAATCTACATATTCCCACTGATGTAAAAAGGCAGAATAAGCCTTCTTCTTCTTCTTCTTCTTCTTCTTCTTCTTCTGTTAATTCTCCTAATTTGCATGATTTCTTGATCCAGAGACGCAAAGACAGGGGTTAAAATCATGATTTAGTGTCCCTAACTACCAAGCGTGGGGAGATCATGTGGGAAGTAGCGTCAACATCTAAGGTCGTCATGACATATGGACCACATAAAGAATCTGTCTTTATTGTTCCACCTACTCGTAACGATCATCATCAAATAATCTTTGGTCGAATGCGGAATAGACCAATTGTACAAGAAGAATCTCGCGAGTCTGATGTTGAGAAAATGCAAATCCACAGATATAGCCCACATGCTTTAATTATTATGCAAAATATGGGTTATAATTTGAAGTTGAAGCAAGGCCTCAATTATGAAAAAGGTAGACGAATACCGTTGCATGGTGATCCTTACTGTCAACGAACTCATTTTGGGTTAGGGTTTACTACATCTCTTGCAAACTCCAAACCTCCAGAGTCTGATCCTGTAATACCAGAGGCAGGTCCTTATAAATTTACTTTTGTGGACAAAGGCAAACAAAAAGAAGAAGAAGAACCAGACAACGATATGTCTGGGGGTAGTCTCCCTCGACAAAACAGAGCAGCATCCAAAGCTGGAGGTAGAATTCCCTCTGAGTCTGAAGATGATGCAACTATGACCATCTTCCCTGAGGACCATACGACTCCGGTATCAGAAGCCCGAAAGCCAAAGGGGACTTTCTCCTTCAATGATGATGACATCATTGAAATCTTCAATATATTGATGAAGGAAAACAAGCTTCGGCTACCCAACATCAGATACCCTGAAAGGACTGGCAAAGTCGATGACCCAAAATATTGTCTCTTTCATCGGTACATTCATCACCCCACAAAGGTATGCTATGTACTGAAAAGGAGAATCCAAGATTTGATCGACGCCAATGTCATCACTTTGCATTTATAAACGAGAAGACGGTCATTGCAAATTGATCTCACTCCAACGTGGCAATTTGCTCCCTCAAGAAGTACCGGATGATGAGTCCCTAAGTCTACTCGCACACTCCCGCCGTGGCTATTCATAATCTATCTCGTTAGACGCTAGCCATGCTCATATTGCCTCTGAACTATTGTCCCATCAATATCCCCAGCTGAGCGATCTGCTGGTCTATCTTCATGTTCGGATAGACCACACTCAACAAATCAATCCCCAATGAATTTTTCGGACATGCTTTCACGTTCATATTACCTCTGAACTGTTCTTAATTTTTTTTTTCCCCCAGCTGAGTTTGCCATGTCCAGTGACCTCTGAGCAAACCTCCCAGGTTATTGCTATCAATCAGTTCACGTCCATATTACCTCTGAACTGCTGTCATAATATTTCTTTCAGGCTGAGTTTGTCATGTTCATATTACCTCTGAATAAACCTTCCGGGTCCGGCTATCGATTATCATGTCCATATTACCTCTGATATCGGTTGTCATCTCAACTTAACCCCCGTACTTAACTCTTAGTACGCCAGTGGTGTTAGGTCCACAAAAACTGTCATGTCTATATTACCTCTGGCAGGGCTTGCCTTAAACTTATTACTTGTACTCTCGTGCACAAGAAGTAATAAGTCCACCAAAAAAACCCCTGGGGGGATGCCCGCAATGGAAACAAATTATTTATATCCATATTACCTCTGAACTATCCTTATTTTCCCCAACAAAGAAAAAGTCAGGTCATGTTCATATTACCTCAGAAACATGTCTCCCCACTATCCCCACAGAGTCATATTTTACAGCGTCCGTATGACCTCTGGTAGGACTTGTCTCAAACCCATTACTTGCACTCTCGTGCACAAGAAGTAATGGGTCCACAAAAATCCCCCAGCAGGATGTCTCTACTAGCCACAAAATCTATCACTTCCATATTTTCTCTGATTGGGCTTGTTTTGAACTTATTATTTGCACTCAACATGCGCAACAAATAATAGGTCCACCAAGGATCCCCCAGTAGGATGTCCTCAACAAAACACGGTATTGTACTATGTTCATATTACCTCTGGTACGATGTTCGAAGTTCACACAAACAATTATAAAGAAATGGGAGGGCCCTTATGTGATTGAAACAATATTCTCAAATGGCGCTTACAGATTAGCCAAACCTAATGATGATTTGATAATGGCTCCTGTCAACTTTAAATTCTCGAAGAAGTATTATACTTGATCTCCTTTCCTTAAAGGAGTATGATGAAGATCTCATTCTTGCGGTACTATGTACAAAGGTTAGCTGAATCATATTCTATCAGGTTCATATGACCTCTTAATAGATATGCTTAATTAATTTGTAAACCTATCATGTTCATATTACCTCTGATAGTGTTTGGTATACAAATTTAGTTGGATTATATTCTATCTGGTTCATATTACCTCTGAATAGATTTACATTCAGCTAAAAATCTTACCGAAAGTATATCATGTTCATATTACCTCTGATATAACTTTCATCTTAGCCTATCATTTATATTCTAAAGTGATGGGTCCACAAAGTCAGAAAATATATCTTTATTATCTCTGAGAAATTACAGGAGAAGCAAAAAAGTACATCATTAGGGAGGAGCAGTTAAATCCCTGATCTGTTGCGCCAAAGCAACCATCCTCTCATTCCTGGAGTTCAAAATGTTGTTGCGAGCCCGTTCCAGCCTTGCCTCATCATTGCTCAAGAGAGATAGTTTGGACAGAGAATCAATAAAGCTTGCGTGGATGACACCCACATTTTTTTAGTTCTGCTGAGCTGTATTCACTTGGCCCTTCAATACATCAGGAACTAGCGATGCCTTGAGAAGCCTCTCCCTTGTTTGAGCAAGTTCAACTTCCAATTCTCGAACCCTCACTTCATATCCCTCACATTCTGTACAGCACTGAGCGAGCTGAGGAATACTCTCCACCAATACTGCTTGCTCTTTCTCCATCTCTTGTTGCTGTTCCTGGATGGATTTGTTTAAAGATTCTGTCTGCTGAGCAAGTTTTGCAGTTAGTGAGTCGTACTCAGCCCGAACCAAGTCATTGATGCTGCTTCGGGATAGTTGCAAATATTTGTTAATGGGTTGTTCTAAACCATTAACCATTTGCTCTAGCGCATCAGCTCTTTCAACGTCATTAGAATTTCTAATCGGCGCTATAGTGAGCTTGGAGGACGTCTTCAGAGCATCAAAGCCTAGATTCTTCTCCAGCACCATCGATATCAATTCTTTCAAAGTGAGGTAGAATATGCTAGTGTATTGTTCAACTAGCATAGCAAAGATCGAATGGACGTTGGGAGTGGCCGCAATATCGGTAAGTCGTCTTTTCGGAATTACTGTAGAGGATGTTGCCACAGTCGTTGCTTCAACAGATGGCGCGACAAAAGAAGAGACACCAATAACAATTGAAGTTGCTGGCATGCTCGACGAAGGAGGCACAGTCGAGACGGTGGGTTCATCCACCTCTGATATTATTTGAACTGCTGCTGGCGGGATATTGTCTGAGAATGTTGCAGATGGAAGATCAACGGCTTCAAGGTATGCTTCTTCGACGGTGGTCACCGCCGTTTCATTAGCTGGATCCGCAATAAAATCAAAGGTTGTTTCAGCTCTGCCCTCCCCAGAAATGTCTTCGCCTGAAAATAAGAGAAAGTTAATATCAATTTGATGTTAAATTTTTCCAAAAAAAGTGTGAAGTCAACATTTACCCATAGCCGATGGTATGTATATTGCGTCTGCAGCCTGTATAGCTAAATCATTTCTTAATGATGCTAAACAAGCTATCATACCTGGAGATGAGGCTATACCAATTGACGCTTGAAGGTAGTCATCCCAGTCATCACCCAGATCTACTCGAGGTTCATCGGGTGGAATCTCGCTTGAAATACTTACAGATGAAGGAGGGGCTAGTCCCATTATTTATCTTCGTAAAGGTATACTGATTCTTATTACGCTCGGCCTCGAAGGCGATCTAGAAGCACTACCAGTAATGGTGTAGCAGCAACAGTCGCAGGCAAAGAATCACCAGCACTGTCAGCTGGAACTGTGGAGGTTCCTTCTTTAAAAGGCGAAGGATCCCTAATCAAAGAATCATCCCCAACAGGGGAAACAATAGGCTCACTCATGGAAGAGGCCCCTTTGGTGGAAGTCTTTTTAGGACCTCTGGTAGTCTGCTTCTTCTTGCGAGAGAAAGGTTCTTTCAGAGTGGAAGCCTTTCGTTTATGGGAAATAATGAGAGGCTCTGCTGGCGGAGCTATTACGCCTCTCGGTAAAATCAACAAATAATTATCTGCACCGGTGGTTTCATCACCTTCATCAGAGGAAACAGATGGTATCTCCTCTCTTCCAGTGGACTTATGGGAGGGCATTCTGAAACTTTCATGTACATCAAAATCACGATGGAAGGTACTGATGGACGCATAAAACTGTACGTACGAATGAAGAATGCGCAACTCCGTGGATAGAGAAGTCTCGGGCACAGCAAAGGTTGCTCCAGTACAACCCATGATGAAATACCGCCATCCTCTAACTCCATCAATAAGCCCACCTTTAAATTTGAAGCTGGTAATGGGATTCCCCACATGCAACTGATCATATCCAAATTGCCTGGCAAAACGGTTAGGCAGATAAGGCTCCTAGTAGCAGTGGTCCTTACTTCTGTACAACAGGTGGGAAGGTCTAATGCAGACCAACCAGTAAAAGGCTTCAGGAGAAAGAATAGTCTTCTCCTGACCTGCATCCTGAAGTTTAGTCCCCTGTTAATTAATATGTACGGGGGGGGGGGGACGGTGTAGAAGAACTTTCAACTATGGGCAAAATTTAGTGCTAGTCGACAATCTATGACGCTAGTCACATTCCAAAGGAAATTCTTGTAATTCAAGAAGAAGTTATTTCTCGAACCACTGGCAGATCCGGAAGACATCACTCTGGTGTTGTGAAGGATTAACCATCCCATCAGATATAAGAATGGTAATTCTACTATGGGATATCCTTCACGCTGCGTAGTATCGGCCAGCAGCCCATCAGTAATAGCCCTCAGGCCGGCTTGTATCCTGCATACCATGACAGGGAGCAAGCCCAATCTTTTTCCAAACACCAAATGCACTGCAGGCCATAAGGTGTTGCGATGAATACGATCCGCAGACGCGATGTCTGGCACCACCCATCGGCGTAGCCAAATAGAAAGAAAGCCAGCCAGTTGAGCTTCCCTTGACAGAGGCTTTCGACAATGCCTCATATAACTGCAGGCTTTGGTTCCTGCAGGATAACCCCCTATCTCTTCATTAAGAACACAATCTGAAGTCCCTGCATCTTCAATAAGATCATCAATTGTGTTGGCGTTAAGCATGCTCAGAAGGTTTAAAGGTTTGTCTTTGCTATCTACAACCTTGTCCTGCTTGGCATCTCTAGCCTGATGGAAGAAGAGGTAGGATACCCATTTGTTAATATGGGCTAAATCAGAGGGCTCTCTGTAGAAGGTGGTGCATGCAAGATAGTGGCTCATCAGCTCTTGGTATATTGCCACTACCCGAGGGTTGGTATCCTTTAACTCTCTGTTGGTGGGGATGTATTCTTCATAAGGAATGTCTTCCATTGGCAGCTTTGAGATATCTGCCATCTCATGAAGGGCTAGGCCCAACTCAGCTATCGGAGTGGCGAAAGTCCCAGTGAGCGAGTTATATCGTTTCATCAAAGCCAAGAACAAATTAGGGTTGATGGGCAGCCCAACACTAGTAGCACTCACAGCCTCAAAAAAGTTAATACTTTCCAACTCCATTTGAAAGTGCTTCAGGGCCCATGCAGTTAAACTGGCCCATCGAAGATTATGGGGGCTAAGCCATCCACTGGTGCGAGGGTTAACCTTGGGATATACTCCTCGCTGCCCCATGAATTTATTATAGAAAGTGGCCATTTGAAATGGCTGGAGCAAGGAAGAGTCCTCACTAGGGATGCTGCCTGGTAGTAATCCTCTGAAGGGCATGACAGGGCCTGAGGGACAGCTTACAAAGGATCCTCGGTTTAATCCTTTCTTATAAAAGATCTTTCCCGACTGGCCATGAAGATCAGGAGTCAGAGTCCATGCCATCTTTCTGGGATGTGTGGCATTGAAGAATGCAAAGATAGGATATTCTCTGGGCATCTTTGGCAGATACATGACCGTGCCCTCAGCAGAAAATACCCAATCTTCCTTCTTGGACTTTGTCTGGGATTGTTTATCAATAACATCCCCAAATAAGAAATCTAGTTTCTTATACTCAGTGCCATCTATGTACGTCAAGGGTTCCCCACTGATCATACTCAGCAACATTCGTTCTCCTTGGGCAGAGATCAGAGTTCCCCTTTCTTGAGGATACTCGTTTTCAGAGATGGGGAAAGTCACATGGGACAAGTCCTCCAAGTAGTTGGAATTCAGCATTCCAGCAGCAAAGCCCATCACTTCAGCCAGAGGGGGGATCTGTAGGTCCACTACAAAAAGCAAGAGAATAAGTCAGTTTTTTCAGTGCGTAAAACGTAAGGTGCTACACTCTTGTCGTATACGCCAAAACTTGACAGTCTGAGTTTTACGTCAGATTACAAAAATTTAAGTTTTACACTGGAATTTACATCCAGCACATAAAACTTAAAGTTTGCAGTATATGCCAAAACCTAACAGTCTGAGTTTTTATGCCAGTCTGGAAAAATTGAGTTTTATGCTGAAATTTACATCCAGTGCGTAAAACGCAAGGTTTGTAGTATACGCCAAAATTTGACAGTCTAAGTTTTTCCGCCAGACTGTAAAAATATGGAGTTTTACGCTGACACATTAAGAATGTGGTCGTATTTGCGCATAAACGTACAACGTATTTTATTTCTCTCGAAGTCTTTACCTATGATGCCCGGTGCACAGCTAGACGGCGGAGCACTTCGTTCAGAACGAGGCTCGCTTGGCCTTGTAGGAGTCGCTCGTGCTTGAGCAGTGGAGCGAGATGATGAAGCGGCTTTCTTTTCCTTAGCGATGGAGGCCTGTTTTGGTGCCATGGCGAATCTGAGAGTTTTCGGGAAGAGACGAAGAGTCTTCAGAAAGAGATGAAGGGTTTTGCAAAGACAGATGAAGGGTTTTTCTCTCTCATGACCTAGGCCTATTTATAGAGTTCAAGTGACTCTCCGAATCCTTAACCAAATCTAATTTTTAATAGTCGGTTATGATTTGGGACCACGCCAGCCGATCATTTGAAAAGGAAGACAGATAGTCATATTGCGTAACAGATCCCTGATTTTACGCTCAGATTTTATGCGCATAGCAAAGATCTATGATTTTACGCTTAGAAGCTTTTACGCTCAGAAGCTACAGATCTACGATTTTACGCTCAAAAGCTACAGATCTATGATTTTATGCTCAGAAGCAACAGATCTATGATTTTACGCTCAGAAGCTACAGATCTACGATTTTACGCTCAGAAGCTACAGATCTACGATTTTACGCTCAGAAGCTACAGATCTACGAATTTACGCTCAGAAGCTACAGATCTATGATTTTATGCGCATCTTAAATTACGCGAAACAACAGTCAGCAGAATACGCGTATATAATGGTAATCTGGGTTTTACGCTTGAAGAAGCCGATTACAAGAGTTTACGCAGGAAATACTCTTCTTATCAGCATTTTTTCTTCTTTTTCATTCGAGAAGACTTCATCAGACGAAGGGGCCAAGGAGTTCCCTGAAAGTGTCTGTCTTCACTGGAGATGACTTTTCTTTCTTGGCCATTGGATAGTTCATTCAAAGTTTGGCCAAATTTTTTTACATCTAGTTCGGGGATGGCCTGTTCGGCGGACATTTCTTGTCCTGTCTCGAGAATCTTTCGAGAAGCCATTTTTGACGATGATGTTCTGAACAGATGTTCTTCGAAGAAGAAAGAACAGTTCAGAATTCTATGTGACTCCTCGTCCAAAAACAGCATAACAATTTGATTTTCAAGACAACTTAATGCTAAAGAGCTGTTTACGCATCTTTCTTTACGCGTAAAAGTTAGGACGTGACTGGATGCATATTTATTAGAGTCAGCGTAAAAATTACTCGAGCGTGTTAAAGCTGTGCATTACCAGACTTCCTCACAGCAATATGGCAAATCAATAGTGCGTAAAAGAAGACAAGTTTATTAATCATGATTAAATATGATGGAAATCCATTTTACAAAGGATTTTTATTAATATTCAAGATCATGACTACATATAATGGGAATCTATTACGCTAGGTTCTCGTCTGATAGAGATCTTCATTGCTTCTTCTACAACACTTCTTTGGCCGGGAGGCCAAGAAAATGGTTAATGGAGGGAGGATACAGAACTGGGCCTATTTAAATTATTCAAGCCCTCCTCCATATGTCATCAGTGGCCATGCTCAGATTTGTGTTTGGGATTCAGACCCAACACAATACTGGAAGACACGGCCAAGCTGCCCACCAGGGTCCAGCTTCATAACAGGGGAAAATACAGCTAGCAAGCTGTGTGGTCTAATGCGACCCTTCCTCTCTCTTTGACGAATCGCCATATAAAATCGCTGATTATCTCGAGGAAAGAAAGCTATGATATCCTTCCACGATCCATCGTTGTAGAGAATATTTGCTCGAAGATGTCTCTTTTTACGGTCCCTTACATGCTGGAAGAGCATAATCTTCTTCTTTCTCAGTTCAGCGCAATGAATCTCAGCAGCCATCTTTGTGGTGAAGGAAGTATGGAAAAACAGGTTCACTCGCTTGTATTTATATAGGCAGAAGAGAATATACCAAATCCCAACAACTTCTTAAATATCGCCGAAAAATCAGCCTCGAAGAACGAGTCAAATTTGACCATTTTATGCTTCATTCAAAGTATTTCAAATTACGAAAAATTTGAAAACTTTGAAGGGGGTCTTATAGAAGCATGAAATACGCTGGGGAATTATACGCGTATTATACAGTCAAAACCCCCCAACATACATGAAGTCCGCGTAAAACAGAGCTTCAGCATTGTGTGGGGTAAAATATAATTTTAGAACAGTCCGCGTAAAACAGAGCTTCAGCGCTATGTGGCATAAAATACGTCTTTAGAGTTATACGCGTAAAACAGAGATGCAGAGCTGTTTGGCGTAAAGAAGAGTTTCAGAGCTGCCCGCGTAAAGTAGCACTTCAAGGCTGTTTTGGCGTAAAAGGTTGCTTTACCCTCCTGCGTAAAGTTTAAAATATGTTTGTTTTTTATGCAGCGTAAAGTTGTACGAGGAACTCTTCGTATTCGTCGGATGAATTTGTGAGATGAAACAGTGAACCTGACTCCTAACAAAAGTACTGCACGATGATCGAGAGGACGGCTGTGATGATGATTTTGCACAGAGACCCAGGTTGTCGTTTAGTGACACAAGTTGTATTTTACGCTCAAGACTGGAGTCTTCTGAATACGCTACCTATTCTACATGGGCAGAAATGAGTCTTTACGCTCAAGATGAGACAAAATCAGACGCCACGTCAAAAGCTGTTTCCCATACAGAGCTCGAGGCATATCTCTGTATTTAATGCACGAGATGGAGGCATATCTCTATATTTAATGCACAAGATTTGGTTCTATTCTTTAGATTTTGTCATGACTGGGAAACCTAAAACTGTGGCTAATACGCTCACATCACCATCCTTACATTTTACGCCAAACAGGCTATTTTCAACTATAGGAGTACGCCGTATGCTATCTTCTCGAAATACGCCAACTCATGCTATATTTGCAAAGGTACGTGATAAGGCTATTTAGCACAGAATACGCTCAAGACCTCAGTCGTGATGGATAATTGGCTATTTTTACACTGGTTATCTATTATTCATGCACCATCGAGTTTTACGCAGAGTTTGGCTTTTACGCCAACAAGACAGCTATTTGGCTTTTACGCCAACAAGATAGTTATTTGGCTTTTACGCCAACCATCTTTACGCATGAGCAGTTACCTACGTGGCTTGCATGCCGTGATCTTTGAGAAGCAGTTATACGCGTTACCTCATAATAGGACACGTGTCATACGCAGATCCAGAAGATTATTTAAACGTGGGTAGCAGTTATTATAACCGTCGCGTAAAAGATGCAACTTTCTTCACAGTTTGGCTTCTACGCCAACTGGACAGTTATTTTGACTGATCTTTATAAATAGAGACCCCTAGTCATAGGGGATGGGGGATCAGAATCGAGGGGAGATCAGAGACAGAGAGCACAGACAGAGAGTGTTGATTGATAACTTTGGCAACGAGAATTCAATCCCACTTGCAACCTTTGAAGCTTCTTCTTCTTCTACAACACTTCTTCATCATCGTGTGGTCCAAGGGACAAAGTGATCGACCGTAGACCAGACTCCTATAGCAATTCTTTCCCATAATCATTTTTATTGTACTTAACATCCTCGTATAGGATTAATTGTACTCTTTTTCTGTTTTATAAGCAAAAAAAAGAGAAAGGTTTGGTATAAACCCTCTTCTTCTCTCATTTTTTTGTTTATTCAAACAACTGCTACCTTCTCATCATCTGGGATCTTGGTTACATCCATGATAGCCTCAAAGTCCTTGAGCCAAGAATCTACTGAAATTGCATCTTCCGTGCCGATGAACTTGGTTGGGCACATGTGGCTAACATTGGTCGCTGAATTATGAGTATAACACCTACTGTTTTTGAGTGCTAATCTAACTCCCTAGCAAAGAGTAGTGTTGGTCTATTATTGTCCTTGCTGAAACTGTTGGCAGAGTTGGACCACTTGTTGCTGAAGTTGGATTTGTTGTTGTTATACCATCATCATAGCCTGGATCACCTCTAACATAGCCTTCAAGCTTGCCTGCCCTCGTTGTACTTGTAGAACTGGTGGTATTATCTGAGCTGGCTGGGCTGGTATGAATGACAAAGCGGGATGAACTGGCTGTTCTGACAAGACTGGTGGCGTTGATTCTGCTAGTCGGACAGGCATAACTTGTGGAGCCGGCTGATAAAAATCTACTGATGCTTGCCCTTTGTTCAATATCAGAATCTGGCCATGGCCTACTAGATCTTCTGGAGTTATCGGTGCAATAAAACCCTCGGAAGGAGGAGCAGGTGGGGTATCCCTGAAGGACAAGGAGAAAGGATATCAACAAGGGATGAGAATGGAATAATCATGTCAATCAAGTTTGAAGTTCAAAAAAAGCGAGAGGTGCATGTTGCAAGTGGAGTTCAATCGAAGATCATAGAGGATTGAGATTATAACAAGATGAGTCCTCCCACAACTCTGAAAAAAGACCTGTATGGGCCACCAAGAAAACCTTGTCACGCCCTGCTCCCATAATACTGGATAAATACAGGGATTGACATGGCCAACCGCATCTTGCAGAATATCGAAGTAAGCCGCAATGTGTTAAGGTTATCTAGAAGACAAATGGGTAAACTCTAGCATGCTATGACATCCGTCCTAAGGTCGACAAATCCTACAATCTCAATCCAACAACACAAGTACAAGAATATATCATATATGAAAGTAAAGTGGTGTCTAAAATTATATGTCAAATATGATCATGAAGCTAGTGAATACAAAATACTGCTGTAGAAGCATGAAAAATATGCTGGGAAAAGCTACACAGCCTCTTGATACAGAGCAGCGTAAGCAGAGGCCTTCAGAGCCATCAGGCGTACGACAGAGTTTTCTCCGCTAAAATACAGCATGAAGAATAAAGCTCAAAGGACCATCCGCATAAGTGCAGTACGTCCAGGCCGCTCCAGCGTGAAACAGAGTTCTTCATCGCCTCCATGGCGTAAAACTCAACCGCTCTCAAAGCAGCGTGATAGCGTACGAGGAACGCTTCATCTTCCCCGAAATGAACCTGTCAAGTCATGCAGTGAATCTGACCTCTGACTCCTGACAAAAGGTGATGCACGGCTACCCAGACGACGGCTGGAAACGATGGCAGACCTCTCGGGACGCGTCCCACAGTATGATGGCGGATCTCACCATTTAATACAGAGGATTTGGTAAAACATCACCAAACCATCGTTTACCGGAGTCCCCTCAGCATAAACCGCTCTTTTGCGTACAAGGGAATACGCTGCCCTATTTTACACAGGCAAACATGAGCTATTTTACGCTCCGCAGCAGACAAACCGCCTGCCACGTCAAAAGCTGCACTTCGTACGGGATTCGAGGTACGTCTCCACGTCTAATTGCACAGGGCGGTGACAGTTTCTCTCAAGACGCATCTCTACGACGGGTGCACAGAAGGCCTGTAGACCTTCGAAACACGCCTCCGCATTTAATGCATAAGGTGATGGCAAATCTCTGCAAAAGATTTGGTTATATCTTCAAAAGCCGTAATTCCGGCTAAGGCGTCCACATCAGCACGGTGTGCAGCGGCTTCTACGCCCATTCAGGATCTGTGCTCAAGCGGCTTCTACGCCCATTCTGGCACGATATGCAGCGGCCTCTACGCCCATTCAGGATCTGTGCTCATGCGGCTTCCACGCCCACTCAGTCTCTACGACTACTCGGCTTCCACGCCTACTCGGCTTCCACGCCCACTCAGTCTCTACGACTACTCGGCTTCCATGCCTACTCGGCTTCTATGCCTGTTCGGTTTCTATGCCTGTTCGGCTTCTATGCCTGCTCGACTTCCATGCCTGTTCGGCTTCTATGCCTACTTGGCTTCTATGCCATGGTGACGGACATTTGGCTTCTACGCCAACCTCTTCTACACAATGGATACCTACCCGCGTGGCTTTTACGCCGTGATCTTAGTAGCAACCGTACGTATTGTGTCCCCTTAGTTGGACCCACGTCACCCGCTCAGTCAAAAGATCATCTATACGTAGGCATTGGTTACTTTAACCGTTGTGTAAAAGGGTACTGTACTTTCCACTCCTCGGTTGCTACACCAATGGAGTGGTCACTGTCACCAAAGACTCTATAAATAGAGGCCCCTGTCAATGGGGAACAAGGTCAAAAAAAATTGGTCAAGAAACCGATATCAGATCCCAGGTCAGAAAATTCGGTCAAGAGTACCAATATCAGATCCAAGGTCGACAGTCGGAGAAGATCGAACAAGGAGGAGAGAGAGAGAGAGAGCCCGGAGCTCAGGCAAAGAGCGGGGATCGACGACTTCGGCATCGTGCATCCACCCTCTCCTGCAACCTTCGAAGCTGCTACCTGTCTTCCACGACACTTCTTCAACATCGCGTGGTCCAAGGGCTAAAGTAATCGACCGCAGATCAGACACCTATAGCAATTTATACCCAGATTAAATAAATTGTACTCCCACATTCTCGTATAGGATTATGTTGTACAAGTTTGTTTGTAAACCAAAGGGCGCGGGTTTTGCACAAACCCCATCATTGAAATACACTTTCATTCTTTCGTTTAATACCACAAACAAGATGGCGACTCTGCTGGGGACGTCTTTCTCTTCTGACGAGGAAGTAATTGCTCAACGCGATGCGGTATCTATAGGAACCGTGAAGAAGACGCTGTTCGTTCATTTCGACCAGTCTGCTTACGAAGACATGCTTCGAACCAGGGGTAGCTCTCACTCTCTCTCCGTCCAAGACAACAGGAAGCTGCGCAAAGTGTGGATGCCCAAGACATCCTCAACCATTCCTGTGGACTCTCCGATCTCTCCGATCTCTCCGACCAATGAGGTGGTAGCATCGCTCCCTCCGTGCCCTGCACGTAAAATTCAGTCTCCCGCTACGCGCGGTACAAACAAAACTTCGGGCAAGGCCTCTGCGCTAACCCAGAAGTATCCACTGCGCTCTACGCGTAGGAACGAGTCTCCCGCTACGCGTGGTACAGACAAAACTTCGGGCAAGGCCTCTGCGCTAACCCAGAAGTATCCACTGCGCTCTACGCGTAGGAATCAGTCTCCCGCTACGCGCGGTACAGACAAAACTTCCGATGGTGCCTCAACGCCAAATCGGAAGAACAGATCACGCTCCACGCGCGAAACAATATCTGACTTCTACGATGAGCGCGGTGATCTCCGCGAGGGAAAGCAAGCAGGCGAATATTCAACCTCTCGGCCTTTACGCCAGCAAGAGAATAATCTGCCTACCCTCCGGAATACGCGAGAAGCCGATGGCCGACTGAGGACCTCTTCAGCTTTACGCCAGTCTGAGCGAATCTCCAAATTACGCCAGGCAAAGTCCCGCGGCGTAAAGCAAGCTCCGGTTGCTACTCCTGACCTACGCGAATGCCTAGTCCAGAAGCGTAAGGAGAGGGGATCTTCCAATATGTCTATTACGCCCCCCAGAGAGTAATGTTGTAATAGTCATAAGATTATGATTGACTGCTGCTGTTCTAAAGCAAAACGGCCGATCTTCGACCGATTGAGCTACTCTCAGTCTTTTCCGGAAGAAGAGCACGCGTATGCGTCCGTGAACATGGCTTCACGCATACCCAGAAGAAGGTCGAGCTCGAGACGTCATCCCTCTGGGCCTCCGAGCCGAAGAAGATTCGAAGACCTCCTCTGGAGCACTGAAGCTGGGGTGTTCCAAAACACCCGGGCAAGGTCACAACAACCAGCTCCGTACTCGTCTAATTCCGACGCTGGGGGTCGCCAATCTCACAGAACAGATGCTGAGAGTGTAGAGTCGACTTCTGCGGCGACCTATACTAATCCTTCGATGACGCCCAGGGAAGTGGGAGCTTACGCCATTGAAGACGAACGCGAGGAGGCTTCAGGAAACGCGGAACAACGCATCATTATGCTAGAGACATCTTTGAAGCAAATGCAATCCGTAATGGAGAACATGCACCAGATGATGCTAACTCAGCACGCGACTGCCATGGCTCAAGTGTCGGTCCCGCCAACTCAGATACGTATGGGGGTGGACTTACCACCATCCGACCCAAGCCAAGAACCTGCTCTAGATCAAGAGTCAGCAGTCCCTCCGCTTCCAACTGAGAATCCGATGCAGGCAGTGCGGGAGTTGAAAGCCCAGTTTGACGCCTTGAGGCACAAAGATCAGCTCAAGAAACTGGGAATCAACCAGCCTTACCCGGCTATCTGGGAAGAAGTCTCTTTTCCTCCGAAGTACAAACCTCAGACCATGGCTTTGTTCGAAGGAAAAACATCACCAAGTCAATACATGAACTATTTTAGTATGATGACGGTGTTGCTACAAGGGAACGACGCCCTCCTCACTCGGGTGTTCAAGGGCTGCCTCTCAGGAGTAGCCTATCAGTAGTACCGTAGCTTGGCGGACAACTGCGTTACTTCCTTCGAAGAATTCAAAGCGCTATTCTTCACACGATTCTATGAGGGTGGAATGGACATGTCTATGTCCTCCCTCATTGAAGTCAAGCAAAGGGAAAAGGAGGATGTTCGCACCTTCGTCGAACGTTTTCGTCAGGCCATCTAACAAATGCCTCCAGGAGGTCCAGACTCGGCGTTAGTAGAAATTTGCAGGAAGAACCTCCTTCCTATAGTCTCGGTGTTCACAGGACCATATCAGTTCCATGAGTGGCCCTCGTTCATCGTCTCGGCAGTGGCCGCCGAAGACAACAGTCGCAAGGCGCGCGACAACGGCATCATTATAAAACCCCCTTCCTAGAAATCATATATACCTTTTTATTTATTTATTATTAATTAAATTGTAGTAATTAGGTCTAAATAGGAGAAATAGATTTTTAATAATTTTTATTTTAGGTGTTCGGGCACTTAGAGGATTTATGGGACCAACAGGAATTTTTCGAAATTTATTCCATGTAGGAGACCCCTTGAGCAGTTGCTAGCCTAACGATGTGCATTACCCTAATCTATAAATTTTCTTATTAGTATATATGTATTATATATGTATATACAAATATATATATATGTATATATATATTCTTAAAAAGAAAAAAATTAAGTAAAAAAAATTATTAAATAAGTAACTAATAATAATAATAATAATACTAATAATAATAATAACTACTATATTACCCCTTCATCAACTTTTGCTTAAGAACCATTCCCTAGCAAATGCAATGTAGCCATCCAGCAACTTTTGCTTGCGGGCCACTTAGGACCCGCCCCCTTTAGCTTTGCATTAAGACCCCCCTTCAGCAGCCTTGTTCCTATTCCTTTTCCGCGGACGACCCAATCCATCCTCCTATCTTTCCTATATTAATATATATATATATTTCTCTTCCAAAAATCCTAACCTAAATCTCCAGACCTTCTCTTCCCATCTAGAGCCATCACCACAGCCATAGAAGCCCCGCCAAGCCACCCAACCATTCCGTCGACTCCGACCTCGCATCCTGCAGTTTCCCACTCGAGGCACCTTCGCTCCGGAGTGTTTTTCTGTCGACTCGCTCGACCAAACGCTGTTCCGTCTTCATAGGTATGATCATCCCTTAACCCTCTACAATATTTGTTTTATAGCCAACCTCGAAAAATGTGCACCCCTAGGTGAAAAATAGCGTCCAAAGTGGACGGACAGACCCAATTCTGGAATCGCAGAATTCTAGAATGACCACCTGTATTGCCGAGTTCGTATCTCCCACCACAGCGATCCGAATACGGTGATTCTTTTTGATACCTGTAGAATACCTGACCTAGTTTATTTTCTGTAAAATAACCCTATGCTATTAGTTGCTGTGGACATAATTATATTCGTCACAAAACTGCGTGCACCCACTTTTTCCAGATTTCAAAAAGTTGGAAAACGGAGCGCGTCCCGCCAAACGGGACCGCTCCACGGTGTGCCAAGTGTACCACATGGTGCACACAGCATAATCGGACACGTGAAATTTTGTGGGGACTGATTCGGACGCGTGTACTCGCCGGAATCAGGCCGTATCCGCGGACACATTTCGTTTCGCAACTTTTGTGGAACTCGCACGTATTTTGTGCACGCTTATCAGATTGCGACGAAACTTGCACCGCTAGACTCGTGGTAACGCGCTGGTCCTGTGACCCAATTTTTACGTATTTCTGAGACGGTTGACCAGATCGCCAATTGGCGGGCCCCATAGTTGACTTTTTGGACATAATTTTGTTCGGCTCATCGGAATCCACATTTGGACATACCGTTGGGTTCATATTGACATCTAGAGTTATTTGACCTATAGTTTGTCCCATTTAGAGACTGTTACCCTTGGCACGCTTTTCGGTGCAAAGTGGGCCACACGTGGACCCCACTTTTACCCGAAATTACCGTTTTGCCCCTGTGTCCAAATTGGACGAAAGGGATGTGCTTTTTAGCTATTTTGCTCATTTCGGAAACATTGGTGGTGTTTATTTTAGCATCCGGAGACGTTTGTTTGGAGTCCTTAGTTCCAGGTTCAGTGTCCTTGACAGTTGGGCGCGTACACTTTACAGATTTCTTGCCAGGCAAGTATACCTTGCCATTGTACTGTTTTTACATTCCATATGAGGCATGCATATTTATTTTCTGTTTATTTAGTTCATTTATTTTGACTGCTATATAAACTGCGCGTCCAAGGAAACTTGTGGGCAACGACGGTGTCGTCGTACTATGTTTTTATTTATGTATATGCATTGGACCTACTTTATGAGACTACCCCATCTTCATGAGGCATTTATGTTTCATTGGCCATGACACTATTCTTACACGAGTGTGAGTCACATGTAGGACACGGACTTGCGTATTCGGCTGGCCACTGGTACGTATAGGTCGTACGACGGATAGGGATAACTGCCAATAGAAACTTTGCATGCTAGTAGACCTGGCGGTTATTAGAGGGTTATCGTGTCATGGACATGACATGCTTAGAGCATTGGGTGGAGAGAACAATAAGTAAGGCATTTGGGCTCCTTTGCACTTTCCTTGTGTAACCCGTACGCTCCGCCGGAGATGCACGGTCATGATAACCACTATATATTATATATTATCAGGCGGGCCTCCGACGTTCGAAAGTCGTCGTGCCTTTGTAGGCCCCTGGATCTCCTAGAGAACCATGCCAATCCTATTTTAGCCAGGTAGCCCACTTGGTGGAAAGTTGTTCTCAAACTGCATTCACATAGATGGTTAGGCGACCCCAATGGATGTTTATTTTCAGTACTTTATTGGCATATGCTTTTTGTATCTTGTTACGTCCCTCTGAGGACCTGGTCCCTTCCAGATATAGGTGAGCAGGAGTACCCGCAGGAGTATGGACCTGGACCTGACGCTACCTATCAGTCTGAGGAGATCTTACCTTATGATTATATGTGATTCATTGCAGCTGTTTAGAGATTCTAGTTGCTATACTTTTCTAGACATTTATTCTTATATTAGAGTTTATTCTCTTCTCTCTTTAGTAGTTTATTATAGTCGATTTGCAGTGGATTTGTTTCCACCCGACTATCACACTTTGAGATTACTATTTGAGACTGCTTCTTTGATATTCATTTATTGATTTCTATTATTCTATTATTTGTGCTGTGGATGAGATATAGAACTGCGTGTGACTTGTTGTGACATATATTACCACTGTGGATTGGATATTCATGTACAGCGTACGTGTGTATATGGTTTTCATATATTGGAGTTCGTATACATACGACTGGCGTGTTACGTATTCCTAGTCCTATGTATTTTGGGACTGGGGCGTGACATATTTTTGTGGTGGCCCATGCAGGTCAAGAATATATTGTCTCGGTTACGTAACCGTATCGAACAAGCCTGCGTATAGGAATAGAGTATAAGGATCTCATCCACGCTTGATTGAAATTCATCCTATTTAATACTTGCATCCTGTTTGATTCCTGTACTTCCTCTAATCGTTTCGTAGATCAACTGCAGAGAGATGGATTTGCAGAATGGATGTACTGCCGCCGATGGCGACGCAACTTCTGGAGTCAATGGTCAGACTCAAGGAGGGACCCCAACGGTTCCTAGGCTTCCGGGACCAGATGGACAGACTCACACCCCAGTTCCATCTGATCCTCCTGCTTTACCTATTGGGAACCTTCCACCTGTCCCAGTACCGCAAGATGGCCAAGCGCAGATGTTCCAATTCTTTCAGATGATGATACAGGAACAAAGGCAGCAGGCAGCCGAGCAGAGACAAGAATTTTTGTAGCACTGGAGAGGATGGCTGTACATGCTACTGTACCAGCCCAAGCACTAGCTCCAGTACCTCGAGCTAGGGTTGGATCAGTAAAGGATTTTGTTCAGATGGGTGCAAGGCAGTACAAGGGCACTGAGAGCCCGGAGGAGACCACCAGCTGGATCACTCACACGCAGAAGCTACTGGAGGCATCGCAGTTACCCACGGACCTATGGATGACGGGTGTACGGACGCTTCTAGATGGTAATGCTCATCACTGGTGGAAATCCATGGAGCGCCAGTTGGGTACTTACCAGACTTGGGGGCAGTTCTTGGAGTTCTTTGAGGGAAAGTACTTCCCGGACACTGTCAGGGACACCTTGTATGATCAGTTTCTTCACTTGGATCAAGGGAACCGAACCGTGGACGAGTATGATGCCGAGTTTAGTCGACTCAGCAAATATGGCGCTGCTTTGATACCAAATGACTTGGCTAAGGCTAAGAGGTTCCATCGAGGACTGACCCAGGAGTTATAACATTATACAAGCTCGCAGTCCCGAGTCTCTTATGCTGAACTTCTGACAGAGGCCAGATTTCAGGAAACCATTAGCAGAGGAAGAGGAGTTCAGCTGAGGACACAACAAGGATCAGCAAGGATACAGCAGGGACCAGCCAGGACACAACAGGGAGGACCTATCAGACGTCCCTTGGCACAGCAGCATCAGCAACACAGAGCCGGACCATACCAGAATCCAGAGAAGCCCTACTGCAATTATTGTGGGAAACGCGGACATATATCGAGAGATTGTCGGACTCGCTTGGGTCAGTGTATGAGATGTGGCTCCGGGCAGCACATGGCGAGAGACTGCCCAATGCAGACATCGACACTCCCACCACCAGTTCAGAGACTAGCGCTTCCAGCACCGAAGCCAGCCCAGCAGATGACTGGACCAGGAGCACCTCGACCCCCAGCAGTAGGAGGATTTCAGAGAGGACCACCGCTACCCACTCAGGAGGAGCAGTATATGAGGACCGGACATGGACAACCGCAGAGGAACGGGCGAGCTTTTGTATTGGAGGTAGATGACCTGGATCATGAGGTGGATGTCATAGCAGGTATTACCCTTGCCTTTACTTTTCCTGCTGTAAAATTATTTGATACGGGAGCCACCCACTCATTCATATCATCTAGTTTTATTGCCAAACACAACATTGCTTCTACACCATTATCTAGTTGTGTTAGAATACTTACCAGAGGAGGAGTTGTACCAGTTAGTCGAGTTTGTAGATCGGGCCCTATAGTGATACGTGGCAGGGAGATGAATGCCCAACTCTTAGTCCTTCCTATGCCGTCTTTTGATATAGTGCTTGGAATGGACTGGCTGAGCAAGAACCACGCTTTCTTCGATTGATTTGGAGGAAGCATTCTTTTTAAGGTACCATGCCAGCCTGAACTTGAGTTTGCCCGAGGATCCACAGAAATCCTTGATGGTATGCAGCTCGCAATGGACGATGTTGTCTATCACCCTATTATTTCAGAATTTCTAGACGTCTTTCCAGAGGATTTGCCAGGACTGCCCCCAGACAGAGACGTAGAGTTTTCAATTGAACTAGCACCCGGAGCAGCACCTATAGTATCGCATGTTTACAGACTGGCGAAGAAGGAGATGGACGAGCTGAAGGCACAGTTAAAAGAGCTAGAGGAGAAAGGTTTCATCCGACCAAGTGCATCACCCTGGGGAGTACCAGTGTTGTTCGTACCCAAGAAGGATGGGTCAGTGCGTATGTGCATTGACTACAGAGCCTTGAATGCAGTGACAGTGAAGAACAAATATCCATTGCCACGCATTGATGACCTGTTTGATCAACTCAGTGGAGCTAAGGTATTCTCGAAGATAGATTTGAGATCGGGATATCACCAAGTGAAGGTACGGAAGCAGGACATTCTGAAGACCGCATTTAGAACAAGATATGGACACTACGAGTTTTTGGTCATGCCATTTGGATTGACCAATGCTCCAGCGATCTTCATGGACTTGATGAATCGAGTCTTCCACCAGTACTTGGACCAGTTCATGGTCGTCTTCATAGATGATATACTTGTCTATTCGAAGAGCCACGAGGAGCATGAGGAGCACCTGCGGATTGTTCTAGAGACTTTGAGGAGAGAGCAGTTATATGCTAAACTCAGCAAATGTGAGTTCTTCTTGGACAGAGTTTCATTTCTTGGACATGTTGTTACAGGAGATGGTATTTCTGTTGATCCAGAGAAGATCTCAGCAGTTGAGACATGGCCTGTTCCTAAAACAGCAGCAGAGGTGAGGAGTTTCCTTGGACTTGCGGGATATTACCGACGGTTCGTGGAAAACTTCTCAAGGATAGCGGCACCTATGACTCGTTTGACTTGTAAGGATCAAGAATTTATATGGACTGACGAGTGTCAAGCAGCCTTTGAAGAGTTGAAGAAGCGACTGACTACAGCACCAGTATTGGCGATTCCGTCAGGATCAGGAGGATATGTGATCTACAGTGACGCATCAGGGAAAGGCTTGGGATGCGTATTGATGCAGCATGGCAAGGTGATTGCATATGCATCTAGGCAGTTACGAGTACATGAGAAGAATTATCCGACTCATGACTTGGAACTTGCAGCCGTTGTATTTGCTCTGAAGCTATGGAGGCATTACTTATATGGGGAACGAGTGGAATTCTATACAGACCACAAAAGCCTCAAGTACGTCTTTACGCAGAAGGAGTTAAATATGAGGCAACGTCGTTGGCTCGAGTTGATGAAATATTTCAAGATAGAGCTACATTATCATCCAGGCAAGGCTAACGTGGTAGCAGACGCGTTAAGCCGGAAGCCAGCAGCTTACTTCTTGACAGCACAGAAGGAACTATTGGAGGACTTGCAAGAGCTTGGCATTGAAGTGATACTACCCGGAGCAGATGGGACACTAGCCAACTTACAAGTTCAATCATCATTGGTAGAGAGGATTAAGGCAGCTTTGCCTACAGATGCCAGATTCAGGAGACTAAAGGAAAGGACAGAGGCTGGAGAGCAGACCGGATTGCGCATTCACGAGGATGGGACATTACGATGTGGTGATCGCCTTTATGTTCCAAATGGAGAGATTCGACAGGAGCTGATGGCAGAGGCTCATAGTTCGATCTATTCTATTCATTCTGGAGGCACCAAAATGTATCGTGACTTACGACAACACTTTTGGTGGCATGGAATGAAGAGAGAGATAGCTCGCTTTGTAGCTAAATGTCTGGTATGTCAACAAGTGAAGGCGGAGCACCAGAGGACAACAAGATTATTGCAACCACTTCCGATTCCAGAGTAGAAGTGGGAGCACATCACTATGGACTTCGTCACGGGTTTTCCCAAGAGTCCAAGTGGGAGAGATGTAGTGTGGGTAATAGTGGACCGACTCACCAAGTCAGCCCATTTTATACCTTTTTGAGTGGGTCAGTCTACAGAAGCTTTAGCTGATTTATATATGAGGCAGATCGTGAGATTGTACGGCATACCAGTCAGCATTGTATCGGACAGAGATTCGCGCTTCACATCAAACTTTTGGAGGAGCATGCAAGAAAGTCTTGGTACTCGTCTGAAGTTCAGTACATCTTACCACCCGCAGACAGATGGACAGTCAGAGTGTACTATTCAGACCTTGGAGGACATGTTGAGGGCTTGCATGTTAGACTTGGGAGCGCGAGGACGACATGTGCAAGCGTTTTCCGAACCTATTCGCAGACCAAGGTATGAATTTACATTGTTAATTTATATCTTATACCATCCTTGTATTCTATCGTGGCTTAATTTTAATTTTGAGGACAAAATTTTTACAAGTTGGGTAGAATGTAAAATCCCCTTCCTAGAAATCATATATACCTTTTTATTTATTTATTATTAATTAAATTGTAGTAATTAGGTCTAAATAGGAGAAATAGATTTTTAATAATTTTTATTTTAGGTGTTCGGACACTTAGAGGATTTATGGGACCAACAGGAATTTTTTAAAATTTATTCCATGTAGGAGACCCCTTGAGCAGTTGCTAGCCTAACGATGTGCATTACCCTAATCTATAAATTTTCTTATGAGTATATATGTATTATATATGTATATACAAATATATATATATATGTATATATATATTCTTAAAAAGAAAAATTAAGTAAAAAAAAATTATATATGTATTATATATGGAGGCATGACGCGCCAGGAGAATCAACTTGGGAGCGCGAGGACGACATGTGCAAGCGTTTTCCGAACCTATTCGCAGACCAAGGTATGAATTTACATTGTTAATTTATATCTTATACCATCCTTGTATTCTATCGTGGCTTAATTTTAATTTTGAGGACAAAATTTTTACAAGTTGGGTAGAATGTAAAATCCCCTTCCTAGAAATCATATATACCTTTTTATTTATTTATTATTAATTAAATTGTAGTAATTAGGTCTAAATAGGAGAAATAGATTTTTAATAATTTTTATTTTAGGTGTTCGGACACTTAGAGGATTTATGGGACCAACAGGAATTTTTTGAAATTTATTCCATGTAGGAGACCCCTTGAGCAGTTGCTAGCCTAACGATGTGCATTACCCTAATCTATAAATTTTCTTATGAGTATATATGTATTATATATGTATATACAAATATATATATATATATGTATATATATATTCTTAAAAAGAAAAATTAAGTAAAAAAAAATTATTAAATAAGTAACTAATAATAATAATAATACTAATAATAATAATAACTACTATATTACCCCTTCAGCAACTTTTGCTTAAGAACCATTCCCTAGCAAATGCAACGTAGCCATCCAGCAACTTTTGCTTGCGGGCCACTTAGGACCCGCCCCCTTTAGCTTTGTATTAAGACCCCCCTTCAGCAGCCTTGTTCCTATTCCTTTTCCGCGGACGACCCAATCCATCCTCCTCTCTTTCCTATATTAATATATATATATATATTTCTCTTCCAAAAACCCTAACCTAAATCTCCAGACCTTCTCTTCCCATCTAGAGCCGTCACCGCAGCCAGAGAAGCCCCGCCAAGCCATCCAACCATTCCGTCGACTCCGACCTCGCATCCTGCAATTTCCCACTCGAGGCACCTTCGCTCCGGAGTGTTTTTCCGTCGACTCGCTCGACCAAACGCTGTTCCGTCTTCATAGGTATGATCATCCCTTAACCCTCTCCAATATTTTATTTATAGCCAACCTCGGAAAACATGCACTCCTAGGTGAAAAACAGCGTCCAAAGTGGACGGACAGACCCAATTCTGGAATCGCAGAATTCCAGAATAACCACCCGTATTGCCGAGTTCGTATCTCCCACCACAGAGATCCGAATACGTTGATTCTTTTTGATACCTGTAGAATACCTGACCTAATTTATTTTCTGTAAAATAACCCTATGCTATTAGTTGCTGTGGACATAATTATATTCGTCACAAAACTTCGCGCACCCACTTTTTCCAAATTTCCAAAAGTTGGAAAACGGAGCGCGTCCCGCCAAACGGGACCGCCCCACCATGTGTCAAGTGTACCGCATGGTGCACACAGCGTAACCGGACACGTGAAATTTCGTGGGGACTGATTCGGACGCGTGTACGCGACGAAATCAGGCCGTATCCGCGGATACATTTCGTGTCGCAACTTTTGTGGAACTCGCACGTATTTTGTGCACGCTTGTCAGATTACGACGAAACTTGCGCCGCTGGACTCGTGGTAACGCGCTGGTCCTGTGACCCAATTTTCACTCATTTCTGAGATGGTTGACCAAATCGCCAATTGGCGGCCCTATAGTTGACTTTTTGGACATAATTTTGTTCGGCTCATCGGAATCCACATTTGGACATACCGTTGGGTTCGTATTGACATATAGAGTTGTTTGACCTATAGTTTGTCCCATTTAGAGACTGTTACCCTTGGCACGTTTTTCGGTGCAAAGTGGGCCACACGTGGACCCCACTTTTACCCAAAATTACTGTTTTGCCCCTGTGTCCAAATTGGACGAAAGTGATGTACTTTTTAGCTATTTTGCTCATTCCGGAAATGTTGGTGGTGTTTATTTCAGCATCCGGAGACGTTTGTTCGGAGTCCTTAGTTCCAGGTTCATTGTCCTTGACAGTTGGGCGCGTACACTTTACAGATTTCTTGCCAGGCAAGTATACCTTGCCATTGTACTGTTTTTATATTCCATATGAGACATGCATGTTTATTTTCTGTTTATTTAGTTCATTTATTTTAACTGCTATATAAACTGCGTGTCCAAGGAAACTTGGGGGCAACGACGGTGTCGTCGTACTATGTTTTTATTTATGTATATGCATTGGACCTACTTTATGAGACTACCCCATCTTCATGAGGCATTTATGTTTCATTGGCCATGACACTATTCTTACACGAGTGTGAGTCACATGTAGGACACGGACTTGCGTATTCGGCTGGCCACTGGTACGTATAGGTCGTGCGACGGATAGGGATAACTGCCAATAGAAACTTTGCATGCTAGTAGACCTGGCAGTTATTATAGGGTTATCGTGTCATGGATATGACATGCTTAGAGCATTGGGTGGGAAGAACAACAAGTACGGCATTTGGGCTCCTTTGCACTTTCCTTGTGTAACCCGTACGCTCCGCCGGAGATGCGCGGTCATGATGACCACTATATATTATATATTATCAGGCGGGCCTCCGACGTTCGAAAGTCGTCGTGCCTTTGTAGGCCCCTGGATCTCCAAGAGAACCATGCCAATCCCATTTTAGCCAGATAGCCCACTTGGTGGAAAGTTGTTCTCAAACTGCATTCACATAGATGGTTAGGCGACCCCAATGGATGTTTATTTTCAGTACTTTATTGGCATGTGCTTTTTGTATCTTGTTACGTCCCTCTGAGGACCTGGTCCCTTCCAGATATAGGTGAGCAGGAGTACCCGCAGGAGTATGGACCTGGACCTGACGCTACCTATCAGTCTGAGGAGATCTTACCTTATGATTATATGTGATTCATTGCAGCTGTTTAGAGATTCTAGTTGCTATAATTTTCTAGACATTTATTCTTATATTAGAGTTTATTCTCTTCTCTCTTTAGTAGTTTATTATAGTCGATTTGCAGTGGATTTGTTTCCACCCGACTATCACACTTTGAGATTACTATTTGAGACTGCTTCTTTGATATTCATTTATTAATTTCCATTATTCTATTATTTGTGCTGTGGATGAGATATAGAACTGCGTGTGACTTGTTGTGACATATATTACCACTATGGATTGGATATTCATGTACAGCGTACGTGTATATATGGTTTCCATATATTGGAGTTCGTATACATACGGCTGGCGTGTTACGTATTCCTAGTCCTACGTATTTTGGGACTGGGGCGTGACAATCATGATCTCCGCCTCCGACAGAGGCAAAAGGCCATCTCCCAGCGGCGACCATCCTCGCAGCTCCAAGGGAAAAGAAGCTCTGACAGTCAATACGTCCAGACAAAAGATGGCGGCGACCACGCAGACAAAGCCCGGGACTTCCAGGCCCGTTGAGGTCTACTCTTTCGACGACGACGATATCCCTAGTATATTTGAGTGTCTCGTCAAAAGTGGCAAGATCACCCTGCCGGAGCTAAGGCGGCCCCAAGAGGTCGGCAGTACCGACGACCCCAAATACTGTATTTTCCACAGATACGTACACCACCCAACAAAGATGTGTTACGTACTGAAGAGGAAGATCCAGGGGTTGATCGATGCTAAGGCCATCACCCTGCATGACACCGAGAAAACGGTCACAGCCAACATGATCTCTTTGCGGTTCGGCGATCTGCCTCCCCAAGAAGTCATGGACGGTATCACGCCTATTTCCAGAGCCACAATGGACATTGTCAATCTTCCTCCGGCTAGGGATCAAAATCATAACCTGGTACCCCTGACCACCCGTCATGGCGAGATTATGTGGGTTCATCCAGATTTGGTGTCAGAGCTCGAGGAAGAGACTAAAGCTACGTCCAGGAGGAGCCCAAAGTGCAAACCATGCCATATGGTCACAAATTCTTCGCCATCAGACGAAGACGAGGTACTTGCTGCAACCCGGTCAGGGAGACCCTACCTCAACGACTATGGAGCGAGTCAGGAGGATATACCGACAGACGTTTCAACTGCCAAACCTGCAGGGCCAAGCCCCGTCATACCGGAAGCCAACCCTTCAAAACCGACGCCGGCGGACAAAGGAAAACAAAGAGAAGTGTGCTTCGATAAACCTGTGAAAAACATTCCGAACAAAGGTTTTGAGAAGCCGTATAACTTCGACATCCTAGCCCAACTGGCTAATACGCCGGCCAGGCTCTCCATCTTCGAGCTACTCAGGCTCTCCCAAGACACTCGTCTAGCCCTGAGTGAAGCACTGATGCAGGCGGAGGCATGCTTGACCCAGCTCAAATCTCCCGATGAAGAACCAGTGGCGTGCCCTCAATGCCACAGTGTGATGGAGGTGGTCCCAAATATCACCTTCACCCAAAACGACATGCTGTTAAAACATAACAGGCATGACAGACCCCTCTATTACATCGGGTACATCGGTTCCATGGAGGTTGATCGGATTCACATAGATCCGGGATCATCGATCAACATCATCCCGCACAGTCTGCTCAGACCTTTGAGGATTCCTACCAGCGAACTGGCTTACACCTCCACTACGATCGTGGGATTCAACGCCGGAAGAAGTAAGCCGTTAGGGAAGGTTCGCTTGAGGATCCAGATTGGCAACCTCAGATCGGTGGCCACATGTTACGTGATCGATTCAGAGGTATCCTACAACATCTTGCTGGGAAGACCGTGGATCCACGATCACAACATCGTTCCTTCAACTCTACATCAATGTCTTAAATATGTAGACCCCCAAGGGATGGTACAAATGGAGGTGGCCGACCTAAACCCATTTAAAGGAGTAGAGTCCTACTATTCCAACGCCGTGTTGTACTCGCAGGACCACACGGAAGAAGTGGCGGGCAAGACAAAGAAGGAATCCCACCGGGAGCCAGGAGAACCCTCTGCCGCACTACCGCTGTCGATCAGAGTGAAAGGATGAACCACTCATCCAAAAGCCATAGAGCCCATGGCTATTCACCTGAACAGATCCAGCTCGGGGAAAAGAAGCAATTCTCCAGCGGTTACTCTGAACCAGAAGCCTCCACCTTTGGTCATCAACCATCGGCGCGACAAGCAACCGACCGATGTAAACACGACCAGGAACAGAGTTCCAGATGGCAATAAACATTCTCTTTTCCAGCACATTAATACTCAGAATCCAAATCAGGAACCTACTCCCCGTGACGAGGTAGAACCCATAGCACGAAAGTTCTTGGAAGCTATGGACTCCTACCATCCGCATATCTGGGAAGCAGCGTCATCATCCAACGTCATCACAACGCATGGACCGCATGAAGATTCTATCTTCATAATCCTGCCTACCTGCAGCAGTCAGCGTCCAATAGTATTCGGCCGCATGCACAATCAGCCAGCCATCTAGGAAGATCCTTTCGATGGCGATACTGGGAAGATGCAGGTTCACTGATACAGCCCTCAAGCGCTGAAGATCTTGCAAAACATGGGCTACGACTTGAAGCGAAAGCCGGGCCTCAACTACGGAAGAGGCAGAAGAACGCCGCCACGCGGCGACCCCCGCTACCAACAAACTCGTTTCGGGTTAGGGTATGCCACCCCCGCTTCGAACAAAGGGAACCTCCAACCAAAGACGAAGTTATCTAAATCGATGTTGGGGGTGAGCTTTTGCCAAAGCCGATATTTATCAGTGACAATCTTCCACCAGCCGAAAGGGAAGAAATCATACAGCTGATAAAGGAATACGTCGACGTCTTTGCATGGGATTATGGAGACATGTCGGGCCTAGACCCGAAGGTGGCTACTTACAAACTCAACATATTGGCTGACTCAAAGCCTGTGAAGCAGCACCAACGCCGGTTTCGACCGGACATGATGGACGCCATTGAAGCTGAAGTCAAAAAGCTGATAGCCTGTGGGTTCATCCGGGAAGAACAACATCCCGACTGGGTCGCCAACGTTGTTCCAGTCATGAAGAAAAATAGGAAGGTACGTATCTGCATCGATTACCGAGATCTGAATGCGGCCTGCCCCAAGGATGAATTTCCTCTTCCCATCACGGACATCATAATCGACAACACCTGCGATTTTGAACGCATGTCTTTCATGGACGGGTTCTCAGGATACAATCAGATCAAGATGCATCCTGAAGACGAAAAGCACACTGCCTTCCGCACCCCGTTGGGAGTGTATTGCTATACGGTCATGCCCTTCGGATTGAAGAACGCTGGGGCTACGTACCAACGGGCTATGAGCGGCATATTCCATGAACATTTACGTAAAATAGTAGAGTATTACGTAGACGACATAGCCGTCAAGAGCCGCCTCAAGGATGTTCACATTCAGGACCTAAGGACGGTATTCGAGTTAATGCGCCGAAATCAACTCAAGATGAACCCTACGAAGTCCTTCCTGGGCGTATCTAGTGGCAAATTCCTGGGATTTGTTATCACCGCCAAAGGCATCCAGGTGGACCCTGACAAAGTCCAGGCCATCGTAGAAATGCGACCGCCCCGCAATCTGAGGGAACTCCGGGGATTTCAAGGCCGTCTGGCTTATATCCAGAGGTTCATATCCAACCTCTCAGGAAGATGCCAGCCTTTTTCGTACCTCATGAAGAAAGGTGTATCCTTCGTATGGGACGAAACCTGTCAGCAAGCATTCGGGGAGATCAAACGCTACCTCACCAGTCCGCCAGTTCTGGTGCCTCCCATCATGGGGAAACCGTTCTTGCTGTACGTCCGAGCAATGGATCATTCGCTAGGAGCTCTTCTAGCGCAGAAGAACAACGGGGGGCATGAGCAGGCTATCTACTACCTCAGCAGGATGATGGTCGGAGCCGAACACCAGTACAACCCAGTGGAGAAAGAATGTCTGGCTCTGATGTTCGCTATCCAAAAAACGCGGCACTACATCATCGGCCAGACTATTCAAATCATCTCCAGGATCAACCCTCTTCGAGTACTGATGAGCAAGTTGAGTATTCTTAATTCCCGAATTGCAACATGGGCGATGCTGTTAACACCATATGACATGGTGTACATCCCGCAGAAGTCCATCAAAGGCCAAGCGCTGGCCGACTTTCTGGCTGCTCATCCGATCCCGGAGGCCTCCAAGTTATACGAAGACATTCCCGACGAAGTTGCATAATGTAATTCCGCAATGGAAAGTGACACATGGCAACTGTTCTTTGACGGCGCCTCCAGGACTGGCCCCCAGGGAAACGTAGTTTCAGGGGTAGGAATCGTCCTGGTCACTCCTGATAAACTCGTCATCTACCGGGCATACTCTCTTAATGAACCATGCTCCAATAATGTGGCGGAATACAACGCCCTGTTGATCGGGCTCCAAGTCGCTGAAGAGCTGGGGGTCGAATCCCTGGAAGCTTTCGGTGATTCTCTGCTTATCGTCAATCAAGTCAGAGGGATATACGAAGTCTGGAATCCAGACCTCATCCCCTATCACCGAGCGACAATCGAGATAGCTATGAAGTTCAAAGGGTTCTTCCTAGAGCATGTACCTCGATCTCAGAATCTGGAAGCTGATGCCCTGGCTAGTCTAGCTGCGGACTTAGCTACCCCTATAAGAAGGCAAGATTCGGTGATCCTTCTTAACAGAGATTTATTTTGCGTGAAGAACAACCTTCACATAGAACGCAGCCACGCTGTGAACACAGATCCCCCCGGGAGGGACTGGAGAAGTCCCTTCATAGATTTCGTCGCATACGGAATCTTGCCAGAGGACCCCAAAGAAACAATATTCGTCAAGAGACGATCGTTACGATTCTATTTTGATGCATCTTCACACTGCCTATATCGTCGAACCTACGACGGACTGCTATTAAGATGTCTCTCAGATGACGAAGCACAACAGATTATCCGAGAAGCTCACGACGGCGTATGCGGAACGCATTAGCCCGGTCCTAAGCTACAGGATCGTATCAGGAGAATGGGCTACTACTGGCCCACTATGATCACAGACGCGATCAGTTATGCAAGACAATGCAGAGCCTGTCAGGTTCATGCAGACTTCATACACCAACCGTCTGAATATCTACATCCTACGGTCGTATACTGGCCCTTCGAAGCATGGGGTATGGATATCGTCGGTCCCATTCACCCGTCTTCCTCCAGAGGCCACCGGTTCATACTGGCCATCACGGATTACTTCTCCAAATGGGCAGAGGTGATCCCTCTGGCTGAGGTAAAAGCGTCTGACGTGATCAGCTTCATCAAGCACCACGTCATTTATCGCTTTGGGATTCCTCGAAGGATAATCCATGATAATGGGCCTCAGTTCATCAGCCAAGCGTTTCATCGATTTTGCAATAAAAGTCGAATACATAATATTGCCTCCACGGCATATTATCCAGCTGCTAATGGTTTGGCGGAAGCTTTCAACAAAACCATTATCAAACTCCTGAAGAAGTTCGTTTCTTCAAACAAAAGAGACTGGAATGAGAAGCTGGGCGAATGTCTCTGGGCATACCGCACAATGGTACGGACACCTACAGGTTGTACCCCCTTTTCACTGGTCTACGGGAGCGAGGCAGTTCTTCCCATCGAAATCCAGATCCCGTCGCTCAGGATAGCAGTGACTAGTGAGTTGACTCGAGAAAAGAATGACTTGTTAAGGCTCCAAGAGCTTGAAGGATTAGACGAGAAATGCCTACAAACTCAACAGCGCATCGCGCTTTACCAAGCACCCATTTTCAAGACTTTTAATCATAAAGTGAAGGAAAGAGTGTTCAAAGTCGGCGAGCTAGTTCTAGCCGTAAGAAGACCGATGATTCTTACCCACAGAAGTAAAGGCAAATTCCAACCCAAGTGGGATGGCCCTTATGTGATCGAGACAACGTTCTCGAACGGCGCCTACAGGATAGCCCAGCCTAATGGAGACCTGTTAATGGCTCCTATCAACGGCAAATTCCTGAAAAGGTACTATGCTTAATCCCCCCTGCTCGGGTGGGATATAGCAAGGCCCTCGATTCTGACAAAACTACTTCCAAAACGCAATTAGTAGGGTTATGCTCTATCATGTCCGTATGACCTCTGAATAGATGTGTCCTGCTAAGAAGTTTATTGGGAGTCTATCATGTCCATACTACCTCTGATAACACTCTCACCAAAACCGGTCATTTACATTCCGAAATGATGGGTCCACAAAAGTCAGAAAAGAGTCGCCTTTATTTATTCCCGAGAGGGAGACAGAATTACATCTGGGCAAGCAAAAAGAAAAAAGGATACATCATGATGGCGGGTGAGTCAGATTATGAATCTGCCGCTCCAGCGCAGCTATCCTCTTATTCCTAAGAACCAAGGCGTCGGCACGAGCCTGCTCCAGCCGTGCCTCGGGAGTGTCCGTGAGGGTCAGATCAGCCTTTGCCCGAAGATAGCCCGCACGAGCAGCTTCTGCACGGTCCAGCTCCCGTCGCGCTGTGCTCAGTCGACCGGACGCTACGTCTAGACCTGCCAGTGACTGAGAAGCCCACTCCTCTGCCCGAGCGAGTTTTTCCTTCAGCTTGGAGACCCTCGCTGCATTCCCTTCATGCTCAGAGCGACACCGCGTCTCAATGGCAAGAGCCTCTTCCACGACAACTTTTCTCCTATCCACCTCCAGCTTATGCTTCTGGATAGAGTTGTCTAGGCTTTCCACCTTCGTAGCAAGCCGCGCAGTCATGAGGTCGAACCGAGCCTGAACATCAGCATTGAGACCCCGAGTCAGCTGCAAATGTTCGTTAATAGGTTGCTCTAACCCATTAACCACCGCCTCCAGGGCGTCAGCTACCCCAGGATCGCCGAGCTCCCTGATGACCCCGATCGAAGCAAGAGAAGTCTTCCTCAGGCGCTCAAAATCCAGACTCTTCGCTAACACTATTGACACCATCGTTCTCAAACCGGTGTAGAAAAGGCTGGTATGTTGCTCGGTCAACGCAACTAGATCCGACTGAACGCCGGAAGCGCCCACAATGTCAGCAAGTCCCTCTCCAGGGATGATTGCAGACGAGGTGGCCACAGCCGTCGCATCGACACATGGCACAATCGAAGAAGGTGCGGTAATGGCGGTCGAAGTCGTCACCACACTCACAAGAGACAAGGTCACGACAACGTGTTCATCCTCCTCTCGAGGTGACGAAGCTACTCCAGGCGTACTGGCCCCCGAAGCCACTTCCTCATCAAAGACGAACGCCTCCTCATCAGAAGCCCGAGCGGAACCAGAATGCGCTTCAACGCTATACTCCCCGTGGGCGCTATCCCCTGAGAAGAAAACAAGAAAGTCAATATCAGTATGATGACAATCTTTCTCAAAGGAGACATAAAAATGATATTTTACCTGGAGCCAATGGCATATACGACGCATCTGCAGTCGATATAGCTAAACCACGCCTTAATGACGCAATGCGAATCGTCATGCCTGGAGAAGGAGGTGGGCCGACCGACATCGCCGAGAGTTCTGTCAGGCCTCCACCAAGACGTGGTCGAAGTTCATCGGCCGGAATCTCGCTAGGCGCGCTCACTAACGCGGTAGGAGTCATGCCCGCTGCTGGCCTCGGGAAAGATTCTTCCATCTGCCTCGGCCACACAGGCAATCTCGCTCCGATACCTGGCGCAGTAGCCGCCACGGCCACCTCTAACGAGGATTCTCCGGCATCGACGACCGGAACTGTAGGAGGCCCCTCTCTAGAAGGCGAGGAACCTCCAGCCAAGGAGTCATCCCCGAGGTAGGGAGAGGCAGGCTCACTCCCAGGAGCCGCAATGCCAGGACTGCGGAGAGGACGAGCAACCGTCTCCTTCCTCCTCTTGCGAAGAGAAACTTCCTTCAGAGCAGAAGCCCGTCGCTTCCCAGAAGGGACTACCAAAGCCCCCGCAGGCAGAGGCACTTCGCACCTCGGCACCGATACCAGAGGCTCGTCCGGAGTACCGGACTCCTCACCTTCGTCCAAAGAAACCGAAGGGACGTCAACTCTTCCCCCAGGCTTGGGAGAAGGCACCTGGAAGCTTCCACGCACGTCGAAATCATGATGGAAGGTGTTAATCGCCACGTAAAACTGGGCATAATAATGGAGAATGCGAAGCTCCATGGAGGTTGTAACGACCGGCACAATGAAGGTTGCCCTCGTACAACCCATGAGAAAATATTGCCACCCTCTAGCTCCATCAATGAGTCCACCCCTGGACCTAAAGCTGGTAACGGCATTGCCCACATACAGCTGATCGTACCCAAACTGCCTGGCAAACCGACTAGGCAAGTAGGGCTCGAAGAAGCAGTGATCTTCGCTCCTGTACAGCAGATGGGAGGGTCTAATACAGACCAACCAGTTAAAAGCTTCCGGGGAAAGGTCGGTCTTCTCTCCACCTGAATCCTCAAGTCGCACCCCTGATTGATTGCGATGCACTGGGGGAGCAATACAGAGGAGCTTCCAACCGTGGCCGAGGTTCAACACCAGCCGGCAGTCTAAAACTGTGCTCACATTCCAGGAGGAATCCTTGTAATTCAGCAAGAATATACCCCCCGAGCTTCTACCGGACCCAGGAGACATCACCCGAGGATTGTGGAGAACCAACCATCCCATCAAGTATAGGTATGGTAACTCCACCCTGGGAAAACTCTCATGTCGAGCTTCGTCGACGAGCAACCCGTCAGTTATGGCTCTCAAGCCAGCCTGTATACGACATACCATGGCAGGAAGCAAGCCAGTCTTGCCCCAAACACCAGGCGCACTGCCGGCCACAGGATGTTTCGGTGAATGCGGTCCGCGGATGCGGTACCTGGCACCACTACTCGACGCAACCATATGGAGAGGAAACCAGCCAGCTGGGCTTCCTTAGACAAAGGCCTGCGACAACGCCTCAAGTAACTACAGGCCTTGGTGCCTTCCGGGTACTTTCCTACCCCCTCGACAAGAATCTGGTCCGGAGCTTCAGCCTCCTCCATAAGAGTCTCCACAACCTGGGCACTAAGCACGCCCAAACAATTCACGGGCTCATTCTTGCCACCCGAGGCTTTCTCCGACCTGGCGGCCCCGGCTCGGTGGAAGAAGAGGTAAGACATCCACTTGGTGGTGTGAGCCAAATCAGAAGGCTCGTTATAAAAGGCGGTGCACGCGAAGTATTGACACATCAGCTCTTGATATACTTCCGCCACCCGAGGGTCCAAATCCCCCAACTCCCGGTTGGTGGGAACATACTCTTCATATGGAGTATCCCCTATCGGCAGTCTCGAGACAACTGCCATCTCGTGGAGCGCCAACCCCAACTCCCCCAGTGGAGTGGCAAAGGTCCCGGTGAGCGGAATGTACCGCTCCATCAGCGCCAGGAACAAATTGGGGTTCGGAGGCAACCCGACGCTCGTCGCACTCATAGCGGCATATAGTCCAATGCCCTCCAATTCTCTCTGGAAGTGCTTCAAGGCCCAGTCAACTAGGCATCTCCATCGGGAGTTCGTTGGGGTGATCCACCCATTGCACCGAGGATTCTCCTTGGGATATACCCCCCTCGACCCATGAAGTCGTTGCAGAAGGTCGGCAATTAGACCGGCTGGATCACCAAGCTATCCTCACTTGGAATACTGCCCGGGCACAGTCCTCTGAACAACGTCACAACGCCGGAGGGACGACTGACGAATGACCCCTGGTTAGCTCCTTTCAGATAAAAAATCTTCCCCGGCTTATCGTGAAGATAAAGAGTCAGCGTCCACGACATCTTTCTAAGATGCGTCGCGTGGAAGAAGGCCGAGATGGGATAATCCCTCGGCATCGTTGGCAGGTACAAAACCAAATTCCCGGCTGAGAAGACCCAGGACTCCCTCTTAGGCTTCGTCTGGGACTGTTTGTCGATCATGTCCCAAAAAGGAAAGCCGGCTTTACGTACGGCTCCCCGTCTACATAAGTCAGAGGCTTCCCGTTGATCATGCTCAGCAGCATTCGCTCGCCCTGAGCCGATATTAAGACCCTCCTTCCTTCAGGGTACTGGGGTCCGGAGATAGGGAAGGACACGTGGGACAGATCCTCCAGGTAGTTCGAGTGCAGCATCCCAGCAGCGGAGCCCATCACCTTGGCCAGTGGAGACTCACCCAAGTCAACTACAAAAGTGCAAGGAAAATACGTTATCACAAGTCTTGCATGAACATACGGACCGAAAGAAACAACAGTCTGTGCTCTACACAGGATTGTGCAAATCTGGCAATTTTACACCGGAGGTCCCCCCACAAGCGTAAAAATTCAAAATTTACGATATACCCCAATTTTCGGTAGCCAGAGCTTCTACGCTCAGAACTATGAAAATATGGAGTCTTTACGCTGACACATTAGAAATGTGGGCATAAAAGATGAAAACGCCTCCGTGCATCATCTTCCTCAAGAAGAGGCTATCAGCACAGAAGACGACCTAGCGCGGTCACGTTCAACGTGTGCGAAGGATTTTTTGTCGTTTTTGTCACCCCGAAGGCTTTACCTCGAAGACCGGGTGCACTGCTCGTCGGCGGGATACTTCGCTCAGAAGGAAGTTCGCCTTGACCGACCAAAGACTCCCTCGCTGGGGCGGAAGAATGAGAAGAGGAACCTATACCCTTTCCCTTAGCGAAGGAGGTTTGTTTCGACGCCATTTTCTGAAGATTCGAGGGAACGAAGAAAACTCGAATAGTCGAAAGCTCTCTTTCACAGAAGACGGATAAAAAGTTTCTCTCTCAGAGAACTTGGGATATATATAGAGTTCGGGCCGACTCTTCGAATCCTCAGACGGACTCCTCGAGACCCTAACCAAATCTCGCAGAATTGAATAAAGGGTTATGATTGGATGCCACGTCAGACCACTAACCTTGAAAGACGGACAGTCAGCAAATTCGAAAAGTTTTTTCGTGCAAAGATGGTTCAGCAGGTCCTACGCTAAAGGAGCTTTCTACGCTCGACAGCAGCAGATCTACGGTTTTATGCTCACAAGCTATAAGTCTATGGTTTTATGCCCGGATGCCTTTGTGCTCAGTAGCTTTTACGCTCGAGAGGCCACAAATCTACGACTTTGCGCTCAGCAGATACCAAATCGATGATCTCACGCTCGATAGCGCTCAGTTTACGCTCAGAAGCAACAGATCCGCAAGACTTCACGCTCGGAGAAATTTTCTTTTCAGGAGCTACAGATATACATTTCTACGCTAAAGGAGCTTCCCACGCTCGACGGCTACGAATCTACAACTTTACGTTCGACAGCTACAAGTCAGGTTTTTGGCCCGGACGCCTTTGTGCTTAGTAGCTTTTATGCAAGAGAGGCCACAAAACCCATGACTTCACGCACAGGAACTACAAGTCTACGATTTCACGCTCGATGGTGTTCTACGCTCACAGGCTACAGATATACAGTTCTACGCTAAAGGAGCTTCCTACGCTCGACGGCTACGAATCTACAACTTTACGTTCGACAGCTACAAGTCAAGTTTTTGGCCCGGATGCCTTTGTGCTCAGTAGCTTTTATGCTCGAGAGGCCACAAAACCTATAATTTCACGCACAGGAACTACAAGTCTACGATTTCACGCTTGACGGTGTTTTACGCCCGGAGGCTACAGACTGATGATTTCTCGCTCCACGACTTTCCGTATATTCGAACGGTCCCCAAGATGGTCAATTACAGGAGTTCACACAGAAGATACTCCTCATTGGCCTCAATATATCCCAAGTACCCGAAACATACAAGATTTTAAACATTGAGAAATTACTCTTCTCGGGTCAATTGGAGGTTCATCCAAACTCCAGTCTGAATACCTCGTCTATCAAAAGATGGCAACTTAGTTTTTGACAGCCATTCCTCGACCCTGTTCCAAGGGATTTTCGAGAAGTCACTCTTGAAGGCGAAGACTGAACAAAAATTCTGTTTATCAGAAGTTCAGAGCTCTACGCGGTTCCTCAGTCCCAGCAACAGAACAGTTCTAAGATGTTCAAAATGCTCTACAGCGTTCTATGAACTACTCACTATGCGTAAAGGACAGGACCTAGCACTCTTTCTACAGAGTCGGCGTACAGATTCAGACGTATTGAAGCTGCACATATTCAGACTTCACAGCAACATATGGCAAGATGATCATATGAAGAAGAAAGATAATTTTTATTAAAGATCAAAATCATGATTACATATGAGGGAAATCCAATCTACAAGGGTTTTCTTTTCATTTTCATGACTACATATGAGGGAAATCCCATCTACAAAGGGCTTCCTCATCATCGTCGTCGAAAGATCGCCCCCAGAATCCGTTCTACCGGGTTCTCGCATCAGTGCAGATCTTCCTCTTCTTCCATGGTGGTTCATTTACTTCCAGAGTAATGAACAAGAAGATCCTCCATTCGCCATGGCCGATCCAGCTGAGGGGTCTTCCACCCAGCTCGATCAGGGACGATAGATTACGGTTTGTCTAATCTCGTCCGCGGGGATCTAAGGAGAAGAGATACAGCTTGCAAGCTATGTGGTCAAATACGACCCTTCCTCTCTCCTGGGGCAACGCCATACAAAGTTGCTGATTATCCCGAGCAAGGGAGGCTAAGATATCCTTCCATGATCTATCGTTGCAGTGGACACTTGCTCGAAGATGCCGTCTTTTTCGGCTCCTTACACGCTGGAAGAACATGATCTCCTTCTTCCTTAAATCGACCCGGCGAACTCCGGTGATCATCTCTGCGTGGTGATGAAGATGTGGGGAGAACAGGCTAACTCCCCCAGCCTTTTATAGGCAAAAGAGATCACAGCGGTCCCCCATAAATCTGCCATAAAGTCTGCACCGACCGTTTCAAAGCTCCACTCAGAAACGTTTCGAGTTACGAGGGGCCATTCATGCTTCGTTCAAAGCGTTTCAAATTTCAAGTAATTTAAAAGCTCTGAAGGGGGTCTTGTATAAGCATTAAAAATACGCTGGGAAAAGCTACACAGCTTATTGATACAGAGCAGCGTAAGCAGAGGCCTTCAGAGCCATCAGGCGTACGACAGAGTTTTCTCTGCTAAAATACAGCGTGAAAAATAAAGCTCAAAGGACCATCCGCATAAGTGCAGTACGTCCAGGCCGCTCCAGCGTGAAACAGAGTTCTTCATCGCCTCCATGGCGTAAAATTCAACCGCTCTCAAAGCAGCATGATAGCGTACGAGGAACGCTTCATCTTCCCCGAAATGAACCTGTCAAGTCACGCAGTGAATCTGACCTCTAACTCCTGACAAAAGGTGATGCACGGCTACCCAGACGATGGCTGGAAACAATGACAGACCTCTTGGGATGCGTCCCACAGTATGATGGCGGATCTCACCATTTAATGCAGAGGATTTGGTAAAACATCACCAAACCGTCGTTTACCGGAGTCCCCTCAGCATAAACCGCTCTTTTGCGTACAAGGGAATACGCCGCCCTATTTTATACAGGCAAACATGAGCTGTTTTACGCTCCGCAGCAGACAAACCGCCTGCCACGTCAAAAGCTGCACTTCGTACGGGATTCGAGGCACGTCTCCACGTCTAATTGCACAGGGCGGTGACAGTTTCTCTCAAGATGCGTCTCTGCGACGGGTGCACAGAAGGCCTGCAGACCTTCGAAATACGCCTCCGCATTTAATGCATAAGGTGATGGCAAATCTCTGCAAAAGATTTGGTTATATCTTCAAAAGCCGTAATTCCGGCTAAGGCGTCCACATCAGCACGGTGTGCAGCGGCTTCTACGCCCATTCATGATCTGTGCTCAAGCGGCTTCTACGCCCATTCTGGCACGATATGCAGCGGCCTCTACGCCCATTCAGGATCTGTGCTAATGCGGCTTCCATGCCCACTCAGTCTCTACGATTACTCGGCTTCCACGCCTACTCGGCTTCTATGCCTGTTCGGCTTCTATGCCTGTTCGGCTTCTATGCCTGCTCGGCTTCCATGCCTGTTCGGCTTCTATGCCTACTTGGCTTCTATGCCATGGTGACAGACATTTGGCTTCTACGCCAACCTCTTCTACACAATGGATACCTACCCGCGTGGCTTTTACGCCGTGATCTTAGTAGCAACCGTACGTGTTGTGTCCCCTTAGTTGGACCCACGTCACCCGCTCAGTCAAAAGATCATCTATACGTAGGCATTGGTTACTTTAACCGTTGTGTAAAAGGGTGCTGTACTTTCCACTCCTCGGTTGCTACACCAACGGAGTAGTCACTATCACCAAAGACTCTATAAATAGAGGCCCCTGTCAATGGGGAACAAGGTCGAAAAAAATTGGTCAAGAAACCGATATCAGATCCCAGGTCAGAAAATTCGGTCAAGAGTACCAATATCAGATCCAAGGTCGACAGTCGGAGAAGATCGAACAAGGAGAGAGAGAGAGAGAGAGAGAGAGAGAGAGCCCGAAGCTCAGGCAAAGAGTGGGGATCGACGACTTCGGCATCGTGCATCCACCCTCTCCTGCAACCTTCTAAGCTGCTACCTGTCTTCCACGGCACTTCTTCAACATCGCGTGGTCCAAGGGCTAAAGTGATCGACCGCAGATCAGACACCTATAGCAATTTATACCCGGATTAAATAAATTGTACTCCCATATCCTCGTATAAGATTATATTGTACAAGTTTGTTTGTAAACCAAAGGGCGCGGGTTTCGCACAAACTCCGTCATTGAAATATACTTTCATTCTTTCGTTTAATACCACAAACAAATGCACAAGTAGAGTTTAATAATATATGATATGATTTAATATATACATCATGTTGACCACAGTCTCAAAAATATAAGGAGATAACTCTGCCCCTTGCTAAACACCACAAAAGAAGAAATCAAGATGAGGAGTGGAAGAAGAAAACCCACTAGCGAGCTTCGACCACAGTCTTACGAGTGCGAGCCATCTTGCTAGAAGCGCGGTGGATCCTGGTTCTCTTCGGGATAACCTGGCCATGCAAAGCCAGTGGGGTCAGAACCCCAAGAAACAAGTAACACAAAGGAGCTCGAGGTGATAGACAAAACACATCAGTACATAAGGAGAAAGAGACAAATAAAGCAATAAATGCTAATCGAGACTTGTACGGTACCAATATACTTGTTTCAAGAATAATACAGGAAGAACTGATAATAAAAGCAATAATGAAAGTAAGGCGAAGAGCGACAAGAGAGCATAGAAACTACTCTGGATCGGGACCACAACCCTTAAACCAAACAAGGACCGAGGTTGGTGACCTTTCCAGAGCAGAGCTTAGCACCCACACCACGCACCGAAAGAAAATAAAGCTAGAAGTGCGAGCTATAATAAAAGTAACATTACTCATTAAACGGCCAAATAACTTTACGGCTTCTACGATTAACTAGCTAGGGTTGTCACAGACATTAATTTCTAAATGTATGTTTTAAGAATATTGCTACCACCGACACTGAAGTTAATCCGGATAACCAAGGGTACACTTGTCTAGTAAATTTAAATGCATTTTTATCCATATAACAACATAACTTGTTAATTGTCACAAACAGAAATTAAACTCAAAAGCATAAACTTGAACTTGCAATCATAAACTTGCTTTACAACCATAAACTTGTTTATAAACTTGTCTTGTAGGTGCCGCAGCACGCGTAAACTTGGTCAGTCATGAAGCCCTTGCCTAGCAGGGTTGTTCCATTCTGCATGGGGCCCTTGGGGATCGGGGTATCCGGTAGCGTAATATTCTTTCCTCCAAAAAATCTAAATAAATCTTATCTTGTTTAATCATTCTAAATTATTTCAAGTTCTCGAGTCATGGACACTTGAGAACTCCCTAAAATGACGAGTCGCGAGTACGAACTTTTCATGAGTTATCGTATTCGGAACACGCGATACATTAGACAATACTCACACTCGATTGTCCAATGCCAAATGCAATTGATTTCCATACACAAATATTCTACGGTATCGTGAGGGTGGTGAACTTGTACATAAACTTGTCTTGTGAACTCACATGCAAAACTTGTCTGGTATCATAAAATTGTATCGACATAAGGAGAATACAACAATATTCACTAAAAAGAATTACTAAAAGAACATAACAACAGGGAACACAAAATGCACAAAAGAATTTTATGGCCGTATTCACCTACTGGCCGCATGAACTCACTGTCCCCATGTACCCACTGGCCGCATAGACTCATTGGCCGCCTGGACTCACTGGCCGCATGCACCCACTGCTCGCATGGACTCACTGGCCGCATGGACCCACTGGTTGCATGGACCCACTGGCCGCATGGACTCACTGGCCACATACACCCACTGGCCGCATGGACTCACTAGCCGCATGGACTCCCTCTGGGACTTAGAATTTTTTTTATTCATTTAGCGAGTGAGAACACAATATGTTCGAGGATACTTTTATAAAATAAGCAGTCATGCGTCCAACAAGATGGACACATGCTGTCAGCATACGACAAGAGGCCAGGCCGTATAACCCTCTCGGGCCTCATGACACTCTCAGTCGCATAGCTCTCTGGCCATATGAAGACTTCATCTTCTCCAACAACAAGTTCACCCTTGGCCGAAAGCCCCAAAAACCAAAAAAATGTTTTCTTCATAAAAACTTTATTTTAACTCCAAAGCGAGTGAAACAAAAGCCAAATGACACGAAATGTGATGCTCTAACATAAGGAATCACTAGTTTTCAAAAAAATTAAGTTTTTATACATCAAAACCAAGGAAAAATTATGAAATACTTAAAAACCCTAAACTTGAAACTAAGATCTACAAAAATCTATACATCAAAATCCAAAATTCCAAGAACTAAATATGATCAGCAAATCAAGGAGAACAATTTCTATTAATTTTTTAAAAACAACATATATATAAAAATTCAAAAATTTATGACTTCACCATTGAGCAAGATGTACTTGCCTTGGGTGGCTCCTAGCCTCTACCTCTCACGGTCCAAGTCGCAGCAACTTTTTCTTAGGGTTAGGGTTAGGGTTAGGGTTAGGGTTAGAGGGAGCTTGAGGGAGAGGAGGAAGAAGGAAATGAAAATAAAGAAGAATAAAGAGAGGAGGGAGAGAAAAGCTCATATATATATATATATATATATATATATATATATATATATATATTAAGAGAGGAGAGAAATATGGTTTAGTCATGGGTGTACCCAAAATAAATTGAACCAAGTGTCCATTCTACATGTGGGTCATAAACCGGGTCTTATGGCAATGCCAATGGGTATTCTACTAGTCTCGGGTAGTCTCTCTCAAGAATATGAACAATAAATAAAATGACATGACCAGCATAAGAAATATAGCAGGAATATATTATCAAGAGAAATTAAATCCTAGAAATTTAAGAAATACTAAATCTGGAATCAGGTGTGATATCTCTACCCTCCTTAGAAAAATTCCGTCCTTAAAATTTTACCAAGGCTTGTCGAGCTGGAACGCACGAGAAAGCTCAAGAAATCAAATCATAATTCAAATGATTATACTAAGCAAATAACTAAAATAGAAAAGATAGCTGCAGAAGTAACTAATGAATAAATGCACAAAAGCAACAACATAAAAATTAAGGCATATGAATACATATACTCCTGAGTCAGTCGAATAGGAACTCGTCCTCGCTTGCCTATGCTGGTTCACAACAAATGGACAAGAGCCAAGCCTGGAGTTAAGTCGGTACCAACAACTATATCGAGGACATAACTCAAATCTAGGACATACTTTCACAGTCGGGATACATGATAGACACCACGTACCATGAGTCACGAAGGCAGAAGAGCAGGGCGATGAACTCGCCTTTTGCTCAACGAAAAGATTGAAACGACTATCGTATCTCGAATGTGTCAAAATACGAGATTGTTTGACAAGAACCCAAGAATAAGACAGGCTAAAGAGAGATCGAAAATATTACCCATAATTGTACCGCCTTCGGCTAACAACTTCTATAGGTTGCCAAATATTTTGTTAGGCCATCGTCCAGGGGCCATGGCTTTAACTTGCTGCTGGTTCTGTCTTGCTGGTTGGGATTGCTGGACTTGCGCATACTGTGCCGTACATTGCTGCTGGAACTGTTGATTTTATGTCGGGAGAGGACGCTGGGCTGGGGGTCTAACTACTAACACTGGTCCTCGCAGGACTTTAATTGCTGCCCAAGGCGGAGGCGATAACTGCCAGACAGAAAATGCCTTTGAGTACATGATTGGGCATGAACCAATCATGTGGTCGGATGCCCTAAATCTGAGATACTGGCCATTGGCCCTCATACACTGATCTTTGGTGTGCCTTGGCTTACCGTAGTGGTTGCATCCTGCCAATACAGACTGCCTGGTAGATTATACTGAGGATACTATTGAGGTTGAAGGTCCTAGCGTACGAGAAGTTTTGACTGCTGGTGCAAGAGGAGATGACTAAATTCTGGTGCTTCTCAGGGATGAGTGTGACCTCTTCTGGCCACCGGTCCTTGCTACTAATCTCTGGCCGACAAGTTCTTGGGACCTAGCTGCCCTGAGTACTGCATCATAGGTGGTATAATTATGACCCACCATAAATTGCTGAAGCTCTAGATGTAATCCTTGCTCAAATATCTTGGCTCAGTCTTCCTCGAAAGCTACCATATGGGAATAAAATTGGCTAAGTCGGCAAAGCTCGGCCGCATACTGGTCGACCGATCTTGTGTTCTGGCGAAGGTTAATGAACTGCTGCAAGAGCTAGAACTTGGCGGTTATGTGGAAATACTTTTCCTGGAAGCGCTCCTTGAATGTCTGCTAGTCAATGGGCTTCAAAAGTGCCATTTCTTGTGCTGTCCACCAAACTCGGGCAAGATATGATAATTATAGCTTTATGACTAATACCTTCTCATCATCTGGGGTCTTGGTTGCATCCAAGATGGACTCAAAGTCCTGGAGCCAAGAATCTGCTGAAACTGCATCTTCCATGTCGAGGAACTTGGTTGGGCACATGTGACTAACATTAGTCGCCGAGTTATGAGTATAACGCCCAATTTTCTTGAGGTTTACTCTAACTCCCTGGCAAAGATTAGTGTTGGTCTATTCTTGTTCTTGCTGAAACTGCTGGCAGAGTTGGACTACTTGTTGCTGAAGCTGGAGTTGTATTATTGTTATTATTGTACCATCATCATAGCTTAGATCACCTCTAATATAGCATGCGAGCCTACCTGCCCTGGTTTTACTGGTAGAACTAGTGGTATTATCTGGGCTGGTATGAATAATGAAGCGAGCTGAACTGGATGTTATGGCAAGACTGGTGGAGCTGATTGTGCTGGTCGGGCAGGCATGAATTGAGGAGCCGGCTGATAAAAAGCTATTGATGCTTGCCCTTGGTTTAATATCGAAATCTGGCCATGGCCTACTGGATCTTTTTGAGTTATCAGTACAATGGAACCCTCGGAACGAGGAGCAGGTGGGGTATACCTGAAGGAAAAGGACACAAGGATATCAACAAGGGACGAGAATGGAATAATCATGTCATGCAAGTTTGAATTTCAAGGAAAGTGAGAGGTGCATATTGCTAGTGGAGTTCAATCGAAGATCATAGAGGATTGGGATTCTAACAAGATGAGTCCTCCCACAAGTCTGAAAAAAAGACCTGCATGGGCCACCAAGAAAATTTTGTCACGTCCCGCTCCCAGAATACTGGGTAAATAAGGGGACTGACATGGCCAACCGCACCTTACAGAATACCGAAGTAAGCCGCAATATTTTAAGGTTGTCTAGAAGAAAGATGGGTTAACTCTAGCATGCTATGACGTCAGTCCTAAGGCCGATAAATCCTATTATCTCAATCCAATAACACAAGTACAAGAATATATCATACATGAAAGTAAAGAGGCATTCTAAATTATATGTCACATATGATCATGAAGCTAGTGAATACAAAATTGCTGCACTAGTAGAGTTTAATAATACATGGTCAAATATACTAGCCATGGTCTAATATATACATCATGTTGACCGCAGTCTCAAAAATATAAGGAGATAACTCTGCCCCTTGCTAAACACCACAAAAGAGAAAATCAAGACGAGGGGTGGAAGAAGGAAACACACTCGCGAGCTTCGGCCACAGTCCTACGAGTGTGAGCCATCTTGATGGAAGTGCGATAGATCCTGGTTCTCTTCGGGGTAACCTGGCCATTCAAAGCCACTGGGGTAAGAACCCCAAGAAACAAGTACCACAAAGGATCTTGAGGTGATAAACCAAACACATTAGTACATAAGAAAAAATAGACAGATAAAGCAATAAATGCTAATCGAGACTTGTACGGTACCAATATATTTGTCTCAAGAATAATACAGGAAGAACTGATAATAAAAGCAATAATAAAAGTAAGGCGATGAGCGACAAGAGAGCATAGGAACTACTCTGGATCGGGACCACAACCCTTAAACCAAACAAGGATCGGGGTTGCAGACCTTCCCCGAGAAGAACTTAGCACCCTCATCACGCACCGAAAGAAAATAAAATTAGGAGAGCGAGCTATAATAAAAGTAACATAACTCATCGAACGACCAAACAACTTTACGGCTTTCTACGATTAACTAGCTAGGGTTGTCACAGACATTAATTTCTAAAAGCATGTTTTAAGAATATATCTACCACCGACACTGCAGTTAACCCGGATGGCCAAGGGTACACTTGTCTAGTAAATTTAAATAAACTTTTAACCATATAATAACATAACTTGTTACTTGTCACAAACAGAAATTAAACTCGAAAGCATAAACTTGAACTTGCAATCATAAACTTGCTTTACAACCATAAACTTGTATATAAACTTGTCTTGTAAGTGCCGCAACACACGTAAACTTGGTCAGTCACGAAGCCCTTGCCTAGCAGGGTTATTTCATGCTGCATAGGGCCCTTGGAGATCAGGGTAGCCGGTAGTGCAATATTCTTCCCTCTAAATTTTCTAGGTAAAACTTATCTTGTTTAATCATTCTAAATTATTTCAAGTTCTTAAGTCATGGACACTTGAGAACTCCCTAAAATGATGAGTCACGAGTACAGCTTTTCATGAGTTATCATATTCGCAATACTCGATACATTGGATAATACTCACACACGATTGCCCGATGCCAAATGCAATGTATTTCTATACACAAATATTCTATGGTGTCATGAGGGTGGTGAACTTGTACATAAACTTGTCTTGTGAACTCACATGCAAAACTTGTCTGATATCATAAAATTGTATCGACATAAGGAAGCATACAACAATAACAACTAAAAGGAATTACTAAAAGAACATAACAACACGGAACACAAAATGCACACAAGAATTTTCTGGCTGCATGTACTCACTGGCCGCATGCACTCACTGGCCGCATGGACCCACTGGCCGCATGGACTCACTGGCCGCATGCACCCACTGTCTGCATGGACTCACTGACCGCATGGACTTACTGGCCGCATGGACTCCCTCTGGGACTTAGCGAATTTTTTATTCGTTAAGCGAGTGAAAAGACAAGGTGTTCATGGACACTTGTGTAAAATAAGCCGTCATGCGTCCAACAAGATGGACACATACTGTCAGCTTACGGCAAAAGTTCAGGACTCATAACCCTCTCGGTCCGTATGACACTCTCATCCGTATAGCTCTCTGGCCACATGATGACTTCGTCTTCTCCAACAGCAGGTTCAGCCATGGCCAAAAGCCCCAAAAACAAAAAAAATATTTTCTTCATAAAAACTTTATTTTAACTCCAAATCAAGTGAAACAAAATCCTAATTGCACAAAATGGAATGCTCTAACATAAGGAACCACTAGTTTCTGAAAACATTAAGTTTTTATAGATCAAAACCCAAAAAACTCATGGAACACATAAAAATCATAAACTTGAAACTAAGATCTATAAAAATTTATACATTAAAATCTAAAACTCCAAGAACTAAATATGATTAGCAACTCAAGGAGAATAATTTTTATCAAATACATTTATAAAACAACATATATATAAATATGAAAATTTATGACTTCACTATTGAGCAAGATATACTTGTCTTGGGTGGCTCATAACCTCTATCTCTCACGGTCCAAGTTGCAGCAACTTTCCCTTAGGGTTAGGGTTAGGGTTAGGGTTTGGGTTACGTTAGAGGGAGTTTGAGGGATAGGAGGAAGAAGGAAATGAAAATAAAGAAGAAGAAAGAGAGGAGGGATAGAAAATCTCATATATATACTAATGAGAGGAGAGAAAGAGGGTTTAGTCATAGGTTCACCCAAAATTAACTGAACCAAGTGTCCAATCTATATGCAGGGTCCTAAACCGGGTCTTATGGCAATGCCAATGGGTATTCTATTGGTCTCGGGTAGTCTCTCTCAATAATATGAACTATAAATAAAATGACAGAAACCAACATAAGAAATACAGCAGGAATACATTATCTAGAAATTAAATCCTATAAATTCAAGAAATACTAAATCTGAAATCGGGTGTGACACTAGAACCCAATATACATGGAAATATCTCTCCTACGACTCCGTATCATGGGATCTGACAAACAACACCGACCACCTCTATTTCCAAGAACTGATGCTGCTAATGCAGCACCTACATGATGTGCACAAGTTGCACAGCCCACTGCCCATATCACTACTGCTGTTGCATGTTGTTGCAGCATTGCTACTGCTATTTCATGTTATTGCAGTGTGCAACAGCCTGATCTGTTGTCCACTTTAGTGTGCAGTGCACACACACCCGATCAAATCCCCCATTTTTGCTACATCTCATATCAGTTATTGACTGTAACCCGACAGTGTTATATCCTAACTAATAGTGAAACGCCCCCCTCCCCCCCCCCCCCCCACACATATATATATATATATATATATATATATATATATATATATATATATATATATATATATATATATATATATATATATATATATATATATATTACTAACAAGTATATAATACTTAGATACATAGATATATATCAAATATATACTTCTAGACAACGCAATTAGATATGAAGGATAGCAATCTAGAGGGCATGAAAATATAGCAATAATACGAACACTTGGCGTGCATCATACCGTATCACACCAAAACTACGATATGCTTGCGATACGGCTCCACCACACCACCAAACGTATCCCGAAGAATATGAGCAAGTCTAGAATCACAATTAGAAGTACTACGAAGAGCTAGCTACTCATCCACATACCCGTGTCAAAATATGACATGCCCAAACCCCCGTGTCAAAAAAAAACTCTCAAATCAACCTATATTACCAAATTATCGTGATACAGCCTACACGTATCCAATTGTGGACCCAACACTAATCTCACACAACCAAACACATATCAATTTGGTCTAATTGACCTATTGACAAACACATGATGTGCCAATCTCGGAATTTCCCCAAAATTGGTACAAAACATACCATAACTTCTTCTATAGTCCTCCTATGAACCTAATTTTACTTTCTATGGGTTGCCTTAGTATATGGGAGGGTTCCTAATGATTAAACTAAAGATTTATAGTCTAAATAGAGAGGAAAAACTGAATTATACCTATTGGGAAGCGTTCAACTTGTGCTCCTTCCTCCTCCTTGTTCCAATAGCCTCCAATGGTGAGTAGGGAAGGAATTTGAAGAGAATTTGGTTAGGGACGAAGGAATTCGGAAGAGAAAAATTCTAGATTTAGAAATGAGATGAATGGATGAAGAGCGAGAGTCTCTCTCTCCTCTATCCCTAAGAAAAGTCACTATAAAAAGTCTACAATACCCCTTGGGTCTTGTCATGAAGGTATTAATCAAGGAGAAAAGGTTCTAATCCAATTGGTTTAAGTAATTAAGTTATCCTCCAAATGAATGGGCTTGTTTGTTGGGCTCAAATCTAGCTAGACTTAATGTTGGTCCATGAGTCTATTCTAATCTAGTTAAGTCTACTAACACAAGTCCAATAAAAATATAGCATCTAACAATAAATAAATATACCATAAGTACATTAATTAACTATAAAATAACCAAAATACCCTTCTTAGAAAATATGGTAGTAACAATATTGTCCATTCTTGTATTTTGTCTCATTGTCGATTGATATATATATATATATATATATATATATATATATATATATATATTTATTTATTATGTTATCTAGATAATGACTATTATAATATAACTTATACGTATTCGAGTCGAATAAGAGTCTGGTTGGATGCATAGCTTGCATGTTTACATACTCTGGTCCTACTTATATTGGGACTGGGGCGTAACACGTTGACAGATCTTAGCATATTTTTTAGAGATCTGTGTTTTACTAAGCTACTCATGGATCATCTAGAAAAGAAAAACAAGGACATTATGAAAATACTGTGGAAGCTAGAGCGAGTGTTCATGTCCAGATTCTTCGACTATATGGACCTGTCGGTTATCGGTGGATGTATTCATTCGAGCAATATCTTCACTACCTAAAATGAAAGGGAAAAAATAGGAAACATGTTGAGGGTTCTATTTATGAAGCTTATTTTTTTAGGAGATATCAAACTTTTATTTGATTTATTTCAATCCTCACGTCGCTATTAATTAAACGAGAGTCCCAAGAAATTACACGGATACTGGGAACCTAATGATGCAATACTTTTAGTATTTAATGTTTTTGAAAAGCTTTCAAGATAAATGAAGAAGAGATATCTGAATGATGATGAGCTAAGGGCTGCTTAGCGATATATATTACTAAACTGTGACGAGGATAAAGTGGATAAGCTCGAATGGTAAGTAATTAATACATTAACAACTCATTATCTTAATTTGAGTATATATGTTAATATTATTACACTAATCGACCTTTGATTGATGCGTTTTCAGTATATTTAATGAGGAAGTGAGATTGTGTAGACCATAATATAATGAAGAAGTATAATAAGAAATGAGATGACACTTTCCACCTTGGTTAAGCATATATGTGAAGAGTTTGGTAATTTAGTTGTATATGCTCAAGTACCATATTTTATGTAACATTGAACGTAATGCCATTTTTTTGTATTTTAGGCTAATCAACCAAACACAACAATCGAGAATAAATCAATTAGAACTTTAGCCAAGATGCTTATTTATACCATTAAAATCTGGCCAAGCTATTGTGTGAATGAATTTAGGTTCAAGTCAACAAATGTCAAGATCAGAGATAGCTTTTTGGATCTCAATTACACAAAAATAGCTGCCTCTGTATTAAATCCTCAAGCTACAAAAATGTCGATGCAGGAAATAATTTCTTTGGTGTCTTATGAGAGATTGTAGAGTTTACATATAATTATAACGTAGATCATGCTAAGATCGTATTATTCAAGTATGATTGGTTCAGTCTCATCTAAGACCAAGGTTGGAAAATCAACAACCATGGTCTTGTGGATATAAACTATTGATAAAGATATTAAGGCTACAAATCGTTCATTCTATCAAGTCAGGCTCAGCTCATATACTTCATAGTTTATCCTAAGCGAGGATCATCGAGGTCAGATTGGTGGGTAGTTTGTAAGACTAAAACTACAAATACCTTTGAGGTTGTCGAAATTGCCCATCAAGCAGACGAGCTACCTCTTTTAACAAATACAATAGATATAGATTCTACATAAAAAAAAAGTTACTCATTATGCGTCTAATCAAGTAGAAAAGGTAGAATTAGAGGAAGATAAAGACGAAGTAGATGGAGATGAAGATGAGGAGGAAGAGGAAGACGATAAATTTTTATATTAGGATTGTAATTAAATTTCACTTGTAACATGTATGTAGAAAGCAGAAATATAACATAAGCACTTGCATTGTTATCTATTTAGACTTGCTGTGCTCCTATCTTTATATGTTCTCATATGTTACTTATTATAAATAGTTTTACTTTACTTATATTATATATCTGTGTGCATTTCTCCTATCATATTTTGTTATGAGGTATAACAGGATGACACAGATAGTTCATCTAGCAACGAGGTAGAGTTACTCTGACATCTAGCAGTGTTCTTTCGGTACATGGTTACATATCTCCCGATACTTGGTCGGGACCCTCATATTCTAGCACTCTCGGATATCGCACAACCACATTTCTGGTACTGGGTCATCCCTACATAGCACTACTCATGGAACGAGCAGTTCCAAACCGCATACGAGTACACCATATTCTAGTAACTGCCCACTACCACTATCGCTCTCATGGAGACATAAGAGAAAAAGGCCGAGGTTGCTCCAGTTAAGGATGTGTTATTATATTGAGATGATCTTCCAATCGTACCTTCGGACGAGATGAGGATGGAGATCTGGAACGACGGTCCTACGAAGTAAGTTAAGAAACTTACATTTTCTTCAATTACATAATTTATATTTTCATTCTTATATATATATATATATATATATATATATATATATATATATATATATATATATATATATACATAATTTAACATCTGAGGAAAGAAAAAATAATTTTTTTTATTAATGTAATTAAAATTAAAATCCGATATAACATATTTTATAACTTAGAAAAATAAAAGTAAATATTTTATTTTCATAAAATTTGGAATAAAATTAACATGTCTTCTATTTTTGTCTTCCGTCCAGTTTATTGCTCAACTCCTCCTCCTCTAGTAGGGTTGACGATTGTAATAGACTGAAAGTCCAGCTCAATTAATGTCGGTACCGCCATCTCTTAAGTGTTGAGTTTAATTTTTCGTACGAACCCAATCTTGAAATCAGACACAAAATTTTAAAATATATGGTAGTTTCATGCTCATCTTCTTTCTTAGCATTTTTGAACCTGCATTAAAATAAGATTTTTATGCTACCGTGGACACCAGGACCATTAGAAGATCATGTGGTAAAGAAGAATGCATAAGATAAGTTTTTTCGTGTCTTTTCTACCATTCTAAAATTAAAAACAAATAAGTCCAGAATCATCATCATCTTTATCATAATAATTTAAATACAAGGATAATTCCTGAGTTGGTAGGGAAGTTCTTTTTTCTTCTTTTGTAGTATACTTTTAGCATGAAATAACTTAGACATTAAACCAGAAAAGTAATTAGAGTATCTAAAATTTCTTTAATTTCTATTTTTAACCTACCAACCACAACATTCATATTATCATTAAAATCGTTTAACAATATATATATACACCATATAATTTAAATTTTGGATAAAAAAATGAAGTAAAATAATATAAAAGTGGTATATCACACCAATATTTTAGAAAATTTATTTCTATTTTGGAAACAACATAATAAAAATTGAAAGCATTTATATATTTAGAAAATAAATGAGACATGTTAATAATTTTTATTGAAACTAAAGGAGAAGTTGGATAATAAATTTCAGATAAAATACATGTAGTATTGTAAAATAATTCTAAAAATTCATAAATTGAACTAACAACTAATCAATTATTTTCAATTAGTTAAAAAATCAAAACTTGGATTAACATCATTATAATGTGTAATAACATCTTAAAATTTAATACAAGATTTTAACTTTAAATAAGTAAAATTTATCTCTGTGTTGCATCCTTAACAAATCTCCTAAATTTTATTCCATATTGTCTACATAATTGTTGGCTGTGTGTATATGTCCATACACATGTGAGCAAAAGCTCAACTTTCTTATTTTGCTTTAGTCCCACATTGGTTGGACCTCTTCCCCCTTGTATGTATATATTAGTTATTCTTTATTTCTCTCTTAAGATGTTGTGTGAGGAACCCCTTGGGCCACACTAGCGAGCTGTCGTAGCCGCTCGGCCCGGCTCGGTTCGGTTCGGCATGCGTAATGGCTGCGGGTACGTGTCCATACCCGCGGGCGCCGAATGCCGATTCAATTTACTCTTCGGGTTGGGGCTGGGATCCAAAAATCGTTTTGTTCCCTTTTATTTTTGAACCATTTTGACTCATTCAATATTTGAACGTTGGAGATTTATTACTCCCTATGTCCAGGTTTATTTCCCATATTTTAAACATGTGACAACTCCGTTTACATGCAAAAAAATTTCCTCACGTTTTTCCTTTTTTATTACTCATTAAACGCCTGGATTCATAGCAATTTATTCTCTTCTCTATAGTGAAGGCTTGGTTCTCTCCCTATATATTTGTTGAGGTTCTCTTCTCAATTCTTTCGAAAAAAAATTCCTCTACGTGAAATCTTTTTTTCTCATTCTTCTCTCGAACCATATTCTGTTCCCTAAATCCTTGCTCTAGGCAAAGCTAAGTTCGGTCTCTCTCTCTCCGAGTTGTGTACAACAAAGAGAAGTCGGTAGTCAGGGGGTTTTACAACTAGGATCTTCCAAGAAATTTATGCACATAGACCTCGGATCAACTCTTCGGACAGTGATTCGTGCGCGACTTCCTCGGAGGTCGGTAACACATATTTTCTTTTCTTTTCTTATCAAATTTCTGGAAAATATATATATATATATATATATATATATATATATATATATATATATATATATATATATATATATATATTTCAAATTGAGAATTGTTCTATTGTGTAAGCTGTATACAACTTCACTCTTCCGATTTGAAAAATATTACTTACTGTTTGTTGTGCATAACCAACTAATTTCATAGCACAAACTGAGCAACTAATGTCAAGTATAAATTTTGATTTAATATTTTCTCATACATCTGGATTAATACCACATTGGCAAGCACTGTTGGGTTGGTGCAACATTTGTATGTTAACAAAACTTGTTAGTTGAGTTGCATAAGTCATTTTGTCCACAATTGTTCTAAATTTCTTTAAGCAACTTTGTTTGTAGACCTAATTGAATTATATCCGACTTCTTTAGTTGAGTTGTATATACTTCTTTAAGAAATTTTAATATAGATATAATTGCATGTTTTGTGATTAAATTGTCTATTTGTTATATAACAGTTCATACCTGCTATAAAATAATACTTGGATATATTTCTACTGCAACTTAGAACAATAGAAATAATTTTCTAGAAGTAAGAAATGGCTAAAGTGTAATTGCAAATCTCTTTGAGTCTGAATTCTAAAAGAGTTTTTTTTGAGAGCTCAAGAAAAATTCACAGGGGCACATAATTCGATCTTTGCGTTTTTGATGAATTCAACGAACCAGGCAGCGAAAGCACACTAATAGGCACCACGCCCGAGAAGGATCATCTGGGAAAGTCAGACTGTGGATAGGAACCCACCGGATGACCAAGGTCAGCTTCGAGGGAAAGACTGGCCGCTGAAGCCCTTCGCCGGGAAGAGATAAATTTGGGAACAAGCCGAAAGGGTTCTTCTGTCAACCGGGTATAAATAGCCCTAAGCGACACGGTATTTAAGTGTCTTCGGACCACCGCTAGCTGAGAACCGGCCCTTACAACTAACCCAAGTTAATCAACACTTGATAGAGTAAAGATTTTAAGGTTGATTAGCAAAATCACTTAAACTATTATTCTAGATTATTGGATATTATTATTGAGTAATTACTATCTTTCAGTTTCAGACTTTTCTCATTAGCTACAATGACTGGCAAGGATGAGACTTTTACCGCTAAAACTACTAAGTTCAACGGGACCTAATTTAAGAGATGTCAAAGTCATATAAAATTTTGGCTCACTACCTTAGGATTGATCTCAGTCATTGATGGTTCCACACCCATCACAAATGACTCTGATGACACTGAGTCGGACATAGGTGTATCTACCACTGCTTCCATAGAATTCTAAGTGCTTTGTCTAAATCACTATATATATGACATATTCTTTGAATACAAAAGTGCTAAAAAACTTTGGGATACCCTGGAAGATGAATATAGCTGTGATGATGCTGAAATTGAAAGATTCAATTCTTCCTCATTCAACATATATTTTATGGTAGATAATAAACCTATGAATGACCAAATACATAAATTCTGTCATGACCCGCACCCGGTATAGGGCACGAGAGCGTGGGTACGTCCAGCCTACGCCGCAGTATCGGCGGTAGAACGCTGTCTAGGTCACAGTAATACTATATAACTAAACACCTGTCAATGATATCCATATCCATAAGGAGATCAATATACATCTCACAATAGTCTCACAATGTAACTCAATCACAACAACTATAAGGCATGATAAAAGATAAAAGGAAATGACATAGTTAAACACCATGTCTCAAACACAAAGATAACTCACAGTCTAGATGTCCAATATAAAGTCTCCACAAGTCTCAAATTAAACTTAACATGAGTCTAAACATAAACTGAAATAACCTCCATAAGTCTCAAAGCATCATAAATACTATCTAGATAGCTGCAGGTAATGTCTCATCTAGAGGCATAGTCTTCTATAGGATCTCTGGTGCGTAGTCTGCATCTATACCTGGTCCATAGTGTGTGGTACAAAACTCCTCAAGATCCTCTGAAAAAAATATCCAGTCAGGATTGGAACAAAATACACCACTAACAACAGTTCCACATATATTGACAAAAACTATAACACAGTGTAAAGAAATACAAGACAGATAGGAAATACTGGCAATAAGAATAATGGAATAAAGGAAATACTGGAACATCATCATCAATATACATCTAGCAATAAAATAGAAATACAAGTACACGCAAGAACAATGAACTGGTATATAAGTGTGTACAAGATCAATAACTAGAACATGTGGAAATGCATGATCAATATACCAAGATACATATCAAGAATCATCTAACTAAGTGTGTGAAACATCAGCATATCATGTGATCGGCTTGGGACTATATGACTCATTACATTGATTAGCGATTATCCCTAACAGGTCAGGCTAACCACATGTAACAGCGATGAGGCATGTAATGGTAAGGCTGCACCGACGTGAGGTGTGGGTGAGCTATGATGCATGTAAAGTTGGGTATGATCACATAAGCTACTAATAATTTCCCCATGTATCCCCAGCTAGCATGATGGATTCCAATCATGACTCCTCGTGACAGGTCTCAATGATGCCAACTCGTGTAAACAATAGTGTCAGAGTCATGTATGCTATACAACAAGAGTTATAGAGATAATCAACATAATGGAAACTATCAGAGAATGTACTCGCCTGTGGTCCTTAGCTGGCAATACCAATGTCCGGGTTCCAAGGTATCATCTATAGATATATCATAAACAAATACTGCATCAGATATTACACCAATACACAATCAACACTATGTTCTTAGGGACTACGCTAGGGTGGTCACGTCTGTCATTGCTGTGCATAACAGACAGTCAATGGTATGGTCTTGCCAGTATGTCAGTGTACGTTTGGCAGTCTGCTATCATGCTACATGGTCACAGGTTGGGATAGCTACGGGTATTCGTAATTTTGTTTGGGTCACCTAGTACACGGGCATATAATGCTTATTGTTATCTATCATAACATCAATACTTAATTAATTACAAATATAACAGAAGTATGCATTTAATACTTAATAGGGTTTATATTGTATATATATATATACGTATGCATATACATACTACTCAATTTATACTATGTACATATATGCATGTAATATACAGGTACTAGGCATGCACGTATTATACATATGCGTATGCTTTATGTTAATTGAGCACAATACAGTATATATATACAGGGCATATACATCTGTATATATGCAATGGAGATACACCATACGTATATATGTATACCAAGTACGTTTATCATATAACAACACATACATAATATGTACATACCGTTCGTATACTGGATATACTATGGCTAATACGTGTGTGGATTACTACGAAGGATACGTGTATACGTGTACATGTTCATGCATACGAGGGTTCCATCCTGTGCACATGAAAGGAAAGGGTTCGATGTCGAGGTCGTCGCGAAGGAGGTGGTAGCGAGATGCTACTCGGGTTCACGATGCGGCTCCGGGATCGTCGAAGTCGTCGTCAGCAGCGGTGTTCGTGGCTCCAGTCGATCGGTCCAGTCTAGCCCGTGGGGGGGGAGTCGAGGTCGAGTGCAGCGTCTCCGACGAGCTCTTATTGCAGTCGATCCGGTGGCAGCGGCACCGGTTGAACGGATGAAGACTCGGCGGCTTGAGCGCAGTGGGGTGCTCGAGTCGTGCAGGCCGGTTGGTGAATGCTCCGGCATCGAGGGTCGACGGGGTTTTGGTCTGTGTTGTTTGGGGAGGAGATGAACAGGAGTAGGATGGCTTGGCGAGGTCACGGCGGCGGTTCCGAACTCCGACGAGGGAAGGGTGGACGTGAACAGGAAGATGGGAAGAAGAATTCGGCTGGGGTTATTTAGGTTGAAGGAATAAAAGAAAAAAAAGAAAAAGGAATATATATATATATATATATATATATATATATATATATATATATATATATATATGATGTTAAGTTTGACCTATAATATGTTGACTTTGGTCAACACTAGGGAAAGACCTTGGCTTGTTATAGAGATATTCCAATGGACTAGGGTTCGGATGGGTTTAATGTAATTGCGAGAATTGTATTGGTCTAAGGGTTTGGAGGCCATGGTTTCAAGGGGTTGATGTTAAATTATACACTCCCAAAAAATTATGAAAAAAATATAATGAAGGAGGAAATGGGTTTATATCGCGTGTCGTGTCCAACGGGTGTACACTTAATGCGTTTTTGCATAAAAGTGCCAACAATTAGAAAATTGCATGAAATAGGTTTATTGTTTACTTAGTTAAAATTAAATGCAAGGAGGTATTCTACAATTAAATAGAAGTACAAAGGGCTGGATTTACGTGGGACACAAGCATCAATTAACGGTCTGGCGTGTCTAGGACAAATGTGTGAATCTGTTGGAAGACAAAGGCTAGCGTAGCGTTCTAGTTATCGAATAACGATAAAGTACAACAATCAATTAAAGTCACAGTAATTCAAATAAGATTAATTATCATGCAATCATTTACTCATTAATTACGAAAGACGAAAATACCCTTAATCTGAAAAGTGGGGGTGACAAATTCCAAGAATACCTTAGGCATATTCAAGCCAAAGGCACTTTCTTCTCTACTGAGTATGAAATAGCCTGCTTAATAGACAAGCTCCCTCCTTCTTAGTCTGATGTTAAGAAAGACCTTATTCATACTCAAAGTGATATTACATTTGCTTAAGTCCTAAAGAAAATTAGAGCAGAAGAACAAATTAGGCTAATGTCTAACCCTAAGTCTGAGTCTGAAGCTAAGGTAAACCTAGTAGAATCCCAAGGCAAATCCAAGCCTCATCATCATCACAAACCTAAAAGGAACCTCTTCAAGAAGAAGCAGAACCTTCAGCCTCACCACCAAAACCATCACCACCATAAACCTAGAAACTTCGGTCAAACTCAGGATCAGAAGAGATTTTATTTTGTGTGTGGTAAAACAAACCATATGGCCACAAACTATTTCCATATGAAGAAGAAAGTTGTCCAGACTTCTTACGAAGGGAAACGTCCAGCCAAACTAGAAGCAAACATGCTTCTCAACGACTCTTCTAGTTCCTTCAGGTCTGTAAGCTATCAACCCTTAGTAAATATTTCCTACCATTTTGACAATTGGTGGTTGAATTATGGAGCCAATGTTCATATTTCTTTTGATCGCTCGTATTTTTTAAACTATCAGGAATCAGGTGGAGTAGGTGTAACTGTAGGAGATGGCTCAACGGCACAGATTATAGGAAGAGGAAGAATAGATCTAAAGATGACATCAGGAAAAACTTTGACTATTCATGATGTGTTGCATGTGACGTCTATCAGAAGAAATTTAGTTAGTGAGTATCTTCTTGTAGCTTCAGGGTATAAGATTGTTATGGAGGCAAATAAGTAGTATTTTCTAAGAATGAATCTTTTATTGGAAAAGGATTTGTAAGAGATGGTATTTTCTTTTTGAGTACCGTAAATAAAATTTTAGATCCTTCTTTTGTTGTTTCCAATGCAGAATATTCAAATATGTGACACGGTAGATTAGGTCTTGTGAATCTAGGTTCCCTAAGAAGGATGATGAACTTAGATCTTATTTCTAAGAATCCAATAGATGATAAACACAAGTGTGAGATCTGTGTTCAAGCCAAACACACTAGACTATCTTTCAAATTTGTAGAAAGAAACTCTGACCTTCTAGAGCTAGTTCATAATGATATATGTGACTTAAATAGGATTTTGACTCAAGGTGGTAGGAAATAGTTTGTTACCTTTATTGATGATCATTTAAAGTATTATTATACCTATCTTCTTAAAACCAAAGATAAAGTTCTAGACATATTTAAGGTCTATAAATCTGAAACTGAGAACCAGTTAGAGAGAAAGATTAAGATTCTTAGATCATATCGTGGTGAAGAGTATACATCAAATGATATAACCAATTTTTGTGAAGAATACGGAATAATCCATGAGGTAACTGCTCCAAATTCACTACAGTCTAATGGAGTTGCTGAAAGGAAGAATCGTACTCTGTTAGACATGGTTAATGTCATGCTCCTTAGCTCAGGTGCTCCCGATAATTTGTAGGAAAAACTATTATTATCTGCCTGTTACATCCTTAATAGGATTCCTAGTAAGTCTAATGATAAGATTTCCTAAGAATTATGGAAAGGTAGAGCTCCTAGGATCTATTATCTCAAAGTTTGGGAATGTCTAGCTAAAGTAGGAATTTCTGAACATAAAAATAGAAAGATTGAACCTAAGACTGTAGATGTTGTATTCATAGAATATTTCCTAGACAGTAATGCCAATAAATTTCTTGTTACCCATTTAGAAGTAAATAAAATATCTAACAATACTATTATAGAAGCAAGAGATGCAGTTTACTTTGAGAATATATATCCTTTCAAAGATAGAATTTTTTTCTCTTCCTCAACTTATGAAGAAGCAATATATTCTTCTGATGCCTCTTTCTGGAAAGAAGCCATTAACAATAAGTATAACTCCATCATGGAGAGCAATACTTGGTTTCTAGCATACCTACCTTTAGGTAGTAAATCCTTAGGTTGTAAGTGGATATTCAAAAAGAAACTTAGAGCCGATAGACTATAGAGAAATACAAGGCTAAATTAGTAGCCAAAGGTTTACCTAGAAAAAGGGATTATATTATTTTGATACCTACTCACCTGTAGCTAGGATCACCTCTATCAGAACCCTTCTAGCCTTAGCATCCATTCATAATATCCTAATCCATCAAATGGTTGTAAAGACAATATTTCTAAATAGGGACCTAGAGGAAGAAATCTACATGGAGCAACCTGATGGATTCATTGCTAAAGGCCAGGAAAAGAAATTTTGCAGATTAGTTAAATCTTTTTATGGCCTAAAGCAAGCTCCCAAGTAATGGCACAACAAATTTGACAAAGTCATCTCAGAATATGGTTTCGTGCCAAATGAGTATGACAAATGTATATACTCCAAAATTATAGATGAAAATTGTTTCATCTTATGTTTGTATGTAGATGACATCCTTATTCTTGGATAATCCCTGGAATTGATAATTAATACCAAGGACTATTTATCCATCCAGTTTGATATAAAAGATCTAGGTGAAGCTAACTTGATTCAAGGCATGCAACTGTCCAAATACAATGAGGGCTGTACTTTATCCTTAGCACAAAATGCTACGAAAATTTGAGGATTTTGATAAGAAACCTGCCCTTACTCCTGGAATAATACATCATACCTGAATTTTACAGTAGTGTTGTTCTAAAAAAGAATGAGGGTTCTTGTAAACTCCCTCACCCAAAATAGGTATTTTGTGTATATTTTATATTATTATATTTATTATAGATGTTAAATTTATTTAGAGTATTCTTTTAGTTAATTAAAAAATAAAATTTTAGTATATTTACTTATATAAATATTTATTTAGAATTATTTTTAGGCTATTTTAGATTATTGGACTTTTTCCATAATTTTAGTTAATTAAAAACTAGTAATACTAATTTTCCGACTTTGAAGAATTTATTTTATGTTCAAACTTAATTAAAAATATCCCAAACTTTTATTTTAGGTTCTAAATAACAAAATATATTTTTTAGGTTTTTTTGGGAATTTTCTGATTATTTTAGCATTTATTTTGAGTTAATTATGAAAAAACTGAATTAAAAACTAATTTCTGAAAAAATAAACCCAAAAAGTAATTAATTCTGCCCAGTCAGCAAACAGTGAGCCCACCTGTCAGCCTCCCGCAGCGAACAGTGTCGGGCCCGCCTGTCAGTGACCGCGAGGTGGGTGCGAGCCGAGCCGACCTCGAGCCGAGCCGAGTCAGAGTTCGACTCGGACTCAGCTGAGCCGAGCCGGGTCAAACCATGATCGTCCGATTTGGACGGGGCTGCATGGATGGCTGACACGTGTCAACTCCGAGCCGCGGCTGCACTCTCTCTCTCCTCTATATATATAATAGTTTAAGTTATTTTCTAGGGTTTCTCTTGAGCCGTTTTTTGGAGAATTGTCATCTAGGGTTCCTTCATCTTCCAGAAGCCATTGCGTATAGCTCCGGACTCCAAACAAGGCCTAGTTTTTTTTGTGTTAGAATGATATTGAGATTAGCTTTCTGATTATATAATTTTTTTTACGAAATTATGTGTATTAAATTCTAGAAAATTCGTAGAGCACATCATGTCCGAAAATAGACGTGTTTCGATGTTTTCGCGATTCCGGGAGAACCAGGAATCAGAATCATGAACCGTTTGAAGTTTCGGAAAGATAATTGACATATGTTTTTCACAGAATTTAATTCGAAGTATTTGTATACTGTTAATTCTGTAGAACTTCTAGGTTAGAATTTAACCATCAGTGCACAATACAAAATTTGTTTGTGCCATAATTCCCAAACAAATTTGAATTCGGACGAGCCATAAATTCCAAAATATTTTTGACACTGAAACCTATAGGAAATCATGCATGAAAGTTGAGTTTGTATCGGTTGACTTTTTGGTCAACAGATCGTCTCGATTTGCGTGCCATGAGTCTCGAGTTGATAAAATTCAGTTTCTTTGGACAAAATTTAGGAATCAACATAAAAATCAGAATAATAAGATTAAAATAGGATTTTAGAGTAATTATTCCAGAATTAAATAAATTAAAATAAATTATCTTTTGACGTGATAAATTTGTAATACATAGGCTATTTGGACTGTGACTTGGACTCTGATTCATACCAGCAGCAGGACCCCAGGCGAGTACATTCTCTGACAGTGTTCCAGTAGGACGTAGTATTTAGCCACCACGGTTAGTTTACATCAGACCCTGAGTCGGAGAACCCAACACGCGTTCGTACATTTACATGTACACAAATATTATTCAGTTTGGTATATATATTTATGTACATAATTACTATATGTATTCCAATAATTATGTAAATAAATTGATAGTTATATTATTATATAGTTATATGAATATATATGTAAGTAAATGCTAATTGATAATTATGACTAAATATTCAGACTGTACGACCTTAGGACACCGTGGACTATCCCATACTTACCTTGACCATGTTGACCCTAAGAACTTGTGAATTTGTCCGCCTTGCGTACATTAACGTACTGGCATAGACACCTGTCAGTTGACTGACTGATTTTGTACAGTACTTGAAGACGCGGCACCCGCGTAATTCAACGCATAATTGACCGTGTTAGATGACTAGTGTTACCCCTAGTATACCCCCTGAGTCTAGTGTAAATATGGTTGTGTATGTGCTAGTGTAAAGACTACTGATTCTATTGTATTATATTTATGTGTACATAGGATATTGGATTTGTTCTGCGCGATTTCTGGAGCAGATTATTGGTACATTGCAGCTTCCTTGCCAGGCAAGTATACCTTGCCATTGTACTATCATTTATATTCCATATGTTACATGCATCTTTATTTTCTGTCTTTAGTTCATATATTTTAACTGTTATATAAAATGCGCGCGGTGGCGTCGTCGCGATATGTTTTATTTATGTATTTGCATTGACCTTGTTTATGAGACTACCCCATTATTATGTAGCATCATCAGGTTTATTTGACTGTGACACATATTTTTACACGAGTTGTGAGTCTCATGTAGATCACGGACGTACGTATTGACTGATCATCGGTACGTGTGGGCCGTGCATTAGGAATAACTACTGTTAGAAACTTTGTATGCTAGTAGACTTGGCAGTTATTAGAGGTCAAGGGACATAGCTTATTGTAGTACGGTGGCCCCATCCTTGTCCTTGTTTGGTTGCAGGATTTGGGCTAGGGTACTAAGAATAGGCTATGAACCAAATTGTGTCATGGATGTGACATGCTTAGAGCATAGGGTGGGGAGAACAACAAGTATCGCATTTGAGCTCCTTTGCACTTTTTCTATTGTGCAGCCGAATTCTCCGCTGGAGATACGGGCGGTGATGACCACTATATATTATATTATTATCAGGCGGGCCTCCGGTGTTCGAAAGACGTCGTGCCTTTTTAGGCCCCTGGATCTCCAATAGAGAACCATGCCAAATCCCAGATTTTCAGCCAGATAGCTTACTTGTGGGGAAAGTTGTTCTTAACTGCATTCACTTTAGACGGTTAGGTAATCAATTGGATATTTATTTTAGTAATTTATTGGTATGTGTTTAAGTATCTTGTTATGTCCCTCTGAGGACCTGGTCCCCTGCCAGGTGTAATCTGTTCTTGAGTATTCACAGGAGCGCAGATTCGGATGGTTACTTATGTTTCGAGGATGTCTTCTCTTCGAGCCCGTGGTTGATAGCTGATATTCTCATATTATGTTTGATTGTGTTGTACTCATATTGTATTTGCTCTTATATTTGAGTTGGTAGTGGATTTGTTTCCATCCAACTATCATCCTTAGATACTTCTTATTGAGATCTAGTTCCATAGATATTGGTTTTTTAATTATGTTTGATGTTGGTGGATGAGATTTAGATTTTACCCTGTGACTTGTATTATATTTTATACCACTTGTGGATTTGATATTCATATTACAGCGTACGTATGGATTTGGTTTCCATATATTGGAGTTGCCATATCCATGCGGCTGGCATGCTTACGTATTTCTAGTCCTAATTATTTTAGGACTGGGGCGTGACATATTTTTGTGGTGGCCCATTCAGGTCAAGAGCATATTGTCTCGGTTACGTTACTGTACCGAACAAGCCTGTACCTAGGACTAGAGTATAGGATCTATCCACAATTGACTATGATTCATCTTCCTCCTCTCTGTTCTATTCGAACAATTATATCCTGCTTGATTCCTGTACTTCCCTAATAAGTTCCTTGAGTATATATAGCCTTCTGCTAGAATATAGGAACCCCTGTTATTAGGATAATAATTAGAATAGCACACCTATTAAGAATACAACGAGAATATAGACACACCACTAAGTTTAGAATATCTAGTGAACCCTAGAATTACTTATCTTTAGATTGGTATACCATTACCCCTTGATGTATTAAGAAGACTTGAGAGTAGTATAGACACAACTAGAGATAGTTAGAAGTTTTACCATAATGTTTGACCCTAGTATTGAGGAACCAATGGAGAACCAATATTGAACATTAGGACTGAACCTAACCTTCATAATTGGATAGTATTGGAGAACTAAAAAACTTAGATCATTGTCTTATTATTAGTAGACAGCACCTTAGGAAGCCTAGAGGAATGTAATTAACACTTTTTTCTTGATCATACCTCGAACATAGCAACTAGCATACCACTCCCCCTTAGAAAATCATGATGCTATCTAGAGCCCTCTATTTTAATTTTATATGTTGTTCCTCTGCGGCCTTAACGTTCGCTAATTGTGCGACGACTAAAAAAAAAAATAATTATTACGTTCTTCTTTTCTTCCTCTTTCAACTCGTGCCATCTGACACTTTTGATTATAGACCAAGTGATTTTATTCTATTTTAGGATATATATAGCTTGCTAGGATTTTTTTTGTTACTCTTAAATTTTTGAATTATGTGATTGGTAATTAGAACTTGACAGTTTAAGTTATTATTGTAGATTATGACCTAATGATTACCCCTTAGTTTTAAGTCGCGTAACTTGTACCCCACCTCAATATAAGTTATATCCCCTTTTCTCTTGAGGCTAGTACTCTTCTATCCTTACTATTGACACTTGTTCTATAAGCACTATGACTAAGGCTTAAGACGACCATGACCTATGTAACATAGGAGGATACCCTAATAGGTACTAAGACCTTTTATCGTTGACCTTAACAGGAGCTTCTATGGTATCCTTAAGACAATTACAATAGTAGTTTAATTGTTATAAGTTAGGTAGTATACCTCACACCCTAGTATCACATAGTCTTTTGACCCATTATTGAAGTGTAATTGAATGACATTAATTGTATGATAGCATAAGACAACAATGTTTATTCAGATGATAGAATTTAGAGGTCCATGCCCCTATTTGATCGACTAGCGACTTAGACAAGAAATTAGTATGATAACTGTAGAGATTGTAGAATCTTATTTCCTTGTGAACTTAAATTGTTATGTACCTTCTTTCATCATAATCCAGCGTATTTATATTTGTTGTACTACCTTGACTTATGCTGCTATTATAGCCTAGTTTTTTGCAAGCTTATTCTTTATCGAGCTTGTTCATGATATATGTATTATTGGGGAGGCCCACACTAATACAGTTCAGGACCAGTATATTAAGGCCTAGCTAACCTTAGTGCACTTGGTTCGCCCTTCGCATAACTACTTTACGTGGATTGAGATATATAGTAATTAGTAGACGAATGTACTTGCCCTCTAGACATGTCTGAGCGTATCGTATCGGCTACATAATTATACTAATACGAGCATGTGAATAGGAATTATCAAAATAGGACTGCAATCCACAACTGCTTTGACAATTCCTATTTGAATTCTTTAAACGCCTTGATCCCGATACTTCTATTTTATTACCTCGCCCTTGAACTCTTTACTATTGATCTCCGTCTTCCCTTATTTTGGAAAGACGAAACCTCATGCTTGGTATAAGTTTGATACACATAAAGTACTAGATATACCCCATAGGCAGATCACATACTTGAGGATTATTCTTTCGTAATTAAGGACATATCATATATGATATAATCGGCGTTGAAGTTTTGAGGATTGAATGACATGAGTAAATAAATTAAGGAATATTTTTCTTAAAGTATATAGCCTTCTGTGATAGATGGGTAAATTCTAAGTTGGGTAGCAGTGCATTGGTAACTCGAGAGGAATTTCTTTTAGATTGTGATCGAGTAAGATTAGATTGGGAGAGGTTCAAGCCATTTTAATTTTGAGAATTTTAGAAGAATGACTAAGATGATGAGGATTAATGAATTTTAAAAATCTTGATATTGAGGACCCAATATTTATACCTTAAGTACATAATTTAAAATTTTGAGTATTGAAGGTAAAATCATCAATTTGAATTTGAAGGATAAATATATAATTTCAGACTTGAACATTGGTGGACTGCATTTAAATTATTTTTTAATTTGATGATTTAAATTAAGAATTAAAATTTGATGGTTGGACTACCTATTTGAAATATTGAGGATATGAATGGAATTTAAAAAGTTGAAGAATACAAAAATTTATAAGTAAAAATATGAATAATATTGGACTCGAATTACTTCTAGAGAAGATTATGATAGTTGGAGATCGTGAGGTAAAATTTGATATGAGTTATTTAAATCTTCAAGATATTATATGGATTCAATTTAAATTTGGATATTGATGATTTGGAAAAGTGAGAAGAGATTACAATAGGTTGAATTTTGATTTGAACAATGATTATCTTAATTTTGAAGTGATCGCGATAGATTTGAATAGATTTTGTTATTTAAATTTTTGAAAGAGATTGCGATTGATGTACCTTATGTACGAATGTGAAGGATTTAACAAATTATGCCTTATTTTAATTTCATGACGAAATTGTTTTAAGTTGGATAGATTGTAAACTCCCTCACCCAAAATAGGTATTTTGTGTATATTTTATATTATTATATTTATTATAGATGTCAAATTTATTTAGAGTACTCTCTTAGTTAATTAGAAAATAAATTTTTAGTATATTTACTTATATAAATATTTATTTAGAATTATTTTTAGGCTATTTTAGATTATTGGAATTTTTCCATAATTTTAGTTAATTAAAAACTAGTAATACTAATTTTTCGATTTTGAAGAATTTATTTTATGTTCAAACTTAATTAAAAATATCCCAAACTTTTATTTTAGGTTCTAAATAATAAAATATATTTTCTATAATTTTTTGGGAATTTTTTGATTATTTTAGCATTTATTTTGAGTTAATTATGAAAAAACTGAATTAAAAACTAATTTCTGAAAAAGAAAATCCAAAATGTAATTAATTCTGCCTAGTCAGTAAACAGTGGGCCCACCTGTCAGCCTCCCGCAGCGAACAGTGCTGGGCCCGCCTGTCAGTGATCGCAGGGTGGATGCGAGCCGAGCCGACCTCGAGCCGAGCCGAGTCAGAGTTCGACTCGGACTCAGCTGAGCCGAGCCGGGTCAAACCATGATCGTCCGATTTGGGCAGGGCTGCATGGATGGCTGACACGTGTCAACTCCTAGCCGCGGCTGCACTCTCTCTCTTCTCTATATATATAATAGTTTAAGTTATTTTCTAGGGTTTTTCTTGAGCCATTTTTTGGAGAATTGCCATCTAGGGTTCCTTCATCTTCCAGAAGCCATTGCGCATAGCTCCAGACTCCAAACGAGACCTAGTTTTTTTTGTGTTAGAACGATATTGAGATTAGCTTTCTGATTATATAAATTTTTTTACGAAATTATGTGTATTAAATTTTAGAAAATTCGTAGAGCACATCATGTTCGAAAATAGACGTGTTTCGATATTTTTGCGATTTCGGGAGAACCAGGAATCAGAATCATGAACCGTTTGAAGTTTCGAAAAGATAATGTCTAGATAATTGACATATGTTTTTCACAGAATTTAATTCGAAGTATTTATATACTGTTAATTCTGTAGAACTTCTAGGTTAGAATTTAACCATCGGTGCACAATACAAAATTTGTTTGTGCCATAATTCTCAAACGAATTTGAATTCGGATGAGCCATAAATTCCAGCATATTTTTGACGCTGAAACCTACAGGAAATCATGCATGAAAGTTGAGTTTGTGTCGGTTGACTTTTCGATCAATAGATTGCCTCGATTTGCGTGCTATGAGTCTCGAGTTGATAAAATTCAATTTTTTTGGACAAAATTTAGGAATTAACATAAAAATCAGAATAATAAGATTAAAATAGGATTTTAGAGTAATTATTCCAGAATTAAATAAATTAAAATAAATTATCTTTTGACGTGATAAATTTATAATACATAGGTTATTTGGACTATGACTTGGACTCTGATTCATACCAGTAGCAGGACCCTAGGCGAGTACATTCTCTGACAATATTCCAGTAGGACGTAGTATTTAGTCGCCACGGTTAGTTTACATCAGACCCTGAGTCGGAGAACCCAACGCGTGTTCGTACATTTACATGTACGCAAATATTATTCAGTTTGGTATATATATTTATGTACGTAATTATTATATGTATTCCAATAATTATGTAAATAAATTGATGGTTATATTATTATATAGTTATATGAATATATATGTAAGTAAATGCTAATTGATAATTATGACTAAATATTCAGACTGTACGACCCTAGGATACCGTGGACTATCCCATACTTACCTTGACCATGTTGACCCTAAGAACTTGTGAATTTGTCCACCTTGCGTACATTAACGTACTGGCATAGACACCTGTCAGTTGACTGACTGATTTCGTACAGTACTTGAAGATGCGACACCCGCGTAATTCAACGCGTAATTGACCGTGTTAGATGACTAGTGTTACCCCTAGTATACCCCCTGAGTCCAGTGTAAACGTGGTTGTGTATGTGCTAGTGTAAAGGCTAATGATTCTATTGTATTATATTTATGTGTACATAGGATATTGGATTTGTTCTGCGCGATTTCTGGAGCAGATTATTGGTACATTGCAGCTTCCTTGCCAGGCAAGTATACCTTGCCATTGTACTGTCATTTATATTCCATATGTTACATGCATCTTTATTTTCTGTCTTTAGTTCATATATTTTAACTGTTATATAAAATACGCGCGGCGGTGTCGTTGCGATATTTTTTATTTATGTATTTGCATTGACCTTGTTTATGAGACTACCCCATTATCATGTAGCATCATCAGGTTCATTTGACTGTCACACATATTTTTACACGAGTTGTGAGTCTCATATAGATCACGGATGTATGTATTGACTGATCATCGGTACGTGTGGGCCGTGCGTTAGGAATAACTGCTGTTAGAAACTTTGTATGCTAGTAGACTTGGCAGTTATTAGAGGTCTAGGGACATAGCTTATTGTAGTACGGTGGCCCCATCCTTGTCCTTGTTTGGTTGCAGGATTTGGGCTAGGGTACTAAGAATAGGCTATGAACCAAATTGTATCATGGATGTGACATGCTTAGAGCATGGGGTGGGGAGAACAACAAGTACAGCATTTGAGCTCCTTTGCACTTTTTCTATTGTGTGGCCGGATTCTCCGCTGGAGATACGGGCGGTGATGACCACTATATATTATATTATTATCAGACGAGCCTCCGGTGTTCGAAAGACGTCGTGCCTTTTTAGGTCCCTGGATATCCAATAGAGAACCATACCAAATCTCAGGTTTTCAGCCAGATAGCTCACTTGTGGGGAAAGTTGTTCTTAACTGCATTCACTTTAGATGGTTAGGCGACCAATTGGATATTTATTTCAGTACTTTATTGGCATGTGTTTAAGTATCTTGTTATGTCCCTCTGAGGACCTGGTCCCCTGCCAAGTGTATCTGTTCTTGAGTATTCGCATGAGCGCAGATTCGGATGGTTACTTATGTTTCGAGGATGTCTTCTCTTCGAGCCCGTGGTTGATAGCTGGTATTCTCATATTATGTTTGATTGTGTTGTACTCATATTGTATTTGCTCTTATATTCGAGTTGGTAGTGGATTTGCTTCCATCCAACTATCATCCTTAGATACTTCTTATTGAGATCTAGTTCCATAGATATTGGTTGTTTAATTATATTTGATTTTGGTGGATGTGATTTATATTTTACCCTGTGACTTGTATTACATTTTATACCACTTGTGGATTTGATATTCATATTACAGCGTACGTATGGATTTAGTTTCCATATATTGGAGTTGCCATATTCACGCGGCTGGCATGCTTACGTGTTCCTAGTCCTAAGTATTTTGGGACTGGGGCGTGACAGTTCTCTCATGGAATAATATAGATATTCACAGAAGATAGGTTCTCTCATCTATATAACAAATAGGACCAGACCTGAATTGCATTTGCTATTAGAAGTCTAAGTAGATATACTAGTAACCCAAATCAGTTACATTGGACATCATTAGAAAGAGTATTTATATATCTCAGGGGTACTCTAGATTATAAGCTGCACTATACTTGACACCCTGATATTATAGAAGGTTTTTCCGATGCAAACTGGGTAACTGACTCATATGATGTAAAATCTACTACTTTATATTTATACTCTAGAAGGAGCTGCAATCTCCTGGGGCTCATGTAAATAAACTGTAATAGCTAGGAGTACAATGGACTCCGAAATGATAGCCTTGGACACTACATGTACAAAAGCCGAATGGATAAGAAACCTTATTATGCATATACTTGTTTCTATTAGTCATGTTCCTGTAATTTCTATAAACTGTGATAATAAATATGTTATAGAACTACTAAAGCATAATTTTGTGAATGCTAAGATGAATAGGCACATGCAGTTGCGCTTCAAGTCTATAAAGAGCCTATTGGGCAAATATATAATTTTTGACTATATAAAGTCAGAAAATAATCTTGCAGACCACTTGAAGAAAGGTCTGTCTAGGACTTTGATCCTAGAATCATCATGGGGGGTTGTGTTAAGGCCATAAGTAAAGTCACCAGCAGTGGCGACCCAATCGAGCCTGACTGGAGATCCCAAGAAGACGGTTCAATGGGTAGGAACGAGCTGGACTTAGGTAACTTTTATGGAACACTTACCCAAGATTAAAATCTTATTAAAATAATGCCTAAGTAGTTGTACATGTGTAAAATAATTTCCCATCCCTATGGTGACAGTATTCCTGAGTAATATGGTTAGGATGATTTTTAAAACTCTTAATAGGTCCAAGCTGATATGCAGGGTTGACACCTATCACCAACCCTTAAAAACTTACCTATATGAGAGGTCCTGAAGGCCGAGACTATGGGACATGGAGATCCCAGACAACTCTCATGAATTTGGAATAAGTGCGCATGGCCAACCAAAAGTGCCACCCGTTAGACCCAGAACCTCTAGCGTACTATGTGTGTTATTTTCTTAATCTGGTACAAGAAGTCTGATTCAAGGCATAGTCCATCAAGCACTTCTTCAGACAAAGACAATAGTCACTAAGTGAGATTCAAGGCTGTAGTCCATCTCATCTATGCATAGTATATACCTGCCCAGAAATTCTTCACTTTTAATTTCTTTGTCACTTCTATTTAAGAACTTGACCTTTTTTTGGGGGGGGGGGGGGGGATTGTTGGCTGTGTGTATATGTCCATACACATGTGAGCAAAAGCTCAACTTTCTCATTTTGCTTTAGTCCCACATCGGTTGGACCTCTTCCCCTTTGTATGTATATATTAGTTCTTTTTCATTGCTCTCTTAAGATGTTGTGTGGGGAACCCCTTGGGCCATAAGCGCGCGCCACTGCCGCCGCCCGGCTCAGTTCGGTTCGGCGGGAGTAACAGGTGCGCGTACGTGCCCACACCTGCGGGCGCCGAATGCTGATCCAATTTACTCTTTGGGTTCGAACTGGGATCCAAAATTCTTTTTGCTCCCCTTTATGTTTGAACCATTTTGACTCATTCAAAATTTGAACGTTGGACATTTATTACTCCCTACGTCTAGGTTCATTTCCCATATTTTAAACATGCCACTCCGTTTACATGCCAAATTTCTTTTCCACATTTTTACTTTTTCATTAATGATTAAACGCCTAGATTAATAGCAATTTTTTATCTTGTCTGTAGTGAATGCTTGATTCTCTCTTTATATATTTGTTGAGGTTCTCTTCTCAATTTTTTCGACCAAAAATTTCTCTACATAAAATATTTCTCTGATTCTTCTCTCGAACCACATTCTGTTCTCTAGATTCTTGCTCTGGGCAGAGCTAAGTTCTGTCTCTCTCTCCGAGTTGTGTGTAACGAAGAGAAGCCGGTAGTCAGAAGATTTTACCATTAGGAGCTTCCGAGAAACGTCTACACATAGACCTCGGATCAACTCTTAGGGCAGAGCTTCGTGCACGACTTCCCCGGCGGCCGGTAACACTTATTTTCTTTTCTTTTCTTATCAAATTTTTGGAAAATATTTTATATATATATATATATATATATATATATATATATATTACCAACAATAACATTATAGAGTAGTATTTGTATAATCATAATATGATTTACTCTCACCATATGTAAATGGTTCTTCATCACAAATAATATATTTTGTTAGTTTAGTTTTGTTACGAGCATCAAAATAAGTAAAATTTTCTATGGAAGATCCTTGAGTACCGATGCTTAATTGTGTTTGTCTAATTTGTAATGTGTAATTCCCATAACAACTTTCATAGTGTCTCATTAAAGTGCTCGTGCCATCATTTTTTTCTATTAAATTTTTTTTTGTATTTCTTTCAGTGTGCATCTCTGTCTATTGGTTTTTGGTCATTCGGATCTAAAACTTGTTTTTCCTCACTATTAGTGACAAATAATTTATCAAAAAATTTCCATAAAACTGATTTTTTTTTTCTAGTTGAAACATTAGCACCCATACTTTTAATTTCTAACGGTGACATTTGTGTCGATGGCACAATATTTTGTATATGATTATTATCATAATCATAACCAGTATAATAATTGTAACACTATTCGGAAGCACCTTAAGCTGTAGCATAATTATGATCCATATTTTAACAAATAATTTTTAGAAAAAATAATAATAAGTGAGCGAAGAATTTTTTGCAACCTCTAGAGAGAGAGAGAGAGAGAGAGAGAGGGGGGGGGGGAGAAAATTAACTAATAAAAAAATAGAGGAAAAAAAAACTATTTATATAATATTAAAAAAATACTTAAAACCTCTACTTGATTTACTCCAAAGCCGGATGTATAATTTTTGCAGCTTTTTCGTGATGGATCAAGTTGAAGCCACCAGAAAATTGCACTCGAGTCTCTAGTAAATTGTACTTCAGTCTCCAGAAAGTTGTTACTTCGATCTTCAGAAATTTGTTACTTCAGTCTTCAGAAATTTGTTTGATTGTAAATTTTGCAAGAGGAAAAAAAAATTATTGTGGTAAATTTAGAAAAACTATGTCATATTTATAGGAATTTTCGGAAGCCAAATGATCCCATATTCCCTTCAAATATAGTTGTTATAAGGATATTTTGGTCATTTTCAGCAAAATTGTCAAAATATCCTTCAAACAAATTAAAAACTACAATAAAATTTGAACTATTTTGGTAAAAATACCTCAAAATAGATAAATGGCTATTAGAGGGATAAATGACCAAAATACCCCTCCAACAGATTAAAACGATCAAATAGGTATTCTGGTCATTTACTATATATAATAGATTGTCAGCCGTCTAGTAGGACTCGCAGCCACGGGTGTTCAGCCGCCCGGTGAGGCCTGCGTCGATGCAGAGTGGGGGGGGGGGAGATATGGGACGGGGTTGGGACCGAGATTGGACAGGGTCACTGGTCGGACCGTTCCGGACCGGATCAGGTCGAATGAATTTGGGAGGTCTAAATCGGAACGATTCGGTCGGACGATCGGACCGGACTTTCGAGCAAGTTTTCAGAACTCAGTCCGAATCTACGAAGATAGTGGATCGGACCGGATCGTCTTGTCGATCGGACCAAGGCCGATTCAGACAAAGTTTGACTGGACCGGTTCAGAATCGGGTTCCGAGCCCCCCAACCTATACACACCTTGATCTAAATCTCATGACCGATCCTGAATTTACCCCCTTTACGACTAAGCAACGTCGATATTTACCTGTATGCGAGACTTTGCATTTCATAAAGGAAAAAACTTCGTAAGATTCTCTTCATCATTTGCATCTTGACAAGACCAAACCTTTTGACCTAGTCAAGTGAGCAGGAAAGGCAATCACTTGACAACCTAAACCACCACCACCACAACTAACCCCGTCATTGATTGGGAATCCGTCGTCCTTTGTGGAAGAAAAAATTGTACGTTTGATCAGACAACCAACCAAAATTTACTCACGAAACAAGGATCACTCACTCGTTCGACCTCTCCATGTCCACCACCACCCACCCAAATTACAGTGACCGAGGGACCCATCGTAACAAATAATGGTACGGCGTACGTTGTACCTGTCGATATATTATAGTGAGACAACTATAGTCGTGAACAGAGATAAATGTAGTAGATTATCAATGTGATGCTTTATTAATTGGATCTTTTCTATTTGCCTGTCGGTTTTGTCCACGGATTGGCCTGCGGAATCATGTGACAGGGCTTTCCACTGACCGAGGATTCGGTGGTAGACTCAAACTAGCACTGGAGATCAATAAACTGCTGTCGTGTGGTCCTAACGGACCAATTCGTAGACAAAATCTCCGGACAAAACAGTATTTTCCTTGATAATTTTGGTACTAAATAGTCTTTAAACCGTGCCCTGAGGAAATGCCCGCCCATAGCAATCATGCATATATGTATATTCGAACTTGCCCATTGCTTTGGTTCTTGCATTGCACGTGAAAACTTGTTAGCAGTCTTATTATATGTTCCCTCTTATTTTATTTATTTATTTTGGGAATACCAGAGATTCCTAACTCAGTACAACCATTTTTCCTGTTGGTTATGGTTTCAGCTAGAACCATACGAAGAAAAGAAGCAAACGTTCAGGAAGCCTCGTGTGTCTGTTTCAATTAGGTCTCTTCTTCCGGTTCAGGAAAGATCATGCTCGCTATACAGCGATCACTTCGAATCAATATGTGAAACTAAGAGCTAGTCGTGATAACCACTTTTTGAAAGAAGGCTAGCTAGCTTCTTTATATTTGTTAAAAGTTCTTGAATCAGGTATCAGATGTTGAAACTCCGTAAAATCTGTACAACTGAGATTACGGAAGTAGTGAAACAACAAGAGAACTTGTTAACAACCACAGAAGTGGTAACCAAGGTGGAAATTGCCAGAAAGCATGGTGTGAAGCTGCTGAAAGAAATCAACAGAGTTGCAGATAATTAGAGCTAAGCTCTTAACCGCTGTGAAGAACTACTTAAATGTCATTGTTGTTATTTTCGAGTTACAAATATAGTAAAAAAAAAAAAAAAAAAACGAAAAACCAAAGTACAACAACTAACAAATGAAAGATTGCTAGCTTATGAAAATATAAGCCTTGAAAACTTTCAACAAAATTGCTACAACAATAATGAATAGAAGAAGAAACAGGAAGATAAAATCTTTGCGGGGGTGATGAAGATCACAGTTGCTCAAAGAAATAATCAACCCATTCCGTCGATCTACTTCCAGAAACAATCAAATTCGAAGTGTTGAACTTTGTAACGCTCCTTCGTTACCATTGCACAGACATAGCTTTGGGCAGCACGGTCAAAACTTTGTTACTTCGAAAAACTACAGCCAACTCTACTCTTGTACCTTACATCTCTAAGTATCTCCTCCAAAAGAAAAGGACTTGATATTATATGGGGCCAACCCCTAGTATTCCACTACCCATAATGGACGGTAAATTCTCATTAAGTGGGTTGTTACAACAGTATCCCCCACTAATTAAGTGAACAGTTAGGAAGCAGCGAACAATCGTCCCGCACGAAGTGCAGTTTCGCGGAAGCAGCAGTCCTGCACCAACCGCAAAGTCCCGTGCGACCCCGCTGAACCCGTGCGACCCGAGCATCCCGCGCGCCCTATGTCCCCTTGCAGAACCTACGCGGGAACACTGATGCCCAGAACTGCAATCTCGCACCTGATACGTACATGTGAAATACAAAGTGCTCCATCAAATTGCGCCACTTTGCATCATTCGTCCATGCCCACTCCCTCGTCCGAGTCTGAGTCGGTAGATCCCTTCGGAGCCTACCTCCAAAAGAAAATTTCCAAGAAATGGGTGACAAAAATAATAAATATTTCTTGGAGGACTTGAACCTGTACTCTAGTAAAATACTCCACCATACCAACCACATGGGCTACCACTTCCCATGTGTACAAGTCCATAAAAGAAGAATCTTATATTGAAATAGATACTTGGGGTTGCCACATAGATGTGGGCCATTTCCAGAGATCAATTTCAAGAACCCCAATAACTCTCTACAAATTTTTATATATATGCTGAGTATTCCTAACAGTGACTGTACATCATGCATTAGGATGGATGTCGCTTACGACTTGAATATTTCCACACGGGTCAAACAATAGTATGATAAAGATATGTACTACCCTTGAATTCAATACCAAAACTATTGTCCTTTCCAGTCAGATAATAACATTAGTCGTGCCTACTCAAAATTAATTGAGCGGGTAAATATAGTTTATTTCCCTTAGTTTTGTGCAACTTTTGTTGTGTATTAGTAATTTTATGATATGTGGATCCTCTGCTACAACATGTACTAGAGGATCCACAAATCTTTAAGTTATTGATATACTACAGAAGCTTTCAAAATTAAGAAGAAAAACTACATTCACAAGTACAAATATTTTGAGTTCCTTTTATCATTCGATAATTTCAACTCGTATGATAATATTAATATTTTCTTCTGGCCCGAAGATCCACTTGTCTCCTTCTTGCAAGTCATTGCTAACATCAAATTACCTTGAACTCTTTGTTAAAGAGGTATTTATCTTTCTAAAAGTATTCTTGTAGAAGTTTGGGTATTATTCTGAGTTACCCATTGTATAAGGATTAATTTCTACTTGTAACTTGTACAGTAGAATGTGAAAATATAACCTAAGTACTTGCCTTTGATATCTAATTGGACAATATACTTGAATAACTATTTTTGATGGATAAGGAGTGTATTGTCTGTACTAAACCATGTGTATCCATCTTTACAAAAGTATCTAAAAATAGATATAAATTACTACTTGCGACATTGTTCAAGGATGTACAACCGTCGTCCTGAGGACATGTGAGGTATGATGGAAGAATTCATGCATGTGGTAGATGCATTTTTCCATTTCGCCAAGGTGTTCCCCAGTACATCTATGACACCAAAATCAAGTGTCCAAGTGCGAGATGTCATAATTTATAATAACAAAAAGAAGTTGATGTGATATTTTACTACTAAAATAATGCAAAATAGCGACGACTTACTGGTGACGTCACAACATCTGTCGCCAGGTAGCGACGGAACTGTGTCGGCTAAACGACTAACATAAGCCATTTACAAATTAACCAAATATCTGTCGTCAGGTTGTCGAAAGTTCGTCACTAGTTCGTGCGACAAACCGTGGGAACAACTCGTAAAAATGTGGCAATGGTTCAACGACGCATTCTCTCTACTATTTTTACTTGGCGACGAAAAAAGACATCGTTGTTATGTTGCCCAGTATTGTGCCCTAGTTTTAAGAAAAGGCGGACAATCAAAATTCAATTCGATCTCCTCTCTCTCTTTCTCTCTCTCTCTCCCCCTCTCTCTCTCCTTCTCTCTTCCCTCTCTAGCGCTTCCCTCTCTCCGGCATCCTCCTCCCGTGCTCCCCTCTCTCCTCCCGTGTACCTCCCGTGCTCACCTCTCACTTTCAACATTCCCCATACTCCTCCTCCTCTCACTATAAGTGCTCGTTTGGATTTCCTCCCTCTATTGTGATGATTTGAAAAGTTGTTTTTTTGGTTTGCTATGGACAATCCGGGGTCAGACCCGGACATGACAAGATATGGATATTGAGTTAGCTGTGGAGATTGGAATGTTATTTGTATGTTTCTTTGTGTCGTATTGTCTCTATGTCGTACTATCTCCGTGTCGGATACATATTAGACATGACACTAAAAAAATAGAAGGAGAAAAAGGAGATCGGGGAGTCAGTTGGCACTATTGATTGTGTCCCTATTGATGCTACGTATCTGATATATATTAGACACGATAATGATAATTGTGTCCCTATTGATGATATGCATCTCACACTAGTGTTCTTCTATCTTGACAATGGAAGGCAATTTGCACTATGCATGTTATAATATATTTGACAGTTTGCACTATGATCTGTGTCGTAGTGTCTTCGTGTCGGATACATATTAGACACTACACTGATAAAATGGGAGCAACGACTTTACCAAATTATGGTGAGGCATATCCATGCATCCATTTGACTGGCGAGGTAAAGACCATGCAGTCGTAGATAACATTGACTATCTCCCGGTCCCACTTTTCGGCAAAGATGATACCACAAACCATCACTATATTTTATAGTGTGAGATAATCTCTTAGCATTTATATTATATGGATTCATCTTAATTCTGTTATATCCTTCATATACTACATTTGATAAGAACATATACTACACTGATGGACATAACTTAGATGATCGCCACTAATGTATGCTAGAATAAATTTTGGGTAGTGTTCTGAGCTACCCATATCCTTCTTTATTTATGTCCATTCCTATTGTAAACCCCCTCGATTTATTCTGTAGATAGTTAGAGTGAATTTGGAAAATTTTGGTTTTGGTAGCAGATGTCGAGGTTCAGAGTAGAGATAATTTATCTGGTATTTAATTCATTTAATCCTTGGCGTGCCCTATCATTGCATAATTATTCAGAGCCTAATATCAGCCTATAAATTCCTCGGACTTTTGTACTTCTGACTTGACCCGCCAAATTAGGCACTGGACTTTTCCGTCTTTTAAAATCAGTTTTTGTGTGCTCTAAATTAATTGCACAATATTCCGAAAATCGTAACCCATATTTAATTCCGTGTCGGACACTTGTGTCGTTACCCTCAATTTTGAGGTACCAACTTAACCCGTTGAGCCGGACCAACTAAAGGGTCCAAGACTGACTCCAACCCCCACCATTTTTGGCCTTTGCGTCATTTCCGAATTTTGACCCCAAGTGCCCCAATTAAATTAAATTTGCGGGACACTTAATTTCTATTTAAAGCGGGGATACCAACTCTGTAAATCCTAATTTTAATCCTAAATTAATCCCAATGCCTTTCTAATTAAATTCGTGCCTAACGCACAACACCCTCTCACCATAAAAATTTCTAAACATATTTTTTTTCGCAATTTTTGTATCATTTTATGTGTCCATGCAATTTCCTGAATTTACTGGGCTAAGTTGTAATTATTGAATTGTGTGGCACCACCCTATTGGCCATGAACTAATGAGAGGTCCTAAAATGGGGTCCCATTCACACCCATGCATTCACCCCTCATGAAGAAAACCCTCTCCTCTTCATGATCAATCACAACCATCTATTTTGAATAGGCTAATCCCCACCACACATCCAATACACCCCTCCCTATAAAGCTATCACATCACCCTCACACAACCCCCAAGGCCGGCCCTAATCCCTAGGGACTTTGAAAACTCCCCCCCTCTCTCTCCTCCCTCCTCCATAATATTTTTTATACAGATTTCTTCTTCTTCCTTTCTTCTTCTTTTTCCTTTCTTCTTCCTTTCCTCTTCCTGGAGAGGAGCCCCCGGCCGGCCGACCGATCCAGCTCCGGCTCCGGCCAGTGCGACAGCTATTACATCCTTCTCCGATCGACTGACTCTCCTCCGGCCACACACCCGCAGAACTCCACCCCACGGGCTGCTCCTCCCATGCTCCGGCGGCTGAGTCTCCTTCTCCCCGGGCTGCTCGGCCACTCCCCGAGCTCCGGCGTTCGAACTCTCCTCCGGTCGTACTTTCCACCCACACCACTTCACCCCATTGCACCACCACCATGGCATCATCACCTCCACCACCTCACCCACTCGATCATCGCCGCCGTCAGCCCGCTCGGCTTCAGACTTTTCCCTCCCCGACTCCGGCCTACTGCGTTCACCACGACCCCCGCATCCCCGACGGCTTCCCCAGTAGCTGCTGCACCCGGCGGCTCTCCATGAGCCCGCACCACTACTCTCCGGCGATCCGCTGTGCAGCTCCCCCTCCGGCCAGGCCATGGCCATTGCTCCGGCGAGCTGCTGACCATTGCATCACCTCCCCCTAGCCGATCTCCTCCGGCCAGCGAGCCACGTCAAGGTCGACCCCTCTCTCAGACTTTGTGGATTTTTTATTTTATGTAATATTAAGTTGAGGGTTAATGTTTAAGTGTGTTGATTAATTTCTTTTAAATAACTTAGCTAATATTTAGGGTTTGGGGTTTTGCAATATTATGGTTTACATGTCAAGTTTAAATAAGTTAGGGATTGAAAAAGGATCTGTGTTTAGGGTTTAATTCCATAGGTATAAAATGAAATTTATGGATATACATCAAGTCAGGAATTGAGGATAATGGGATCCTTGTTTGGAGTCATATTCGTATTAGAAATTTAGAAGGGAAAGTACATGGTTAGTAAGTAAGGTTTTTAAATGCTAAGTTGAGATGTTAGAGTTTCCAATTAATATATGCATTTTATCATTTAAATATGGATGGGCATTGTGGAGCAGGTGATGGATTGTGAGAATGTGTAATATCAAACCGATAGTCATTGATTGGAGACCGGGAAATAATAATGAATATATTAGAGGAGTAGATACTGACGGTGTTTATAACCGAGGGTTTAAGTAATTATTAATAACCAGTTACTCGAGGAAAATTATTTTATTTAAGGATAATGTGTAATGTACATGGTAATGACTGTGAAGACTAGAGTGAAATTTGAGGATTTGATCCTCGCTTGAACTACTGAACTTTGTGATGAACATAGTAAGCTTGAGGTTGGGATTGATGATATCGTACAGATATTTAATTTGATTAGATGTAACTTGCTCCGAGTCAACTTTGGTCAACCCCCTAGCGTCTTGTCCCTATGAGTCGTAGCTGAGACTGAGTTTGGGTATAGATGTGTGTCGCGTCCCTGTCTGACGTGGAATAGAGTATTGATTTTTGGTTTGTATCTCATCTCTAGGTACTGCGGGACCTGCGGACTCGGACGTTGTACCAAGACCCCGTCATCAGCAGCCGCACGCAGTCAAGTGTATCTTGCCACCCTGTATTTCAGTTTACAGATATTGTTGTTCTTTATGTACTCGTGCGCGTATTTATGTTGACGTTCGATACTCCGTGTCCGATTCACAACCGGGTGTTGACATTCGACGTAACGTCTTAGTATAATTGCTAGATGCTTCACAGCACCTCGATGCACGTACCTGAGTACATCGATACCCCAGGACACACTTATACACCATGATCATGCCAGATTCCTGTATCCTAATACTGACATCATGACCAGAGACTGGGACGACCTTAGGGTCACGTCTGTTGAGTTAATTCTGTGTGTCGAGACTTTAGCTAGAGGTTCAGGTTCAACGCATAATCGTTGACCGCTTGGGAAGGAGAAGACAATTACTAGACGTTTGGGCTACTCTGCACGTGCTTATATATATGTAGTATTTTATAGTGATACCTGTATCTAGTGTAGCTGTTTCACCCGTGTGTCTCTGTGCTCGGAGCTACGGTCCTACCCGTGTGTCTCTGTGTTCGGAGCTACAGTTTTATATTAGAAAGCCTACGCGTCGAACATTGTCTTTAAACTGTGTCACACTTGTTTGGTTATGCTAGAGAACCCTGACGTGCACTTGTACTTTCTGTTTAGTTGGCATGTTGTATTTCTGTACCTTGTTACGTCCCTCTGAGGACCTGGTTCCCTGCCAGTTTTGCAGCATAGATGATTACGGAGCATTTGGAGTTGCTATTAGAGTTGCAATTCTTGCGGGCATGGTACCAGGTACTCACATTATATCTACCGGCATTGTGGTTATTTTATATTGTTTATTTCATCTGCTGTTGTAGCCTAGTTTTTATAGACTCATACTTCTTCTCGAGTTTATTCGAGTTAGTGTGTTATTGGGCGGACGACTCTAGCACATATAGCTCCTTCTTGTATACTGTTGTACATTGTGGATTGAGATATAGAGGTTTATATTTATGAGATATCTAGATAGTGCCCTTTTATATTACAGCTTATACGTATTCGAGTCAGAACAGAGTCTGGTCGAATGCGTAGCTGGCGTGTCACGTATTCCTGGTCCTACGTATTTTGGGACTGGGGCGTGACACCTATACTTGGCAATGATGATGCATGGATCCAACACTATTTTCTAGTGTGCACTTTAACATGTGCATTTTACTAAATAGATACTTATTTAATAAGACGTTGATGAAAATTTAATCTTGCAAGAATAAGATAAGTAGGTCTCCTTTTTACAAGAGTAATTTTTTGCCAACTTCTTATTAAATAGGTATCTTTTTGCTAAAATTACGCTTGTAGAAGTTTGGTTATTATTCTGAGCCATCTATTTAATGAAAAAATTACACTTATAAGTATTAGAATGTGAAAATGCAACCTAAAGTACTTGCATTGATACTATGTGGAAAGGTATCGAATGTCGTTTGTACATCTAACTACTTCTGTATGTTTTATCTTACAATGCAGAATAATCCACGTCCACCAAGTAATAGATCGTTACTTGGTTGATAGTACGTGAATGTACAAATGGCAACACAAGAGCAGGATTGATCTGAGTGACAAATTTAAGGTAGGTATTGAAGTATTTCTCAAGTATGCCACGAGCAAACCCAATTACATGGATGGCCAAAAAATTAAGTGTCCATATGCTCGTTGTTGGAATAGACGTTACGAAGAAGTGACAATTGTGAGGAAACATCTGACTCTTAAGGATTTTGTACGTGATTACGACATGTGGGCATCACAAGGTAAACTTTATGCGAAAAATCAGTCTATTTTTGTTATGGATGTTGTTACTGAAGTTGTTATGGATGTTGTTGTAACCTCCGTGTCCCAAATATCTATATTTAATTAGAATATTATTGTGGTAATTTATTTTCTAAATACAATTGTTAATCAATTTCTCTAATTAGAATACTTAAGGTGATTGGTTAATTAGATCTTACTTAAGTTAATTACTTTATGTATATTTTTCTTAAGGTAATTATATTAAGTAGATTTTATTATGTAGATTTTATTGTATTAGCTATTGGTAGGAGATTCATTCTAATTAGGGCTCAAGTTCATATTTATTAGTTGAGGGTAGGTAATTGTATAAACCAAGCATCATAAACCAAATCCTAAACAAAGCCTCTCAAACAAAGGGAGGAAAAGTCGGGCACATGACCAGTCAAGCATGCTATGGGATTTCCTTCATTTGGTTTGCCCTTATTGGAGATTGCCACCTAGAATTATATTTGCACTTCGTTCCCTAATTGTTAGGATGTTTACAAATAAAAAAATAAGGATTTGATGAGGATAGAAGCCATTTTTTGTGTGTTCTAGTAGGAGAAATTTGAGTATGATATTTTATATGATCTATGAGGGTGTGAGTATGGGTTTGGGTTGGTGTTTGGTTTAGTTTTGGTTTAGGTTGAGTCGGTTGCTCCAAATTAAATAGAAAATGTGTCCTTAGTGTTCTTTAATAAATTGGAAGTACAAGGGTCTCAATTGAGAGTGACACAAGTATCATGGACGTAGAAGACTCGGAATAGATTATCGTCATATATTCGGTTGCAAGAAACTGGTCAATGTTGTGTCTCCAATTTTGATTCGAATGGACATAGGTACAAATTTTGGGTTTAAAATTAGGTATTGATTAATGACTGTTGTGCGATTAAAATAAAACACAAGGGAGGGTATTTATGAGTGACAAAAGTGTTGGAATAGAAGACTGACACGTCTAGGTCAAGTGTGTAAAATTTGTTTGAAGGCAAAAGCTAGAGTAGCGCTCCAAACATCGAAGCAACAGTAAGGTAAACCGTGTAAATCAAAATAACCATAAATAAATCATAATCCTAGATTTGGTTAAGGAAGTTTACACCATGAAAACTAGAGGAGGACGAGTGATCAGTAAGAGGAATATGAGGTAGAGGCGCAGGCTCATTCCTACAGGCTCTAGTCAGATAAGTAGGTGCCATGCCCCAGGACCAGAATACTGGAGAGCGGGGGCAGACAAAGCCAGCTATATATACCCGATTACTCTATACCTCAAGATACGGTCACGGCTGTCTAGACATGTGAGGGTTTACTTTACAATCCAACAGTCATTCCTGGGTCAAGCAATCCTATGTGTCTCAATCGCAAGCAAACAATAAGTTATAATATATATAATCACCAGACATATAATATCAAGGCATCCCAAAATATACATACATAGATGATCATGAAGCTAGTTATACAAAATGGAGAACTAGTAAGAGTAATGTTATACATGATCAACTCTAGCCATAGTCTAGAATATGCCAATCATGTCCTGCCCTTTAGGCTAGATAACAAGTTTAGAAGAACACGAGCTAACCACGTGCTTGGTGGCTAAATGCCTCAAAAGAATAATTTATAATGATAAGTGGGTGAATGAAGAAGAAACCCACTCAATTCCTCTAGTGCTCCGGGTATTCACCATCTGGAGGAAGATACGAATGATTCTGCGGTTTTGCTCCAAAATCTGGCCATACAAAACTAGTGGGTCAGACCCCAAAATAGCAAAGTACCTTAAGGGAGCCAACGTAGGAACTAATATTAGCATGCAGACAAATCAATAAGATTTATCATTAGGAAATTAGTAAATAAGTGCAAAAGGTAACCTAACAGTTTAACAGTTCTGGAGAGTATCTGTAATCAGTGCTCAAGTTACTACTCAAGATCAGTAACTGGATGAAGCAAGATAGGACTAGACTAGAAAATCAAATAATAACGGCCAATTATGTCCTACGGCTTGCTATCATTAGCTAGCTAGAGTTATCACAGTCCTAATTACTATCACATATAATTTGAAAATTTTATATAGCCACATGCCCTGATGTCCATCTGGATCATCCAGACATACGAGATATATAATATAATTAACATATATGGATATTTTACTTGTAATGCAATACTTGACGGTATACATGAAGTGTGTCTCTCACGACGGGGAGCTCCAAATCCAATGGTGTCATTGGGATATCGGAATTGCATGTTGCCAGAAAATTTCCCTAAATAATTTTAGGTATCAAATTTAGTTCATTAACCTGATCAGTTTAATCAAGATTCCTAACCGTTTTGCTCACAAATTTGCCTTAGACATGGTGCAAGACTGGATAATAGATTGACAAGTACAATCAAAATTAACTACAGAATAACAAGTCATGCAATACTAGTGATACTAATAGTTTTGATCAGGACATTACACGAATCTCGAGTCATGATTGTGCTGCATCAAGCCACTATCACGAATATCAGTACATGTCAGGTTTCGGGAGTTCACGATTTTAGTATAATCATAGTCCTTGCTCAGGTATCCATATTCTTGTAAGTATCTCAGTCAGGTTAAAGCATTTAACAAAAACTTGCATTTCATTTAAATCCCAAAGTTTAAGTTAAGAAAGCAAAATAATTGAAGAATATAGCAACAATGGACAAAATAATCAAACTTGCCAAATTTTACAAAACTGAATTTTTGACACATTTTAGGAATATGGGCAAAACATTCTCATTCAAACACCAAATGGGGAGATCCAAAAAGATTTAAAAAGGCAAGACAAAGATCTACAACTTTCATATTTTTAGGTTTGTGAGATTCAAGCTAGAAGATCAGTTAAATAGGCAAAAATAATCATTCTGGTCATCATGCGTGATGCGCACTACGCGCGACAAGAATTCCATGTGAGACGCACTGCGCGCGGCCAAAAATCCATACGTGGCGCATGGCTCACACCAAGAAAGTGATACGTGTTGTCAGGGATTGATGCGCGTGGCCCATGCGGTGGCAAGAAATCTATGTGCGTCATACTGTGCGCGACAGAAATTCGATATGCAACGCATTACGCGCAGCAAGAGTATGATGTGCGCGATGCATTAGGCAGTAAGATATCATGCGTAGCGCTCTGCATGTGTCAGGATTTCTGTGCACGGTGCCATGCGTGTGACACTTTTCATCGTCCCTGCCAGAAAGGCCCAAGAACAAAGTTTCGAAACTTATTTTAGCGGTAAAATCTTTAATTTAACTCCAAATTAAGTGATTCAAAAGTCAAAATCAAATAAAATTTAATGTTCTATCACATGGAACTACTAGTTTTCAAAAATTACTAATTTTAGTAGATCAAAACCAAGGAAAACTCAAGGAATCTATGCAAATTCTAACATAAAAATGTAGATATACTCCATTCAAGCCATCAAAATAAAAAATGCTAAGTACTGAGCAAGTAGAGAAGGTTATGAACACATTATAAGAAAATAAAATTTAAAAAAAAATATAAGAAATGAAAAATAGGAAAGTTCTTCCTCATTGGCCAGATGTACTTGCCTAAACCACTACCAACCCACTACTAGACCAAATCTGCGGCCAAGGACGTCTCCCAACCTGCGGGTAAAGGAGAAGAGGGAAGAGGAAGGAAGAGGGAAGAGAAAATAAAATAAAAACAAAAGGAAATGGAGAAGAGAGAGAAAGAAAAGGGCTATATATAAGGGATGGGTGACTTACACTATGCAAAATCTAGAAATTACACAAAAGCTGCTAAAAATCCAAAAACATACCAAAAATAATTATACAGCAATAATATACGTCTACCAGATACGAATACGAAAATAGTGAGACGAGTCTCACAACTCTCCAGTCCTTAGAAAAATTTTATCCTTGAGAATTTTACTAAAACTAGTCGAGCTGGAAACCAAAGCTAGAATCTCCAAAAAATACAACTATCTCAATAAAATAAAGCATAGCATATAGATAGGTAATGGAAGGCAACAATAATATAAATAAATGCACAAGAAATAATACAACCAGAATAAGAGAAGAGTTGGAGGCATATGAATAAATATGTCTCCTGAGTCAGCTAAAATAGGAACTCATCCTCGCTGGCCTATGCTGACTCCCAAAATGGTCAAGGATCAAATTTAAATAAGTCGATACCAATGACTTACTTAAGAACATGACTCTGCCCAGGACGTACCTCCGTAGTCGAGACACATGACAAATGTCAAGGAACACCTGACAACTATCACATATCACGAAATACGAAGACGGAGGAGTGAGATGAGAAACTCATCTTCACTCACCGAATATGGAACCCAAAAGATAGATAAAATTGGAAGAAGGTCAAAATATACCCTCAACTTGAATACCCTCAGCCAATATCTGATCTAACACACCAAACCCCGCTTGCTTATGTCTCGGTGTGGCTATTCTAAGCTGGAGTTGACCCTGTTGCTGGAATATTTGTGACTAGGTCGGTAAAAGCCTCGGACCCTGGTACTGCTGAACCGGCACTGGTGCTCTATAATGCTGACCTGCCGGGGAAGACGATGATGAACATGTTCTACGTGGGCAAGATCCTACTCTATGGTCTGAAGCTCCACAGATAAAGCATAACCCTTTTGCATTGCGACACTCTGATAAAATGTGTCCTAGTTCCCACAATGAGAACACCCCACTGAAGATGATGATCTCTGCTACTGAGGATGCGTCTGGGCTGGCTGTTGGAATAATGTTGTCAAAGCTGCCATTGTCGAAGAACCAATCGTCAAAGCTTGCACTGCTGGAGCTGGTACTGAAGAATGGGTATAAGAATCCCTTGGGGTATGAGACCTCTTTCGGCTCCCAACTCTATCTACAATCCTCTTGGAGCTGTACTCGTGCCTCCTCGTCGCCCGCATCATGACGTCAAACGTCTGGAACTAATGTTGTTCCACTACCAAGATGATCTCTAGGTGGAGTCTCTGCTGGAACCTCTCGCTGAACACTACCCATAGGACATGTGTTTCCAAGGTAAATGCCTCAAAAGAATAATTTATAATGATAAGTAGGCAAATAAAGAAGAAACCCACTCAATTCCTCTAGTACTTCGGGTGTTCACTATCTGTAGGAAGGTGCAAAAGATCCTGCGATTCTGCTCCAAAATTTGGCCATACAAAACCAGTGGGATCAGACCCCAAAACAGCAAAGTACCACAAGGGAGCCAACTTAGAAACTAAAACCAGCATGCAGACAAATCAATAAGACATAGCATAAGGAAATTAGTTAATAAGTGCAACAGGTAACCTAATATTTTAACAGTTATAGAGAATATTTGTAATCGGCTCAAGTTACTACTCAAGATCAGTAACTAGATGAAGCAAGACAGGACTAGATAGAAAATCAAGCAATCACGGCCAATCATGTCCTACGGCTTGCTACTATTAGCTAACTAGGGTTATCACAGTCCTAATTACTATCACATACAATTTAAGAATTTCGTACAGCCACATGCTTTGCAGTTTATCCGGATCATCCAGACGTACAAGATACATAATATTATTAAAATATATGGATACTTTACTTGTAAAGCAACACTCGACGGTGTGCTGGAAGTGTGTCCCTCAAGACAGAGAACTCCAAATGCAATGGTGTCGCCGGGATGTCGGGATTGCATGTAGTCAAAAAAAATTCTTAAATGATTCTAGGTATCAAATCTAGTTCATTAACCTGATTAGTTTAATCAAGATTCCTAATCATGGTGCTAAAAAATTTGCCTTAGATATGATGCAAGACTGGACAATAGCTTGACAGATACAATCAAAATCAACCACGGAATGACAAGTCATATAATACTGGTGCTACTAATAGCCTTGATCAGGACAGTACAAGAATCTCGAGTCATAAGTGCGCTGCATCGAGCCACTATCAGAAATATCAGTACATGTCAGGTTCTAGGAGTTCACAATTTCAGTATAATCATAGTCCTTGCTCAGGTATTCATATTCTTGTAAGTATCTCAGTCAGGTTATAATATTTAAGAAAAAACTTGCATTTTATTGAAATCCTAAATTTAAGTTAAGAAAGCAAAACCATTGAAGAATATAGCAACAATGCACAAAATAATCAAACATGCCAAATTACACAAAACTAAATTTTTGACAAATTTTAGAAAATTGGGCATAACTTTCTCATCCGAACTCCAAATAAGGCGATCCAAAAAGATTTCGAAAGGCAAGACAAAGATCTGTAACTTTCATGTTTTAAGTTTTATGAGATTCTAGCTAGACAACTAGTTAAATAAGCAAAAATAGCCATTCTGGTCATCATGCGCTCTGCGCGCTACGAGGGCAAGAATTTCATGCACAGCACACTACGTGTCGCCAGAAATACGTGTGCGACGCATGGTTCACGACAAGAAAGTGATGCGCACGATCAAAGATTGATGCACGCGGCGCATGCGGTGACAAGAAATCCATGCGCGACGCACTGCGCGCGGCAAGAATTCCATGCGCAACGCATTGTGCCCGCAAGAGAGTGATGCACTCAGCAAGAAATTCATGCACGATGCACTGTGTGCGGCAGGATTTTTGTTCACGGTGCCATACGCGCGGTACTGTTCATCGTCCCTGCCAGACAGGTCCGAAAATAAAGCTCTGAAACTTGTTTTGGCCATAAAATCTTTAATTTTACACCTAATTAAGCGATTCAAAATTCAAAATAATATGAAATTTAATGCTCCATCACATGAAACTACTAGTTTTCAAACATAACTAGTTTTAGTAGATCAAATCCAAGGAAAACTCAAGTAACCCATGAAAATCCTAACATAAAAATATAGATATACTTCATTCAAGCCATCAAAACAAAAAATGCTAAGTACTAAGTAAGTAGAGAAGGTTATAGAACACATTGTAAGCAAATAAAATTCAAAAAACCATGATAAACAAAAAATATGCAAGTTCTTCCTCATTGGGAAGATGTATTTGCCTAAACCACTACCAACTACCACTACTGGCACCAAATCCACAGCGAAGGTCGGCCCCCAAGCTGCGGGTAAAGGAGAAGAGGGAAGAGGAAGGCTGTGGGAAGAGAAAAAAATAAAATAAAACGGAAATGAGGAAGAGAGAGAAAGAAAATGGCTATATATAAGGGATAGACGACTTACACTATGCAAAATCTAGAAATTACACAAAAGCTGATAGAAAATCCAAAAATATACGAAAATTAATTATAGAATAATAATACACGTCTACCAGACACGAATACAAAAATAGTGAGACGAGTCTCACAACAGGCTCATCAAGAAATAGACATTCTTCCAAAGGAATATAAAAATGCTCAAAAATAATGGGCAAGTACATGGGCGTAGAGTAGGTTATGCCCTTTCTTGCAAAATTTAACCATTACGTTAATAATAGTCTTTGGAAGGCTGAAGGGAACAGTAAAATACAAGTGATAAAGTACAGGCATTTTCAAGTAAGTGATTTTATCTGTGGAACCAGTCTTATGAAGAATGACAGAGAAAACCATGCGATGAAAGTCATAGAAATGCTGATTCAGGTATCTTGAGCATGGACGAGGAAAATGTACTCACATAACATCTTTGAATGCTTTAAGAGTCATGTCAGCCTGAAATTAAAATTAAGTAATGTCGATTAGGGCGTCACCCAAATTTGGGATATGTAGGATCTCACCCAAGTCATCATTATCGTATTCAATGTCATTACCATATACACTTGAATGAATAGTCATATGCTTAAATGTTAAGTTACAGTAGAACATATGAATTACTTTGAGATAAATACGGTTCCTAGTAGGCACAAGTTCTTCAAGAGAAAGATCTCAAAAGGATGATAAATATTCAGGAAATAGGGTAAAGCTAATGGGGTTTCGTGGATAGACTTTTCTCTAGCAGAAATTGTTAAACCATTCAACCAAAATTTCTAGGCTTCTAAAGAGAAACCTATCAAAGTTGCCCTCATCGAGCATAGGAGGACAAAATAAAGAATGTGGGACTTCCTCTTGGGGAGGATTAGATAAAGAGGCTTCATCTGCCCTTTTCTTCTTGCTACTTCCCCTATTAAACAATTTTGGGGCCATTGGAAAAATAAATTGAAGTAGAGAGAATATTTTTACCTAAAAAAGATAGGAGATAATGGAAGAAAACCATGGAAGAGACTCTGATTGGAAGTTGGAGACTCTAATATTGCTTGAGGAAGGAGATCCAAGGAGCTAGGGTTTTAAAATTCTTTAATTTTGGAGGAGGAAGATGAAAGAAAAGGGGTTGCTCTCAGTTCTAGACAAAATATAATAGAAATTTATTCCAATAGGAAGCCAACTTAAGTCACAAGTGGGTCCAGAATTGGGCTGCTGTGTTATAGAACTTGAGGAACCGTTATGGCAAATCTATAGGGGGTGAATAGAGTGCAGCAAAAATAATTATTTATTAAAAATTTAAAGGCTAAATACAAACTAAGATATAACAACAATATAGCAAGTATGTGGAAAGTAAATAAAGTTTAGAAAAACAAACGCAAACACCAAGATTTATAGTAGTTTTTCTCGTGGAGGACTAATCCAGTCCCGAGAACTCTTGCTCGGAGTTAAATCCACTATTGTCATAAATAGCGAATACAACACGTGCTTTGATCCAAAGGTCACGTCGACTTCTTACAACACGAGCTTTGATCAGAAGGACACGACTTCTGACATACAAAACCAAACTTGAATTTTCAAGCTTGTTACAACTCAAAACAAACTTCTAACCGAGATCGTACTTGGCACTAGAAGGCTGGAGAGTTATCTTAGGATTATGAAGGTTTATAGCTCAGGATAGAGTAGTAAAGTAATTACTTTGAATGAATTGATTAATAAGAATGGTTTGGAATTTAACTCGATTTATAGGATTTTTTTAGACCAAGTTCGGTCCTCAAACGTTCATAAATTTGAATGTTATGAGCCGAGTTATTAGGAGGAGGAGAAAGACAAGGTTTTCTTTTTTGACTTGACAGAGTTCGGGCAGAGTTCGGGGCGAACTCGGTCTGAGTTCGATTAGTTAGTTTCCAGAATTGTCCTGGTTGGTTTTAGGCTTATTTTTGACTTAGTTTGAGCTAGATTTTTTGTAAACACCCAGATTTTTCAAAAATTTAAAAATGAATTTTCGAAAATTTTCTGTAATTTTTAACTAATTAAAGTAAATGTTTTCTGGTATTAAATAATTATTGTGATTTTATTAAATATTAAAATATTATGAAAATAATATTTTTGGGTGTAAAATAAAATATTAGACATAGGGCAATTTTTTTGGACCCTAGAACTATTTTTAAAGACCTAAAAATTAATATTTTAATTAAACCAAAATAAACCAAAATAAACCGGGTTGAACCAACCGGTTTAACCCTGAACCGGACCAACCCAAACCCTGTTGAACCAAACCCAGCTGAACCCAATCCTTAGTGGGTCAGATCCGAACCTGTTAATCGACCCGACCCGCATCGACCCGAACCCATTTCCCCTACGCACAGTAACCCCGCGGCCGTTTCTCTTCCGCCGCCTACCGTTTTGACCCGCCGACCGCTCGCCTTCGCCGGCGGTTACATCTCCCCCGCTCCCGCGCCTCTCCACCTCCCCATCGGCCGTCCTCCCGTCTCCCCTCCCTCAACGGCCATCGACCCCAGCTCTATAAAACTCGACCAACCCCGCTCCCATCCACCACCATCACGACCCCCGGCCACTGCAACTCCAACTCCAACTCCAACTCCAGCTCCAGCTCCGGCCAACACCGACAACCTCCGCAGCTACCCCGACGACCCCCAGCAGCCACAGCCCCCACGCCGCCGGCCAAGCACCGCCGTAGCCGCGTCGCGCCTCCTCGCGAACGCAAATTTCAGTTAATACCTACCCCTGTTCAGGTGAGTATTTCTCTCTCCTCGCTGCCTCATTTTCCGTTCTGTCTATTGTAACACGTTCCCTACGTGACCCTCTCGAACCCCGTGCAACTCGTTCGGGGTATCGCGTCCTGTGTCGATCGTAAACTGTGACACAAAATCAGGAAAATAAACCGCCAATTTCTGAAAATAAAAAAATGTCCGAAACTCCCCAGTTCGTGACCATTTTGCGAATAACCTATTAAATATTTTCAAAATTGGCTTGAACAGTAATTTAGACCATATGACCAAGTTTTTAATCCTATTTTTAGTTTAATTTATTGAGCTGTAGATTGTATTTAATTGGCTAAAAACTTGGTATTTTAAAACCCTGATTTTCTCGGAACTGGGTACGCCCCGCTAAACAAGGTAACTTGGTCATGTGCAAACTTCACCGAAAGGTGCGTACCGTCAATATGGACGTATAGGATTTTACGAAAGTTAATTTGGATGTGTGTGCACACCAGAATCAACGCGTATCCGTCAACAACGTCCCTTATCGGCCCTGTTCTAAAACTCGTTGTAACTTCGTGTACGCTCGTCGTTTCGAAACAAAACTTGTGCCATCGGACTCATAGCGATACGCTGGTCCTGTGACCCAAGTTTGGTTATATTATGAGAACGTTGACAAAATCCCGTATCATGGGTCCCACGGCTCCACTTGACGGGCGATTTTGTGATCGGCTCATCGAAATCTAGTTCTGGATATTCTGTTAGGTTCTTATCATCATTCTGGACTTGTATAGACTAAGTTTGACGAATTTGGAGAACGTTGTCTCTGGCACATTTTTCGGTACGAAGTGGGCCACATGTGGACCCGCTTTGACCAGAAACTGTCACTTTTGCCCCTGTGTCCAAATTGAACTTATGGATAGGCTATTCTAGCTATTTGATATCTTCTGAGAATGATGGTAATATTTATTTCAGCAACCGGACGAGTACCTGCAGATCCCGCTGATACCATAGCAGCAGTTGGAAACCAGATCCCAGGCAAGTGTACCTTGCCATACTTGCAGCACTTGTTTTCTATTATTCTCTTGATTTATTTATATGATATAATTGTTCAACCTAGGACCGTGTGACATTACTTAACGTTCGAACAAGATTCGGGTGTCAACGCCGTACGCGGAGTCATGTAACGTCACTAGAGATTGATATCGCGACCCTATATATCTTCGTGCTTGCATTATCAAGTACATCATACCACATGACACCTGACACTATTCATGAGACATAATATTTCTGAGATATTCATGGTGATTCTGTATAGGTTACATGATTAGTGACAAAGATATTGCATGTGTTTAGCTATTATTATGACTTGCTGCATTAGATATGATCTTGCGTATCATGGACATAAGACGTGTGATTACATTGGGTGGGGGAGAGACACACAGGCTACAGGCTAATTTTATATATATACTTATTACGGTGCCATAGGCCCACTACATAGTATAACTACATATTATAACTGCTACAGGCTCCCCGACATAGAGCTTGTAGTAGTCTCAGCCTGAGTCTAGTATTGCTCTCATCTTGCATATCACTTAGCTGGTTATATAGTTTACTCTATTGATTCATTTATTATTACACTGCATTTATTTTGGCTTGAGTTATTCTTGTACCTTGCTATGTCCCCTGAGGACCTGGAATCCGGATTATGTCCCCAGGTTTAGCATAGGAGATCTACCCCGAGGTGTACGGGACAGGAGTAGTCATTGGAGTAGTACCAGAACCCGAGGATGAGGTGATCGCTGAGGATTTCTCCTGAGTATCTACTTTATCTATACTCAGTCTTTGTTGTTGTTATAATCTATTCTTATCTATTGACTAATATACCAGACTTATTATCAGGTTGTTCCCCGAGATATGTATATTTTGAGACTTTATGTTGCTTTATATTTTATTTTGATTGTATTAATTTCTGTGAATGAGATTAGTATCATCGACCTATTTATTGTATTACAGCTTAAGTACACCCTGATGGGTCTATTAAATTAGGTTTGCCCATCGGTGTGTGCTGCTGGCCATTGCCACGTGTCTAGTCCCTCAATATTTTGGGACAGGGGCGTGACATAGTTTTTATGGTGGCCCATGCAGGTCAACGACTAAATTGCTTCAGTTTTAACTTAGGAACTGAGCAAGCCTGTGACAAAGATAGGATAAGTTTTAGGATCTCATCCACTTGATTGAATCATTCTTGATCTCTATATCGGATTCAAATTAATTCCTTGACTTGCCTCCTGCCTTGATTTTCCTATGCGCCTTTTATAGTTTGTTTTAGATGCAGAGTAATGGATTCACAAGCAAGCAACGAGACTCCCACAGGAACACCACAAGTTGCAGTTATCATCTACGACGATGAAGTGACACCAGTTGGTGGAGGATAATCATCTCAACAAATCAATCAAGCAGATCATCACTCTTCCAGCAGGCCCAGCAACCGCAGAGGAATACACCATAAGGACGCGGACAAGCTCTTGCGATGACCATGGAGGACGCACAGACTTGTGGAGTAGCAAATGCGCGTAAGATTTAAGTTATTCATATATGTCTATTCCTAGCATTGCTTTAACACGTGCCTGTTAGTTCATGACTTTATCCCTAAACCTAGTTTTCCTCAGCTGTAGTTTTCTTTGCTCTAACCAGATTTTTTTACCCTTGAATTACCTATCTCTCATTGTCTAGGGAAATACTTTATTCCTTCCCTATGTGTTTTGTTTAACCCTCATCCTTCGAATTCTTCTTGATCATGATTCTTTGTTTGTGTCGTGCTTCGAACATGTCTTGCAACCGTGTCATCTCTTCTGACCGATTATGTTTCGTTATTCTTTGATTGCAAGGATGCAATCCTCTTAAGGGGGGTAGATTGTAAACACCCAGATTTTTTAAAAATTTAAAAATGAATTTTCGGAAATTTTCGGAAATTTTTAACTAATTAAAATAAATATTTTCTGGTATTAAATAATTATTATGATTTTATTAAATATTAAAATATTATGAAAATAATATTTTTTGGTGTAAAATAAAATATTCGACATAGGGCAATTTTTCTAGAATTTATTGGACCCCAGAACTATTTTTAAAGACCTAAAAATTAATATTTTAATTAAACCAAAACAAACCAAAATAAATCGGGTTGAACCAACCGGTTTAACCCTGAACCGGACCAACCCAAACCCTGTTGAACCGAATCCAGCTGAACCCAATCCTTATTGGGTCGGATTCGGACCCGTTAACCGACCTGACCCGCATCGACCCGAACCTATTTCCCCTACGCACAGTAACCCCGCGGCCGTTTCTCTTCCGCCGCCGACCATTTCGACCCGCCGACCGCTCGCCTCCGTCGGCAGTTACATCTCCCCCGCTCCCGCGCCTCTCCACCTCCCCTCGGGCGGCATCCATTCTCCTCTCCTACAACGACCACCGACCCCTGCCCTATAAAACCCGACCAACCCCGCTCCTATCCACCACCATCACGACCCCCGACCACCGCAACTCCAACTCCGGCCACCCCCGACCCGATGAACCCCAGCCAACACCGATGACCTCTCCAGCTAACCCGGCAACCCCCAGCTACCACAGACCCTACGCTGCCGGCCGAGCACCGCCATAGCCGCGTCACGCCTCCTCGCGAACGCAAATTTCAGTCAATACCTGCCCCTGTTCAGATGAGTGTTTCTCTCTCCTCGCTGCCTCATTTTTTATTCTGTCTGTTGTGACATGTTCCCCGTATGACCCTCTCGAACCCCGTGCAACTCGTTTGGGGTATCGCGGCCTGTATCGATCGCAAACTGCGACACAAAATCAGAAAAATAAATCCCCAATTTCTAAAAATTAGAAATTGTCCCAAACTTCCCAGTTCACGACCATTTTGTGAATAACCTATTAAATATTTTCAAAATTGTCTTAAACTATAATTTAGACCATATAGTCAAGTTTTTAATTCTATTTTTAGTTTAATTTATTGAGCTGTAGATTATATTTAATTCGATAGTAAAATTGACCAAAAACTTGGTATTTTAAAACCCTGATTTTCTCGAAACTGGGTGTGCCCAGCTAATCGAGGCAACTTGGTCGTGTGCGAACTTTACCGAAAGGTGTCTAACATCAACACAGATATGTGGGATTTCAGGAAAGTTGATTTGGATGTGCGTGCACACCGGAATCAACGTGTATCCGTCAACAAGGCCCTTATCGGCCATATTCTGAAACTTGTTGTAACTTTGTGTATGCTCATCATTTTAAAATAAAACTTGCGCCATCAGACTCATAGAGATACGCTAGTCCTGTGACCCAAGTTTGGTTCGATTCTGAGAACATTGACAAAATCCCGTATCGTGGGCCCCACGGCTCCACTTGACGGACGATTTTGTGATCGGCTCATCAAAATCTAGTTTTGGACATTCTGTTGGGTTCGTATCATCGTTCTGGACTTGTAGACACTAAGTTTGACTAATTTGGAGAACACTGTCTCTGGCATATTTTTTGGTGCGAAGTGGGCCACTTGTGGACCTGCTTTGACCAGAAACTGTCACTTTTGCCCCTGTGTCCAAATTGGACTTATGAACAGGCTATTCTAGCTATTTGATATCTTCTGAGCATGATAGTAACATTTATTTTAGCAACCGGAGGAATACCTGCAGATCCCGCTGATACCACAGCAGCAGTTGGAAACCAGATCCCAGGCAAGTGTACCTTGCCATACTTGCAACACTTATTTTCTATTATTCTCTTAATTTATTTATATGATGTAATTGTTCAACCTAGGACCGTGTGACATTACTTAATGTCCAAACAAGATTCGGGTGTCGGTGTCGTACGCAGAGTCGTGTAACGTCGCTAGAGATTGATATCGTGACCCTATATATCTTCGTGCTTGCATTATCAAGTACATCATACCACAGGACACCTGACACTATTCATGAGACATAATATTTCTGAGATATTCATGGTGATTCTGTATAGGTTACATGATTAGTGACATAGATATTGCATGTGTTTAGCTATCATTATGACTTGCTGCATTAGATATGATCTTGCGTGTCATGGACATGAGACGTGTGATTACATTGGGTGGGGAAGAGACACACATGCTATAGGCTGATTTTATATATATACTTATTACGGTGTCATAGTCCCACTACATAGTATAACTACATATTATAACTGCTACAGGCTCCCCGACACAGAGCTTGTAGTAGTCTCAGCCTGAGTCTAGTGTTGCTCTCATCTTGCATATCACTTAGCTGGTTATATAGTTTACCCTATTAATTCATTTATTATTGTACTATATTTATTTTGGCTTAATTTATTCTTGTACCTTGCTATGTCTCCTGAGGACCTAGAATCCGGATTGTGTTCCCAAGTTTAGCAGAGGAGATCTACCCCGATGATTACGGGACAGGAGCAGTCATTGGAGCAGTACCAGAACCCGAGGACGAGGTAATCGCTGAGAATTTCTCCTATGTATCTGCTTTATCTATACTCAGTCTTTGTTGTTTTTATACTCTATATTTCTTGTCTATTGACTGATGTACCAGACTTATTATCGGGTTGTTCCCTAAGATATGTATATTTTGAGACTTGATGTTGCTTTACATTTTATTTTGATTGTATTTACTTTTGTGGATGAGATTAGTATCATAGACCTATTTGTTGTATTACAGCTTAAGTACACCCTGATGGGTCCATTAAATTGGGTTTGCCCATCGGTGTGTGCTGCTGGCCATTGCCACGTGTCTAGTCCCTCGATATTTTGGGACTAGGGCGTGACATTTTTTTAGCATCTACTACCCAAAATACAGTTTAAGGATGATAATTAAATAAATAGAATATATTAGTAATTTTTTATAGGAATTTTTGTTTTGAGAAACCATGTGGCACACAAAACACTATAGTTGTAATAATGTAATAATATGCTTCATGTAGCTCATATAGGATCACAAGTAAGGTTACAAACATATTTGGCCTATTTTATATTTTTTTGGTATTTTTCTAACATTTTTAGTTAAATAAAACCTAAGAAACCTAATTTTTTAGGACTTCTAAAAATTACTGTAGGAAACCTACGAATTTAATATTGTCCCAAGTATTTTTTTAGGATTCCTAACTCTATTCTATATTTACTAGAAAATTTCCAGAATTGTTTGATAATTTTTATTATTTTTATGGGTTAAATAAATAAAAGTAGTTAAATAAACTAAATACTAAAAAATAAAACCTCGAACTAATTCCAAATACCCAGTCAGCCATTTTCCTCCACACTGGCCTGCCTGTCAGTCGGTCAGGCATGGTGGCGCGACCCCGTCTGTCAACAACCGCGCCACGTAGGGAAAACCCCATCCGGGTCTCGAACTGACTTAGCGCCAACCTGACCCAAGTTTGAGCCGAGCTCAGACTCAAGCCAAGCCACGTGCAACCAAGACCATCTGATCGTGGGAGGGGTGATGCGGGATGGATGACACCTGTATACCCTGAGCCGCAACTCTCTTCTGACACTCTCTCTCTCTCTCTCTCTCTCTCTATATATATATATATATATATATATATATATATATATATATATATATATATATATATAGGTTAGGGAGTTTTTTTCTGCAGAAATTTTTAGAGAGATAGGGGTAGACTTTTAGGAGGGTTATATATAAGGTTTCGACTTGGCGAAGCCACAACGACTAGCTTCGGACTCCAAACAAATCCATGTTTCTTGTGTTAGAATCGTATCGAGGTAATCTTTCCAGATATATTAATTCTTTTAATTAATTATGAACCTAAATTTCTATAAAATTCTTAGAGTGCCAATTGTTCAAAATTTGATAGATTTTGTTGTTTTCGAGATTCTGGGAGATTCCGAACTTGTTTCCATGAACCGTTGGAAGTTTCAGAAAGCTGACACAAAAATATATGAATTATATTTTTTCTAAAATTTATTAAATTATTTTATCATTTTTTTTAATTTGGTGAACATAAGGGTCACTAGTAAACTAACAAAATTACCATATGTGTGCCATGGTGTCAATAACTTTTTACTGAATTGAGATTCGATGAAACCATTGATTCTAGCATTCTTGTAGCATTGAAATTTACAAGATTTTATACTCAAATCTAGGTTTTGTATCAGTTAAATTTTTGGTCAACGAGATGCCTCGATTGCATGCCACGGATCTCGAATTTGTAAACTTAATGTTCTTTGGCCCAAAATTTAGGGTTAACCTTAAAATCAAAATATAATAAGATTAAAATAGTATTTTAGGTTATTTTATTCAGAACTAAAATAGATTAAAAAAGAAAAAATATTTAGCTACTTTTGTAAAGCTAATTTGTTTTAAATTATGTGATGGGGTAGATCGGACGATAACTTGAGTTTGTGACTTCAACATCTTCAGGAGCAGGCAAGTATTATTGTTACCTATATTGCCTTTATTTTATGTTGCATATGTCATGGGTCACCATTACTTATTTATATAACATGTTTTGTTATTCTTGATTCACCATGACTTTAATTACGTGTGCACGAGTGTTACACCTTCTCCAATTACTTGTTCATGATTATATGTATTATACTGTTCACTATGACTGTTATCCTGATTATCTATTTACCCTGTTTACCTGTACCATTATTTATGAACGTGTTTTCTTGTGAGTTATGGGTGGGAGAATGCTATGAGTATGCATGTGGTCTACGTTCCTATACAAATCTATTTTTTTGTCTAACTGAACAATATCAGTCATACACCATACGTACGATTGACGGATATCCCAGATTATCCACATGCGGAAAACTAGTATTAAAAATATACTGTACACATGACTTGATTGTTGTTGCTACTTGGCTAGTGGTCATCTTCTCTTGCGTGTACTTTCATACTGTTACCATGTCATTGTTGTACTCTCATTTGTTATACCATAGCATACCTATAGTTCCTTTTTCTTTAATATTTTTTCTTACATGCTTGTATATTATATTATGTAGTGTATCATTATAGTGATCTTAATCCAATCCTGACTGGATAACTAATTTCAACTTTAGACGACGTGATTTGCCCCAAGGTCTTTGGTGAGTACCTTGGTGACATCAATGTTACCAACGTATCGGTTTCTTCTACAGATGCGGAGTAGCATATTTCTTTCTTATACTTTTTCGTATTATTCTTAGCTAGTAGGCTTAGTAGACTTTAGTTTCTAGTTCATTTATTTTATTTCTACTGGATTTGTTTCTGAGACCCTCTTGAGTTTTAGTGGATTATTTGATAATTTCCTTAAATAAATTATTGAGATTATTAAGTTTATTTTTTTTGTCATGACTTAGTTGTGGATGTTATGTGTATCTTGTACTTGTTATGGACCATTATTTGTCATAGAAAATATACTACCGCTAACACTATGACGTTGGCTGGACTTGGCCACGTACTCGTATCCAAAAAGTTGGAGCAGATCGTGGCATTTTTGGTATGATCCAAATGTAAGGTTTAATCTGGTTTATTAGGCTCAGTTTGAGTGGACTTTGGATTATGGTGCATCTAGTTGCCAAAATGTGATGTAATTTACATAAGTCCTAGACTCAAAATAAAGTATAAAAATAAAGAATAAAATGTAAAATAAACAGACACAGTTATTATCATTCTTATTTTTCAGGTAGCATCTTGAAGTTGTAGCAGTGACATAGTACAGTCTTCAGTTGAACCATATTTGCAGTGTATCGCATTAAAGTTTAGATAATTATCAAAATTATGTTGACTATGACTAATGGGCTAACAATATCATCTATTTTGATAATTGATAAATCGCGACTGATATAAAAATATGAAGTAGTTCCGATAACTCCAAGTAGCGATAGCTCCCCACAAAGAGAGCAAGATGAAACTGAAAACTTTTGAAGTATCATCATTTTTTGTTCAACTTGAAACAGTATCAATGTGTCTCCCCCATTGTCACTTCATTGAAATGGATAGCTCTCCCGTAAAAGGTGAAGCAATATAGACAATAAAACATAAAAAAGAAGTAGAAACACACAATATGGAATATAACAGTCCAAAATTAAGACAGAGAATGAACTAAGTAGTAGATATCATTACATCAAGTAGAACCAAACCACAACTAAATAATCAAAAACATAGTTTTTTCACAACTAAAGCGAAAGCAACATAGCTTATGGCATAACCAAACATAATCAAAACTAAACTAAAAACATAGTAAACTAAAACATAGTAAATCAAAGTAGAACATCATCATGATCAATCTCCAAAATACCAAACATCAGAAGGTCTGCAACATCTACTGATCGTCATTAGTCTTTGCTGAACGGTTGGAATCATAGTAGGCTGCAGCTGGATCAAAATATCGCTGAGCAAACATGTCGTCAATGCGATAACCAGATCTAGAAGGATCACGAGCTACTAGAAACAATCCGGCTGGGTGCTGAGCTAAACCAAACTGAATATCCGCCAATGTATTTGATATAGCCTAGGCCTGAAGAGTAGTACGGTAGTCCAGTACATGGTAACGATCATCTTCCACACGAAAACAATCCTGGAGCATGGCCTAAATGGAGTTTACTGTAGCTGGTGGAGCAGCTAGTGCTGGTGCAGGACCAGAGGGTGCATCAGGATGACCAGATGAGTCACCTTCAGTAAGATGAGCAGCAGGAGGAAGAGTAGGCTCAATCCCCTGGGTTTTACTACGATAAGATGTCTTGGCGAGGAAGGGACAGTCATCTATGGGAATATGGAAATGCTCAAATATGATGGGCAAGTACACATATCATAAATAGGCTACGCTTGTTCTTGTGACATCAAACCATAGCCTTAATGATAGTCTTAGGAAGACTGAATTGAAAACCTAAATACAAATAATAAAGTTTGGTCATCTCCAACATAGTAATTTCATCAGTTGAAGAATGTCTAGGAATGATGACAAAAAATATCATACGATGCAATTCATAAAACCAGTTGTTCATGTACTTAGGACGGAGACGTCCGGGTGGACGAGGATTGGGTTCACACATCGAGTTTCTAAACAAGTCAAGAGTCATGTTGTTATGAAACTTAAATTTGGTAATATCAACTAGGAGTTCACCTTCATTAGGAATGTTAAGTATCACCACCAAGTCATCATCATCAAATTGAATATCAATACCACTGTCATGACTCGTACCCGAAAATTGGATATGAGTCGTGGGTAAGTCCAGCCTACGCCGGACGCTGTCTAGGTCACAATATCATCTATCAATCTTACAATAATGTATAACATGTCAATGAATTCAACTCCATAAGGAGGATAAGATGAAATATAATTTCAACCAATACTCAATCACAATAATATCTATAGAAAGATGAATGGCACGATAAAGATGTGAATTAATATAAAGAAGTTTCCACAAGTCTAGAATAAATATCTTTAATAATAATAATAAGTCTAAGAGTCTAGCTAAATCAAATACAACCTAAGTCTCAAATAGTACAACTCGGAATATCTCAAAGTGGAATAATACCAACAAAAAAATGATAGGCTCTAAGGCACTAATAATAGATCCTCTACTGGAACGGTATCCTCCTGAGACTCCTGGATGTAACCTTCGGCTACTCCCGGTCCATAGTATGTAGGACAAAAGTTCTCGTGATCCTCTAAAAAATATATCCAGTCAGGACTGGAGTAAAGCACATAAACTAACAATAATTCCAATTATAATGATAAAAACTATAAAACAGTGAGTATGGAATATACATGATGGAATAAAATACTGGAATATAAGGAAACTAGAGAGACAATTATCATATCATAGAGGAATAACTAGCAATGAGTATACTGGTAAAAGTAAGCAGTGAAAACAGATATATGTGAATACTAGCAATCTATGAACTAGAATAAATGAATAAAAATACTGGCTATGAGCCTTGAAATATTAGTTTGCTATGTGATCGGCTTGGGACTAGATTAGGCTGGTTATATATGATTAGTTATAATACATGTGAAGTCAGGCTAACCATCTAGTTAGCTATGATGCGAGCAAAAGTCAGGCTAATCATATATAACAGGCTATGAGGCATGTAATATGGTCAGGCTACACCCTACGTGAGATGTGGGGTGATCTATGAAGCATGTAGGTAGGGAATGATCACATAACTTGCTAATATTTTTTCATCCTCAGCTAGTACGATAGATCCAATCATAACTTCTCATGACAGGTATCTATGATACCAGCCCGTGTATCTACTGTATCAAAAATCAAGTATAACACTTCAAACTAGAATCATATAATCATCAAAAATAATAGAAACTGTCAGAGATTGTACTCGTCTATGGTCCTGAGCAAATAACTGTCAACAATGATAAAACCGTAGTCCAAGAGTCCTAAATATGGAATATCAATGTTAATAGGTGATTTGAAAACATAAATATGACTAACTAGTTTATGGTGATGATTTTAGGTCAATTCTAAGACTTGGTATCCAAACTAGGTCACTGTTAAAGTTAGAGTCCATATTTATCTAAGGGTTGGATTTCTAGAGTGATACTAGGTCTGTACCAGGTCATTCTAAGCTAAATTAATTATTGTAGAGTATACTAGGTTATAGACACTATTATATATACATATATATATTCTATACTTTAGTATCTAGGTGTTACCTTAACCCCAACACCTATAACTTAGCTATATACATATACTACTTGGTTGAATGTAATATCTTAGCTATATACTTAACTTTATGTCTAAAACCTAGTACTAGATACCTACTGATACCTCACAACATAGTGCCATGTCTGCACCCCAATAATACCTCACTGTTTTAGTTTGAACTGAAACAAATTTAATACCTGCACACTTAACTGCAGTATACGCACTGCAATACTACCATGTCCCCTTCATTTTTTGCAACCCCAATACACCACCAAAATGAACATACACACACTCTTAATAGACACACATGCACATCAAATTGCATGTGCACCACCTGCAGTTGGTATCACAACCCTCAGTGACTCTTAACTAATACTCCCTCATATTCACTTGACACATACCTACTCTTGTCCACCACTCTCACTTATACCGATACACTCTAACCTCACAACTTTATGCCTCTATGGACAGTACTCACCCATGCACAAATAGCAAGATATCTTGGACACATATCACCACTAACTCAGTTAACTGAACCTACTACCTTTAGTATCATAACTCCTTCCAAGGTATAATCACCCCCCTACTGCACCTGATTGTAGTTGAACTTTCTACCACAACAAGCTCAGCCATTGCAACTGAATGCAGTCCCTTCATCACCTGAACACTTCCCCCACTGCCCAGGCCTGTAGACATTATCTGCGTACTTGATACTTACAGTTCTTGCACTGCTATGAGTTATACCAATACTTGCTACTACTCACACTTGCTATTGCTCCAGGTATACTGACCTGAGCCCCAATATCACCAAGCCTACTTGCATACATCTGTACCACCACACAACTAACACTAAAAGCAACCATATATTGCTAATATTCCTTGACCACAACTGAACTCCCATTTCCCCATATACCTGATACGCACAACAATATGCCAAGCATTCAAAATCTGCACAACCTCACACCCCAACTGCACTAAATCAGTAACTGTAGTACTGACACCTACTCGAGCAACCACACACACTGCAACACCACAGTCCTCACCATATCTTCATACTTACCCTCACACACAGTAATGTGCACCTATACATATTCTAACCAGTAAAACACTTGCCAGCACATAGAACACAAATACACAATCACCTCATTTGCAATGAGGTACCAATGCTATACAAACACCTAACCAAACATCTGGTACTATATACCCGAGCCCCAAGTGCCATTGTGCACAGATACTACCCAAGTCTGAACTGCCCTCTATAACTAAACACTCACCCCTTGCACCAGTGTGCACATGATCCCCTGCACTGCATCCCAGTCCATCTGAACCTGAGCAAAATCTATATTCTAATGCACTATAGCATGACTACCTCTCCCCAATCACACTGACACACACATCACCTAAATGTGCATTCACCAAGACACACATTCCCTTCAATATCTCAGATATACACTAACATATAGTATAATATACACACACACACACACACACACACACACACACACACACACACACACACACTAACATATCTAGATTCATATATAATACAAATCTAACACAACTACATATAACATATAATTAACACATTCAATCTACTTATTTCAAGTGTTACAATAACAAACACTTGATGAACAAATTAAGATACACTATCAACTAAGGTATCAAAACTTACAATACTCAATTAGAACTATATATACATATAAAATACAATTATATATGGCTAATGTAACTTGCTACAAGAAAATTGGAGTAAAAATTACTAGCATGCACAAAACTCCCAAAATAGAGTCTTGTATCACATCGTATCATATCGTATCATGATACGACCTAACTGTATTCAATTTTAGACATGTAGCTACTCTCATACAATCCATACAATTATAAATAGTCCCAATTGACCATATGACAAATACTTTGTCCCAAATTTGGAATTTTTTAATTTTGACATAAAACTCCATGTAGAAGTCACAATAGGGATCATATGAACCTAGTTCTTCTTCCTATAGGTAGCCCAAATGCATGAATGGGTTCCTAATGGTTAAATACAATAATTAGAACCTAATTAAAGTATAATTTTATAATTTTACCTATTGGAAGATGGATTTCCAATAAAAACTCAATATGACACAATTTGGATATGAGCTCCTAGCCAAACTCCTTCTTCTCTAATGCTCCTAGCAATCCAAGATCCTGGTGCTCCTTGATAATGATTAGGGAAGTGATTGGAATTGGTTTGGTAGAATTTGGTGGAGGAATGAGCCAATTTGGGAAAGAACACTAATTAGGAAATTGGACGAAGAATGAGAGGGGTGAGAATCTTTCCCCCCTATATTAGGGTCGACCACTTAACCCTAGGATTGGGTTGATGCAAAAAATCTACAATGCCCCCATTGGGTTGTCATGATGAATAATTAATTAGGGAAAAGCTTCTATTCCTAATGAGGGTGAAGTCAAATCCTTAATTAATGAGAATGGCTAGCTAATTTGGGTCCAATATGACTAGTCTATTAAATTGATCCAAGTTGTCATGTCAAGTCTGGTTAGGTTCACTAAGATCATGTCCATTAGGTAGTCTAATCCACCAACCAAATAAATAATAATTACTATATATAAATAAATAACATCTACAATATAGGAATAATATAAAATAACAAAAATATTCATATTCTAGAAATATGGTAGTGACAACCACCGACTCTTTATCGAATAGTCTCGTATGCAAACGACAGATTATAATAAAACATGCGAATAATATTTAGATAAATGCAATAACGTGTAACAACAAGGTTTTCTAGTCCTAGATCCCTATAGTGGGGTAGATATTTAGGTTGGAAAGACAGTAAAGTTCAAGAGATTTCTAGTACAGACGTTCTTTTCGCAGAAATTATCGAACTATTCTACCAAATTCTCAAGGGATGTAAATAGAAATTCATCAAAATTACCCTCATCAGATATGGGTGGACTAAATAATGAATAAAAATCTCCTTTTTAGGAGTATTGGATAAAGATGATTCACCAACTTTTTTTTCTTCCTAAACAATTTTGGAGCCATTATAAAAAAGAATTGAAAGAGAAGAGAAGATTATACCTTAGAATAGTGTAGTATGGAAGAGAACCTTAAAATAGACTCGGATCTGAAATTTTGAGTCTTGAAGAGGCTTGAGAAGGGAGATCCAAAAGCTAGAGTTTTAAAAACTGGGGTTTTAAGAGGTTGAAGTGGAGAGAAGATGGCTGCTGGTCGGTTATTCCCGAAAATAACATAGTTTAGATACATGTAGCCACATATAAGGAGTGGGGTCCACACAATTTGAATTCTGGAACAGAGGCAACCGAGTTTGGTCCAAACTCTTCCCTAAGTCGGTTCCTTTGAACCATGATTCATTTTGTATAAAATGTCCATTCTTTATATTTGAAGTTGCAGTTAAAACTTTTTAAGTCATAAAATAGAGCTTGGATTCATTGAAATATTGTTAGATATAACTTAATCAATCTTTATTCTATAAAGTATTGACCATTTTGTGTTAGCTATAGGGACCGGATTTCAGCTAGCGGTGGTCCGAAGACACTTAAATACCTTGTCACTTAAGACTATTTCCGCCTTTTTGACATAAGGGCCCTTTCAACGTATACCTATAATAATCGTTACGTTAAAAACTTAGATTGATAAGAAGTATATGCTACTTATATAGCATCGAAATCCAAAATTCCTAATTCTCGACGAATAAAATTGAAATGATCTTCAGCTAAAGATTTAGTAAAGATGTCATCAAGTTGATGTTCTGTGTCAACAAATTCTAAACATATTCTCCCGTGTAATTGATGATCTCTTAAAAAGTGGTGTCTAATTTCTATATATTTAGTGCGTGAATGACATATTGGGTTCTTTGTGAGATTAATAGTGTTAGTGTTGTCACAGTAAATGGAAATATTTTTATGTCATAGATTATAGTCTTCTAGGGTTTGTTTTATCCATAAAATTTGTGAACAACAACGTCCTGCAACTATATACTCAGCTTCAGTAGTTGATAATGCGACATGATTTTATTTCTTACTAAACCAAGAGACTGAAGCTTTTCCTAAGAAGTGACACGTGCCGCTGGTACTTTTTTGATCAACTTTGCATCCTGCAAAATTAGCATCCGGATAACCTATCAGGTCAAAGGATATAATTTTGGGGTACCACAAGCCTAACGAAGAAGTGCCTTTAAGGTATAGAAAGATACGCTTAACTGCGCACACGTGTGATTTCTTAGGGTTAGATTGATATCTAGCACATAAGCAAACACTGAACATACTATCAGGACGACTAACAGTTAAATAAAGTAAGCTGTCGTTCATATCTTGATATTTATGTGTGTTGACCAATTTACCATTTTTATTAAGGTCAAACTTCGTAGATGTCGCCATTGGAGTACCGATGGGTTTTGCGTTGTCCATGTCAAACTACTTTAGCAAATCCTTCATGTACTTGACTTGATTGATGAATATTCCCTTTGAGGTTTGGTTAATTTGTAATCCGAGAAAGAAGTTGAGCTCTCCTATCATGCTCATCTCAAATTCACTCTTCATACACTTAGAAAATTATTCACAAAGAGTGTTATCAGTAGAGCCAAATATAATATCATCAATATAAATCTGAATATATAGTGTCAACCTTCCCTTTTGAAAAATCTTTTTCAATTAAGATATAACTTAGTTGATCATACCAAGCACGAGGGGCTTGTTTAAGACTATACAAAGCTTTCTTTAATTTGAAAACATGATCAGAAAATTTAAAATCTCAAAACCAGGAGGTTGCTTTACAAAAACTTCTTTTATAAAAATATTTAAAAATACACTTTTGACATCAATTTGAAATAGTTTAAAATTATGTGAATTTACAAATTCACAAGGCATGCATTCTAGTCTCGCAACTAGAGCATAAGTCTCATCGTAGTCATTACCTTATTCTTGGTTATAACCTTAGGCTACGAGATATACTTTGTTATGTGTGACTAAACCATTCTCATTGAGTTTATTTCGGAATACCCATTTGGTGCCAATTATAGGGTAATCATTAGGTTTAGAAACAAGTTCATAAACTTGATTTCTCTGGAATTGGTTTATCTTGTATATCCGAAATCCAAAAGTTATCAAAAAATGCTTCTAAAATATTTTTAGGTTCTTGTCGACATCGCAAAAAACAATACTCGGAAGAAAGTTAGATGAACTTTTGTATTTATTGGGAATTGACAAATAGTACAAAAGAATCTCTAATACAGAAGAATCTAAGTACAATAAAAATATAATCTGGACAAGTGTGACAGTGGAGATCGAGCACTACAGCGACACCTTTACTCCGTTGACAATTCGGGACCAAGGAGGTTGAAGAGGCTACGTGCGACACTTTTATCTTCTTCTCATTTTCTATTTATTATCTGTCGTAGCAGTAGTCCTTTTTTATGAGGGAAACACTTACTATTTATATCCTTGAGACTGCTTCATGTAGGCGCATACGTGCGCAGATTGTATGTCGGTACATGTTCTCCTGCAGGCACATGCTATTATACAGTTGCCACATGGCAAATCATGATCTGGGGTCGCTGATACCCATGATACTAGTGACACATATCATGCCCTAATTTTAATGATCGTGATTGCACCTTGGGAACACTGCCACTTGGCGCATAAAGATCACTAAGGGAGTAGTGGTGCACGACACTACTAGTGCATAAGAATATTGGATAAGTAGTAGTGCATGATGCTGTAGGCACATAGAACACTGAAGGAGTAGTGGCGTATGGTACTGCGGGATCATAGAACACTACTTATGAAGCGGTTGGTGCGTGGCCCTGGATCACTTTGGTGCATGGGTATTTGATCACTACGGCGCATGGCTCTTGATTACTGTTGGAACATGGTAGAGATTTTTCATGCTTATACAAGACCCTCTTCAATGTTTTTAAACTTAAACTTTGTAAGTTTTAAGTTTTGAATACTTTGAACAGAAGTATGGAGAAGATAGGTGTAGTGCCTCGCTCCTAGCTGTTCACTATATAAGGCTTGTGGCTCGATTGACTCAGTCAAAATTGAGTATGGAAAAACTTTACGGCAAAATAGATCACGGACAATGCAATGAATATTTCTATTTGATGGATCGGCTTCTGTTGGAATGAGTCTAATAGTTTTCGTCAGATTTTTGGTTGGCTTTCATGGATTTTTGATGCTTAGTTTTGATGAATGCTTTTTCATGATTGGTTTTTGATGATTGATTGTTTAGCCCATTTTTATCGATTCCATGCATTTATTCTAGAGAAATCTAAGAGAAAGAAAGATGATAATCTAACCAAATATTGGTGCTAATACAGATAGACGCGTGATCGAAACCTGAGCGAGCAAGTATTATTTTCTTTCGGTATTCTCTATTTGGTGAATAGTTATGTCCCTTTTTTTCTACTCCTTCATGCCAATAATTAATAAGTTCTCTTGAAACCTTGCTAAGTCCAATGATCGAAAAAGCCATTAATACCAAAAGTTTAATGCCACTGTTGCACCTTATGCAACGCAAGTAGAGAACACTATTTTATTATTATCGTATGCTATGCTGTAAATAATCAATAAAGACATACATGTATGGACTGTTCAGGTCCCCATAAAGAAAAGAGGGAAAAGAAAAAAAGAAAGTATGGACTATATAAGTCCCCAAGCGTGAAAAGTATGAACTAAGAAGTCCTCATTGAAAATAATATTGGTTGTGAATGTTTCATTACTTTACCATGCAATGTGTTTATAACTTAGTCATTTATGCATTTTTATGGTCATGGACAACTTACTATAGGAAGTTTGTGCAAGATTTTTCAAGGATTGTCGAACCAATGACCAGACTCACCAGAAAGGATGTAGAGTTTGTTTGGACGGAGGATTGCCATGTTGCTTTTAAGGAATTGAAGAAGAGGTTGACGTCTGCTCATATTTTGACATTACCATCAGGGTCTGAAGGTTTTACTATTTATAGTGATGCATCGGGAAAAGGTTTGGGTTGTGTTCTTTAGCAGAATGGAAAAGTAATTGCCTATGCATTCAGGCAATTGTGTCCTCATGAGAAGAACTATCCTGCCCATGATTTAGAGTTGGCCGCAGTCATCTTTGCCCTAAAGTTGTAGAAATACTATTTGTACGGAGAGCGTGTGGAGATCTTCACAGACCACAAGAGATTGAAGTACGTTTTCACGCAGAAGGAGTTGAACATGAGACAGCATCGGTGGTTGGAACTGATGAAGGATTTTGACATCTCTTTGTAGTATCATCCTGGGAAAGATAATGTAGTTGCTAATGCCTCGAGCAGGTATCCGGTAGCTATGTTCTTGACACAGGATCGATATTTGTTGGAGGACTTGGAGATCTTGGGCATTAAGGTGATAGTTCCTAATTTGGCTATACAGTTGTGGGGATTGCAGATATATTCAGAGTTGATGGATATGATCAAAGCAGCCCAGTATGAGGATTTATCTCTGAGGAGCATCAGAGCTCAGGTGAGAGCAGGATTGGAGGATGATTTTATTATTACCGAAGATGGTTCTTTGCGGAATGGAGTTAGATTGTGTGTACCTAGTGGGGAGCTGTATGAGAAGGTATTGTAGGAAGCGCATCGCTCTCAGTATTCCATACATCCAGGTGCCAACAAGATGTATCGAGATATACGAGAGAGTGTGTGGTGGTATGGCATGAAGAGGGAAGTGGCATAGTTTGTATCCGGATGCTTAGTGTGCCAGCAGGTAAAAGCCGAGAGGCTGAGGCCAGAAGATTTACTTCAGCCATTACCCATTCCAGAGTGAAAGTGGAAGCACATTGCTATAAATTTTGTATCCGGACTTCCATGATCTCCAGGAAGGAAAGATGCGATTTGGGTCATCGTTGATAGGTTGACCAAGTCGGCCATTTTTTGCCTTTCAAGGTGGGTTTGTCTACGGAGAAGCTGGCAGAGATGTATATGAGGCAGATCGTCAGGATATATAGAGTTCCCTTCAGCATAGTCTCAGATCGGGATAGTCTTTTCACTTCTCATTTCTAGAGGAGTTTGCAGGCGAGTTTGGGTACCCAGCTCAAGTTCAGCACTACATATCATCTCCAGACAGATGGGTAGTCAGAGAGCACTATTCAGACTCTCAAGGGTATGTTGTGTACTTGTGTACTAGATTTGGGGGTTCTTGGAAGGACCATCTCTATTTGGTAGAGTTTGCTTACAACAACAGCTACCAGGCTAGTATAGAGATGTCACCATTTGAGGTTCTGTACGGTCGGTGATGTCGTTCTCCCTTGTCATGGGACAATTTTGGAGAGAGTTTTCCTGGGGCCAGAGATGGTTGTGGATGCAACAGAGAAGGTTAAGCTGATCAGAGACAGACTTTGAATGGCGTAGGACAGAGAGCGGCATTAGACCGATAGCCAACGAAGACCTTTGGAGTTTGAGGTATAGTTTTAGATTTTTGTTTTGTGCTTATTATTGGTTGTTTGTTATAGATTAAGTTCTTAAGGTTGTGTTTTGGTCTAGTTGGGTGGTTTGGTATTTTTGAGGATTACTCCGACGCAAGGCACGATTAGTTTCAGTGGAGGTAGGAAGCTTAGTCTGCGATTCATCGGACCTTTTACTATTCTAGAGAGGGTCGGTGTAGTTGTTTATAGACTAGACTTGCCACCTGTATTGGAGGGAGTGCATAATGTGTTTCACGTATCACAGTTGAGACGGTATGTGGCAGATCCTAGTCACGTATTACATTACTCGGAGATAGAGGCGGGCCCTACTCTTAGCTATCCAGAGCTGCCAGTTGAGATTCTGGATCAAAGAGAGAAGGTGTTGAGGAACCAGACTATTCCTTTGGTACACGTCGCATGGAGGCATCATTCTCCGGGGGAGTCTACTTGGGAGAGAGAGGATAAAATATGAGAGCGTTATCCATATTTGTTTGTGCCTTGAGGTATGTTCTGTTCTTTTCTGTTTTGTTCTGTTATTTTCTTGGGGTAGTTTTCGTCTTTGAATTTCGAGGGCAAAATTATTTTAAGGAGGGTAGACTTGTCACTACCATATTTTCTAGGAAAGTGTATTTTAGTTATTTCATATTTAATTAAATATTGTGCATGTTGTATAATTATTTAATTATTGTTAAATGTTAGTTTAGTGATTTTGACTTGTGTTAGTGGACCTAACTAGTTTAGTTTAGACTCATGGACCAACATGTATTAAATGTTAGAATTTAGCCCAACTAGAAAGCCCATTGATTAGGAGGATGATTAGTTTAATTAAACTATTAGACTAGAACCTTCCATTCTTAATTATTTTTTCATGAGAGGCCCCAAGGGATATAATGGACATTACATAGTAGCTTGAGAAGGGGCAAGGGGGGCCAGCCTACATAAAGAGGGGAGGCTAGTGGAGCAAGGATCTAGAGGGAGGAAGCAAGAATCTACAAAGAGGAGCAAGGATCTACAAGTTGGAGGCTAATTTTATTACATTTGGAGGTTGCATTGGGAATTCATCTCCCAATAGATATAAATCAGTTTTTTTCTTTAATTAGGTTCTAAATATAAGATTTAACATAAGAAATTAACCCATATGCATAGGCTACCCATAGGATTTGGAATTGAGTTCATAGGAGGCCTATTGAGAAAGTTATGGTACTTTTTGTGTCAATTTTGGTAGAATTTCGAGATTGACACTTATTGTGTTTGTCAATTAATCCTATAGATTAACTTGGCATGTGTTTGTGTCTTTGTGGCTAGTGTCGTGTCCATAATTGGGTATGTGTAGGTCATATCCCATTAATTTGGTGATATGTATTATTTTGGGAGTTTTTCCTCCGATACGGAACTTTGTGCATGTCATATTTTGATACGGACACGTAGATATGTGTTTGACTCTTCGTATTATTTATATATATTATATTAGACTTGCTCGTGTCCTTCGGGGTACGTTTGGTTGTGTGGTGGACTCGTGTCGCAAGCGTATCATAGATCTAGTATGATACGGGTGCGATGCACTCCGTATGTTTATTGCATTTAATTTCTAGATTCAATTATCATTGTTCTTAGTCATTTATATTATATGAATTCATATGTATATGTATAAGTATATATAATATTATGATACCATATACTTATGTATATATATATATATATATATATATATATATATATATATATATATATATATATGAGGGAGAGTTATATATTTACCTATGTGTATGTGTATGAGTTATATATTTACATATGTGTATGTGTATCTAAATGTATAATGTAAGTGTGTTGATACCCCTATGTATATGTATATTGTTGAGTCGATATATATATATATATATATATATATATATATATATATATATGTGTGTGTGTGTGTGTGTGTGTGTGTGTGTGTGTTAGTTATGAGTGTCTATAGTTATATTGACAAGTGTGTATATATATATATATATATATATATATATATATATATATATATATATATATAGGGGTGTAGTGATGTGTATATATATATGGGTTTATAGTTGTGTGTGCAAGAGGGAGAGGGGCCGACAGGAAGCATAGCAGCCACAGCAACATGAAGATGTAGCAGCAGCAGCAGCAGGTAAGGAGCAACAGCAGCAGCATAAAGGGCAGCAGCCGCAGCAATATGAATGCAGCAGCAGCAACCGCATAAAGGGAAGCAGCAACAACAACATGAAGGTGCAGCAGCGACAGGTAAAGGAGCAGCACTAGCTGTCATGCCCCGATTTCGTGGAATCGATAGTCGTCCCCCGGGTGTGATCGTCGTACTGGCCTAGGTTGCGCACCGTACAAGGCTAAGTATTTTATTTTCGCATAGCGAGCACATATTCAGAGTACGCAGATTAAATAAACACAGATTTGAAGCATGGAAAAGTTCTCTTTTTATTGATAATATGAACATCTGTTACAAACTCCTTGAACTGAGTCATAAGGATTGCCTCTATGGGCTTACAAAAGTGTTGACACAAAATTAGATAGCAGTTCTGTACATTACATCCTTTACTACAACTCAAAATATAAGACCTTGGGTCGGAACGACTGCTTTGCCACGAAGCTGCATGATTGCTTGGCTGCTAGCTTCTATCTTCAAAATGCTTCAAAAGGTTGGCACGGTCGAGGCGTGCCTACAGCTGGACTGGATTGGGGGTTTGTCTCCTGCTCCTCGGTTCTCCTAGCACGGGGAACCTGTTTCAACGAGGGTCAGTACATCGAAACGTACTGGTGAAGGCAAGCTAACCCAACTATACCAATCAACAAGTTGTTTTAATGAAGCATGCATATTTACTGTAGGTTTCTATCTTGCCTTAGTTTATTTTACAGCAAGAAATAGATATAGAAATCATTAAAATAACCCGCCACCGTTCGGTGACATTTACCTGTCCGTCTGAACCACCTGTATAATAATCACCTTGCCTTCCCTGCCAAGAAGACACAAGTTAGTAGCAACAGGTTTAAATATACGAGGGGATCACTGGCACATTGCCATAATGGATGGGCTAGTCTCGGTATGGAGTGTCGTGCGACGCATAGATCAGGACGTCCCAAGGCATTCCGTCCTATAGCAGACGACTATCATGAGTTTCGTTCGGATCGGATCGGTGTCGGCGCCCCAGCGACCGTCAGTAGGAACTAAGGCCTTGTGCACAAGTTGTCTATGATCAACGCAGTACACTAAGTTAGCAATCGAGGCAAATCAGGGCATATCAGGAGCAGGGCAGTACAGGGCAAGATTTACTTTTGCATAGCCTTCTTGTTCAGTTTATGGCATTCAAGAAGAGTTCTATACATAGCACAAATTTAAGAAGAAATATGTATTCTAACTTGTAATTATGCATATGATGAACAATTCAAACGAGCAAGCATGTAAGTAAGTAACCGTTCACAAGTTTCATTGACAAGCATGTTGATCCAAGTCTATTCCCTTATTATCTTGATATCTTTTAGTTATTTACTTGGTATCGTTTGATCGGGGAAAGCATGAATACAAGATTCAGATATGAAGACTAGCAAGAAGGGCTAGCTAATCGGGTTGGTAGCCACTCAGTTTAGTAGTTGGAAGGAAGAAGGAAAGAAGTGCTTTAGGAGTCCGTTCGAGCGACGCCTACTGCTGGATCACCTGCATTGCCACGAACAGCTGATCAGTACTTCTTTCTCTCTTTCCGTTATCGGAATTGAAGTGCATTCCTACGAACGAAAGCAATGAAATCCATCGAAACCGTTCAAGAAAATCCAAGCAAATTCGAAAACCAACTCAAGGCACGAAAGCAACAAGCTACAGCGAAAACTAGGCAACAAAGAATGCAGCGGAGAGGTTCCTCCTGACTCTGTCGCTAAGTCGATCCCGGAGGCACGGTCCACTGAATATGGGAATCGATTCCGAAGAGACAAATCCATAACGAGGATGAGTTCTTGATTCAATCTATCCCGATCGAACGATACCGTCTAGTATTTCTTAGCCGCGCTCCCCGAATAGGGGAAACGGGGCACCACATCCTACCCAACTAATTGGAAGTTTCGTCTCGAAACTTGAGGAATAGAACCTACCACTAAGAAATAATGAGGGGAACCTTTCCCTCATCTCTGATTCAAGCTCCCAAGTAGATTCTTCGACAGAGTGATTCCGCTAAAGCACGCGCACTAGAGGGACCGAACGGGTCCGAAGCAGCTTTTCTTTTCTATCCAAAATTTGTACAGGTTGTTCAACATACGTCAAGTCGGGCTGAAGGTTTAGTTGTTCCAGGTCTACCACGTGGCTTGGATCGTACACATATTTCCTAAGTTGAGAAATATGGAATATTTCATGTACGTCGGATAAGGATGGTGGTAGTGCAATCTGATAAGCAACTGAAGCAACCCGCTTTAGTATTTTGAACGGGCCGACAAATCGTGGACTTAGCTTTCCTTTCGCTCCGAACCTGCTGACCCCTCTTATGGGCGAGACCTTGAGGAATACCCGATCGCCTACTTGAAACTCTAGCGGTCTCCAATGAACATCCGCATAGCTCTTTTGACGGCTTTGAGCTACCTTTAATCTTTCCCGAATTAATCGAACTTTCTGGACGGTCTGCTCCATGAGCTCGGGGCTAAGTATCTGCCGTTCCCCAACTTCGTCCCAGCAAATCGGAGATCGACACTTCTGCCCGTATAACGCCTCATACGGCGCCATTTGAATGCTTGATTGATAACTATTGTTGTTAGCAAATTCGGCTAAAGGTAGATGAAGGTCCCAACTAGTCTTCAAATCCAAGGTACAGAATCGTAGCATGTTTCGAGGATCTGGTTGACACGTTCGGTTTGGCCGTCGGTCTGTGGATGGTAGGCGGAGCTGAACTTCAACTTCGTCCCCATTGCTGACTGCAGGCTTCCCCAAAAACGTGATATGAATCGACCATCTCGATCGGAGACTATGGTTACGGGCACGCCATGGAGTCGAACAATTTCGTTGAGATATATCTGAGCCAGGCGGTCGGCACTCCAAGTAGATTTGATAGGCAGAAAGTGAGCTGACTTGGTGAGTCGATCGACGATAACCCAGACTGCATCATGTCCCCGTTGCGTCCTTGGCAAGCCAACAATAAAATCCATCGTTATATGATCCTATTTCCACTCCGGAATAGCAAGGCTCTGAAGCTCTCCGCCTGGTTTCTGGTGTTTGGCCTTTACCCTCTGACAAGCCATACAATGCGACATGAACTGCGCCACATCCCGTTTCAAGCCGTGCCACCAAAACGTCATGTGAAGATCTCGATACATCTTTGTGCTACCCGGATGGGAAGTATAACTAGCATAATGGGCCTCAGTGAGTATCTTTTTTCTGAGGGCCGCGTCGTTCGGAACGCACAGTCTTTCCTTCACTCGAAGCGTCCCGTCTGAGCCTACCGCAAAGTCAGACTCCTTTTCTGCTGAGATAAGGGCATGAATCTTTTGTAGGAACGGATCATCCTTCTGAACGGCCTTCACTTTATGTAACAAGTCGGGTTCGAGGCACAGTTGTGCTACTTGCGCCCACTTTTTGTATCTAATTTTTAGTGTAATGCCCAATGATTCAAGATCTCGGCGCAGCCTGTCATCAATAGCCAAACTCCCTACAAACACTCGACTCAATGCATCAGCTACTACGTTCTCCTTTCCAGGCGTATATCTGATCGTGAGATCGAAGTCGCTTAGGAGTTCAAGCCATCGCCGCTGCCGGAGATTCAAATCCTTTTGAGTGTACAGGTATTTCAAGCTCTTATGGTCCGTGTAGATTTCACACGGCACGTCATAAAGGTAGTGGCGCCACAGCTTTAACGCAAACACTACCGCAGCCAATTCCAAATCATAAGTCGGATAGTTCTTCTCGTGAGGCTTTAACTGCCTCGACGCATAGGCTACCACTTTATCTCGTTGCATCAGGACATATCCTAGTCCCTTACCTGATGCATCACTGAAAATTTTGAAATCATTCGGTCCGTTCGGCAGAGTGAGAATTGGGGCAGAGACGAGGCGCTGCTTTAGCTCCGTAAACGAAGCTTCACAGTCGTCCGTCCAAGTAAACTTTACACCCTTCCGTGTGAGCTGAGTCAAGGACGAAGCAATTCTAGCAAAATTCTGTATAAACCTGTGGTAGTACCCTGCCAGTCCAAGAAAACTTCGGATATCGCTAGCTGACTCCAGGCGTTTCCACTGCATAATGGCTTCCACCTTCTTTGGATCAACTAAAATGCCTTCCGAGGAGATGATATGTCCTAGAAACGAGATACTGTCTAGCCAAAAGTCATATTTACTTAATTTTGCATACAACTTGTTATCTCGAAGGGTTTGCAGCACCATCCGCAGGTGTCCTGCGTGCTCATCCCTAGTCTTCGAGTACACCAAGATGTCATTAATAAAAACTACCACGAATTTATCGATGAAAGGCCAAAATACCCGGTTCATCAGATCCATGAATGCAGCAGGTGCATTCATCAGTCCAAACGGTATCACCAAAAACTCGTAATGTCCGTATCGGGTTCAAAAAGCAGTCTTTGGCACGTCTTCTGGCTTAATCTTCAGCTGGTGGTAACCTGAGCGAAGATCGACCTTAGAAAACACTGCTGCTCCTGTAGCTGATCAAACAAGTCATCTATCCATGGCAGAGGATATTTGTTTCTGATTGTGACTTTGTTTAATTCTCTGTAGTCTATGCAGAGGCGTAGCGTTCCGTCCTTCTTCTTCACGAAGAGCATAGGCACACCCCAAGGAGATACGCTCGGACGGATAAACCCACGATCAAGTAATCCCTGAAGTTGGCATTTCAATTCCTTCAGTTCTGTAGGGGCCATTCTGTACGGAGGCTTTGAAATAGGCTGTGTATTTGGAAATGTGTCGATAGTGAATTCAATCTCTCGGTCTGGCGGCATACCGGGTAGTTCGCTCGAAAACACATCAGGGAACTCCGCCTCAACGGAAGTAGACTCGACATTTGCGTAATCCTGCCGTGTGTCCCGAACCGACGCTAGAAATCCCTCACAGCCTGTATAGAGCATTCGTCGAGCAAATTTTGTCGAAATTACCATGCAGGCCCTGGTCGCATTTGTCGCTGGACTACTGGTGTAACAGAACACGGCTTCTCCGGGCAGACGGAAAATGACTCGCTTTTCTGCACATTCAATAGTTGTCGCACACGCGTCGAGCCAATCCATTCCCAAAATGATATCATAGTCCCGGACGTCTAGAACTAAGACATCGAGCAACAGCTTCTTTTCTCCAATACAGATGTAACTACCTTGGCAGACTGAACGAACAGGTATTTTCATACCGGAGGGGGTGCTAACACTTAAATCTAGGTGCAACGGAGTCATTTTTACATTGTTCTCCATAGCAAAATTTATGGAAATAAAACTATGCGTTGCACCTAAATCAAATAGAATACGAGCAGGTATATTATTGAAAAGCAAAGTACCTGACACGACGGTATCCGAAGCTAGAGCTTCTTCCCGTGTCATGGTATAGACCCGGCCTTGAGCTTGATTATGCCCTTGTTGAGACGCCGCTCGATTTGCCTGAGGTGCCGGTGTCTGATTCTGTTGTTGAGGTGGGGAGAGCGGACATCTGCTAATTTGATGGGTTGGATCGCCGCAACGGAGGCAAGTCCCAAGCTTTCGACGACAATCTTTTTCGATATGCCCTGGCTTCCTGCAAAAGTTGCAGGTCTTGTTGGTGTCTCCACGCTGTTTACCGTCGTTATTTGGACGCTTTGCAGCGTTGTTTCCTCTATCGTTGCCTTGGCGTTTGTGATTGGAAGTTTGCACAGCGCCGGCAGCAACGTGAAGATACTGCGGTTCGAGGGAGAGGGCATGGTTTAAGACTTCCCTCATTGTCTGATACTATGGGACGTAGCCCTCCCTCGAATCGTCTGGCACGACTCGTTGTATCCGGTAGATAGGCACTAGCAAATTTGGCCAGTTTATTGAATTCTGTCGAGTATTGCTTTACCGTCATGCTGCCCTGTTATAGTTGTACAAACTCGTTTTCTCGCTGACGGCGTACAGGTGGGGGTATAAACTCCTCCTCAAATGCGGCACAAAAAGTCGTCCACGCGATCGCCTCTTCTCCATGGCCAAGTTGAAGAGATCGTCGATGCACGTCCCACCAGTCGTGCGCATTGAGGCAAAGCAGTAGTTGGGTACAGGTGACGCGCTTGTCTTCCGGCACTTCTAGGACGGAAAAATGATCTTCAAGCTCGACGAGCCAATCTAGGGCCACGATCGGGTCCTCAGTCCCATTAAATGACGTGTTGCAGACCTTCTTAAAGTTTCCAAAGGTGAAGGCAGTCACTTCCCTCATCCTTGGCACTAGCGGAGTCTCTACTTCAAGGATTGGTTAGTCCACCGGAGTCGCTGTTGTCGCTGCGGACTGGTTGGAGGCCATAATCTGAACAAGCTGCTGCAGGGTATCTACCTGCTTTTGTTGGACTGAGAGCCGGGCCTCTAGATTGCTCTCGAACTTGGCTTGGCAGGCATCATCCCTCTGTCGTTGTGCTTCTAACATTTGCATCACTTGTTGAAGCGGGTCCGCTCGAGACATGCCCCATTGGCTTCGAAAGCTAGCTGATGTGCCGGAGCTGCTCTGAGCCTGTGTCTCCCCTGGTGCTAGCGCTGATGGTTGTGCTTGCGTCGTTCCTTGAAAGAAAGGTAAATTACATCAGGATCATAAGGTATTATGGACTTATTTCATGAACGTATCTCACTTTGGCCTTAATGAGTTTAGGAGTTCGCACAGGAATTTATCACTAAGGGAACTTTTCTAGTTCAAGAATCAAAGGAACTTTGAAGCTGGGCTCTGATACCAATATGTCACGCCCCGATTCCGTGGAATCGATAGTCGTCCCGCGGGCGTGACCGCCGTGAGGGCCTAGGTTGCGCACCGCACAAGGCTAAGTATTTTATTTTTGCATAGCGAGCACATATTCAGAGTACGCAGATTAAATGAACACATATTTGAAGCATGGAAAAGTTCTCTTTTTATTGATAATATGAACATCTGTTACAAACTCCTTGAACTGAGTCATAAGGATTGCCTCTATGGGCTTACAAAAGTGTTGACACAAAATTAGATAGCAGTCCTGTACATTACATCCTTTACTACAACTTAAAATATAAGACCTTAGGTCGGAACGACTGCTTTGCCACAAAGCTGCATGATTGCTTGGCTGCTAGCTTCTATCTTCAAAATGCTTCAAAAGGTTGGCACGGTCGAGGCGTGCCTACAGCTGGACTGGATTGGGGGTTTGTCTCCTGCTCCTCGCTTGGTTCTCCTAGCGCGGGGAACCTGTTTCAACGAGGGTCAGTACATCGAAACGTACTGGTGAAGGCAAGCTAACCCAACTATACCAATCAACATGTTGTTTTAATAAAGCATGCATATTTATTGTGGGTTTCTATCTTGCCTTAGTTCATTTTACAGCAAGAAATAGATATAGAAATTATTGAAATAACCCGCCACCGTTCGGTGACATTTACCTGTCCGTCTGAACCACCTGCATAATACTCACCTTGCCTTCCCTGCCAAGAAGACACAAGTTAGTAGCAATAGATTTAAATATACGAGGGGATCACTGGCACGTTTCCATAATGGACGGGCTAGTCTCGGTACGGAGTGTTGTGCGATGCATAGATCAGGACGTCCCAAGGCATTCCGTCCTATAGCAGGCGACTATCATGAGTTTCGTCCGGATCGGATCGGTGTCGGTGCCCCAGTGACCGTCCGCAGGAACTAAGACCTTGTGCACAAGTTGTCCGTGATCAACGCAGTACACTAAGTTAGCAATCGAGGCAAATCAGGGCATATCAGGAGCAGGGCAGTACAGGGCAAGATTTACTTTTGTATAGCCTTCCTGTTCAGTTTATGGCATTCAAGAAGAGTTCTATACATAGCACAAATTTAAGAAGAAATATGTATTCTAACTTGTAATTATGCATATGATGAACAATTCAAACGAGCAAGCATGTAAGTAAGTAACCGTTCATAAGTTTCATTGACAAGCATGTTGATCCAAGTCTATTCCCTTATTATCTTGATATCATTTAGTTATTTACTTGGTATCGTTTAATCGGGGCAAGCACGAATACAAGATTCAGATGTGAAGACTAGCAAGAAGGGCTAGCTAATCGGGTTGGTAGCTACTCACTTTAGTAGTTGGAAGGAAGAAGGAAAGAAGTGCTTTAGGAGTCCGCTCGAGCGACGCCTACTGCTGGATCACCTGCATTGCCACGAATAGCTGATCAGTACTTCTTCCTCTCTTTTCGTTATCGGTATTGAAGTGCGGTCCTACGAACGAAAGCAATAAAATCTATCAAAACCGTTTAAGAAAACCCAAGCAAATCCGAAACCAACTCAAGGCATGAAAGCAACAAGCGACAGCGAAAACTAGGCAACAAAGAATGCAGCGGAGAGGTCCTTCCTGACTCTGCAGCTAAGTCGATCCCGGGGGCACGGTCCACTGAATATAGGAATCGATTCCGAAGAGACAAATCCATAACGAGGATGAGTTCTTGATTCAATCTATCTCGATCGAACGATACCGTCTAGTATTTCTTAGCCGCGCTCCCCGAATAGGGGGAACGGGGTACCACACTAGCAGCATGAAGGTCAGCACCTACAACTAGTTAAGGTATGGTTTAGTTAGTTATTTGTTAGTATAGCTAGTTTATGGCTAGCTAATTTGGTAGTAGTTAGATATATATATTAGTGATACTATTAGTATTAAGTATGTATTGATATCTCTAGTAGTGTTATGTAGATATGTGTATACATGTATATAAGTATATTTGTAGTAGTTAGCTAGTAGTTATGTATACATATAATTAGTAGTTAGATATGCATACTTGTATAATTATTGTGTCTTTAGTTAGTGATACATAGGTATATGTTAGTATGTAGTATATGTATCTAAGTATTAGTATATTATATATTTTAGTAGTTAGTTGATTAGCATATGGTTAATATTGGGTATTAGCTACATGAAGGAGGATTTGACATTTCCTTGAGATACCAATGTAAATGCCAAGGTATTGAGGATACTCAAGGTATTTGGGTTTGAGTATCAAGATGGGGGTTTAGTGGTGCGATACCACATTGGTTCAAAACCAAGGTATCTACTTAGCATTTGTGATTAGGATTAGTATACATATTATTGATTGAATATGCATATATGATATTTTATATCTCTTGTTTGCATATCCTGAGATACGGTATCTTAGTACCTTAGATTTAGCTAGTGTAGCTTAGTTTATTAGTGTATGAACCTAATATCATAGAAATAGACTCATGCAACCTAGCAGTAGGTAGTTTGACCAAGTTTGACTGGTTTGACCGGTTTAACTTAGAGTTGACCTAGTTTGACTGTTTTGACTTAGAAATGGCTCTTTGATCTATATATTGACTAGTTTAACTCATTTTTATTCTGAAACCTTGTATTGATATTATATTCTCTATCTAGGTCTTCGAGGTACCGTATCAGACATTTGTAAGACTATTCACTGGACTTCAGGCGAGTACATTCTCTGATAGTTTTTTATTTATGATATCCTCTATGTTCATTATATCTAGTGTAGATATCCATGATTTTTTGACACGATGGTTACACGGATTGGTATATCCGGATCTCGTCATAAGATATTATTCCTTGGTATATGGTGTATCTTATGCAAGTCTTGTTTCTTTGTTCTTCTTGTACATGTACATATACTGATTCTCGGAGAGACTAGCTATATTCTTAGAGAATCCCGTGCCATAGCGTACCATGGTTGGATCCACTATACCAGTCGGGGTTGGAGAGTATGTAGTATAGATATGTGATCATACCCTCCTTATATCAAGTCTTTTTCTTGAATAGTATTAATTATACATCGTATGTATGATTAGCCAGGCCATAAATCTTGTATTAAGTTCCTAAGTCGATCACATGTTAAAGCTAGTACTCACACACTTAGTCATTAGTATTCTTGTTTATTTTTATATTGTCCATTCTTGTATTTACTTCCAGTATTTTCTTATTGTATATCTCTTGTATCTTTTGTTGCATCTTGTATATTCATATCTATTTACTCTTACATAATTTATATCATTGATTAGAATTGCTGTAGAGATGTACTCTACTCCTTTCCTGACTGGATATATTTTTTCCAAATGAAACTAAGGAGTGGTACCCTACATATTACGGGCCTCAGGATGTTGTGGGCTTAGAGTCAGAGACCCTGGCTCAGGAGGGACTCATCCCGACTGAGACAGATGACCCGGGACTTATAGTTTCTTAGTATTCTTTTGTATTAGATTTATTTCCAGCTTATTATTTAGTATTTTTTCAGACTCATTGATGTTATTATTTTAGACTCATGAGTGTTTTGTGACTATTCTATTCTTTATCATATTCATGCTCATTTCCATCTTAGATCTGTGATTGAGTATATTGATATTGTTGGTGGCTTATTATATTGTTAGATAGATTACCCAAATAGCGTTCTACCGCTGATTCTGCAGCGTACGCTGGACGTTGTTTCCGCCTTGTACCCTTACACCGAGTGTGGGTCATGACATGGAGATCCTCCAATATGTAATGCTGTTCCCTCAAAAAATAAGGTCCTGGTATCATGCTCAAGGCGTCTACAATAAAGTTGGCTTTCCCTGATGATACTGAAGATCAATATTATAATCAGTTAGTAACTCCAGCTATCTCCTCTGTCGAATATTGAGGTCCCTCTATGTGAACACATACCTCAAGATCTTATGATCAGTAAAAATCTTCACTCGGTCCTCATAAAGAAAATGCCTCCAGAGCTTGAGTACAAACACAACTGCGGCTAACTCTAGATCGTCCGTCGGATAGTTCCTCTCATGGTCTCGAAGCTGCCGAGACGCATAAGCTATAACTCTGTCATGTTGTATAAGAACACATCCTAGCCCTTTTCCCGATACATCATAATAAACCATGAATCCTCCTGGTCTAATAGGCAGTGTTAGAATATAAGCCAAAATCAAACTTCGCTTGAGCTTCTTGAAGGAAGCTTGACAAGCATCTGACCACTCAAAGTGTACTTTCTTACATGTCAGGCGTGTCAAGGGTGCGGAGATCGTAGCAAAGTCTACCATAAACCATCTGTAGTAGCTTGCTAACCCCAAATAACTATATACATCTAAAATTATACGAGGTATTGGCCAACTCTCGATTGCCTCCACCTTCTTGGGATCCGCCTCTATGCCACATACAGAAGTGATATAACCCAAGAAAGAGATACGATATAGCCCAAAATCACACTTGCTAAACTTTGCGTAACTAATGCTCTCGAAGAGTTTGAAGAGCTACACGAAGATGTTGTTCATGCTCGGTCTCACTCCGACTGTAGACCAGGATATCATCAATGAATACTATTATGAACTGGTCTAGGTGAGTCATGAAGATGCGATTCATGAGATCCATGAATATCGTTGGCGCATTGGTTACTCCAAATGGTGTCATGACCCACACCCGGATATTCGGGCATGAGTATGTGGTTATGCCCCGCCTACGCCACAGCATCGGCGGTAGAATACTGCCTGGGTTATTTCTAACTATCTAACATTTTAATAATATAATATGGTACATGTCAATCATTTCAAACTCCAAACGGAGGAAAAATATGGTATCTTACAAGTATAACTAATCTTAATCACAAAACAAACTAAGAAAGATAAAGAATGAATGGAATAGCTAAGGAATGAAATCAAGATACAATCCAAAATCTGAAATAATATACAAACTGTGAATCTCCACAAAATAGTCTAATACATGCCAACACAAATAAAAACTAAATCTCATCGGGCTCTGCAACTAAGTCCTTCTGGTCTATAGGAGTATCCTCTAAAGGTACGCCGTCCTGCGGCCCGTAGAATACGGGACACTGCTCTATAAGCCAATCATCTGGAAAAATATATCCAGTCAAGATTAGAGCGAAGTACATACCTCTGAAAGCAGTTTCAATAACATAATCGAGCATATAAAACAGATAATAGAAATAAAATACAAGATCACTAACATATTAATGAACAAACAATAGGTATACAGGTAATGTACGATAATATAGATCAACAATATAAATATTTGCAATATGATGAAATAACTGCAATCTAACTAATGTGCCTCGGAATATAAGTTTATTATGTAATCGGTTTGGGTGAAAATGATCAATAAGGTAAGACGATTACAAGTGTGGTATGTAATCAGAATGTACACGATGAACAATGGGACTTTGATCACATAATCAACTCCTACTCTCCCATCCCCAACTAATATCAATGGATCCAATCACGATGCGCTACGAATACGAATATGACCACTGAATACAAGCAGTGGGTGTACACAAATATAATCACACTGAACACGAGCAGTATTTGTACACGAAATATAAATCAATACCCAATGTACACGATGAAATATATATACATGAGTACCCGCTGAACACGGTAGGGGATAACATCTCCTGACGGGATCCATGTAATATAAGTCCGTGAAATTACTGTGTCAGAATCAAGTATACAATTCTAGAACATGCATATATACACTATTATGAATTAAAAACTATCAGAGAAATGTACTCGCCTGAAGTTTTGAGCAAGGTGTGTCTCTCAGTCATGACCCGTACCCGATGTAAGGGTACAAGTCAGGAACAACGCCCAGCCTACGCCGTAGAATCGACAGTAGAATGATGTCTGGGTAATCTATCTAGCAATATAATAAACCACCAACAATAACAATATACTCAATCACAGTTCTAAGATGGAACGAGCATGAATATGATAAAGAATAGAATAGTCACATACAACTCATGAGTTTAAAATAATAACATCAATGAGTCAGAAAGAATACTAACAAAATAAGCTGGAGACAAATCCAGTACAAGAATACTAAGAAGCTACTAATCCTGGGTCATATGTCTCAGTTGGGATAAGTCCCTCTTGAGCCAGGGTCTCTGACTCTAAACCCACAACATCCTGAGGTCCATAATGTATAGGGTACCAGTCCTCAGTGTCATCTGGAAAAAATATATCCAGTCAGGAAAGGAGCAGGGTACATCTCTAACAGCAGTTCTAATCAATGATAAAACCTATGTAACAGTAAATAGATGTGAATATACAAGATGCAACAATAGATACAAAATATATACAATAAGAAAATACTGGAATAAACACAATAATGAACAATATGTCAATGAACAAGAATACTAATATCTAAGTGTATGAGTACTAGCTTAGCATATGATCGGCTTGGGAACTTGCACGAGAGTATAATGGCCTTGTTGATCATACGTGCGGTATATGATCAACACTCACAAGGAACAAGATATGCACAAGGAGGATATGATCACATATCTACACTAAAATACTTCCCATCCCGACTGGTATAATAGATCCAACCATGGTATGCTATAGCACAAAATTCTCTAGAAAGGTAGCAAATCTCCCCGAGAATCAGTGTTTGTACATGCATAAGATAATCAATGAAACAAGACTTGCACAAGATACACCATATACAAGGAATAATATCTCATGACGAGATCCGGATATACCAATCCGTGTAACCATCGTGTCAAGAAACATGGATATCTATACTAGATACAATGAACATAGAGGATATCATAAATAAAAAATTATCAGAGAATGTACTCGCCTGAAGTCCAAAGAATAGTCTCACAGATGTCTGATACGGTGCCTCGAAGACCTAGATATGGAATATAACATCAATATAAGGTTTCGGAAAGAAATAAGTTAAACTAGTCAACTTCTAGGTCAAAAGTCAAACTAGGTCAACTCTAAGTCAACTATGGTCAACTATAGTCAAACTATGGTCAACTATCTATTACTAGGTTGCAAAAGTTTAACACAAAGATAATGGGTTCAAATACTAAAGCCTAGGTCATAAACTATATCTTAGGGTACTAGGATACCGTATCTCTAGATATGCAAAATAATAGGTAAAGCATCACATATATGTCAAATAATATTAATTATATATAATCCTAATTACAAACATTAAATAGATGCCTTAGTTTTGAACCAACTTGGTATCACCATACTAACCCAAAATATTGATACCCAAACCCAATACCTTGGGTATCCCCAATTACCTTGGTACTTACCTTGGTATCTCAAGGTAATACCCAATACTTTACTTATGCTAACTACCCTTAAATATAATATATGCTACACTAATTATATACATATAGTATACTATAATGCAAATAGCAATTAGGAACATATTTACATATATATCAATTACTATATATATATATATATATATATATATAATATTAAGAAAACTGCCAAACTGTCACTAATGTCCCTGCCTGTTGTCGCTGAAGCGACTGATACTGTTGATACTATGCTATTTTAATGACAGATTCCTGCTATAGTCGCCAAAGCCGTTACTATAGCCTCTGATACGGCTGCTTATACTCTGCTGTTTTAGTGACAGATTCCTGCTGTTGCCCTTTGCTGTTGTCGTTGTTTCTCTTGCTACTGCTGCTATGCATTACTGCTGCTGCGATACTTCCTGTTGTCGCTATAGCGGCTGCTGCTGCATTCAACGACGCCTGCTGCTGTCGCTATAGCTCCTGCTCTCCTATATCTCTAATATATATATATATATATATACACACACACAACATAATATATATACTAAATATATGCATATAAATACAACTAATAAATATACATACACACACACATATATATGTACATAATATCTACATAGTAATATACACCTATATACATAGTAACATATTTATAACAACGTACTTACGTATACGTACATATAAACATATACACAATATAAAACATACATTATATAATTATAAATATAACCACAATAAATATCTATTTAACATATACATATCTCTATATATATACTACAATATATAAATATGCTTACATGTAGAAGAATAGCTACATAACATTAAATACACAATATTACATACATATATATACACAATAATATATATATATATATATATATATATATATATATATATATATATATATATATATATATATATATATATATATATACCTCACCATGAATAAGAACACAAGAGAATTAGATCTACAATTAAATTGCACAAAACATGGAACGTATCACCCCATATCACACTAGATCTAGGGTACGCATGTGACACGAGTCTACCACACATCCAAACATACCCCGAAGGACACGAACAAGTCATATATATCATTTATGAACAATATGAAGAGTCAAATACAATTCTACGTATCTGTGTCAAAATATGACATGCTCAAAGTCCCGTGTCGGAGGGAAAACCCCCAAATCAACACGTATTACCAAATTATTGGGATACGACCTACACGTACCCAATTGTGGATATGACACTAGCCGCAAACACACAAGCACATGCCAAGTTGATCTATATGACCAATTGACACACACAACTCGGAATTCTTCCAAAATTGACACAAAATGTACCATAACTTTCTCAATAGGCCTCCTAAGTACACAAAACCAAATCATATGGGTAGCCTATGCATATGGGTTTATTTTGTATGGTCAAATCTTATATTTAGAACCTAAATTAAGGGGAAAATAGAGTTATACCTATTGGGAGATGGATTTCCAATAAAATATCCAAATGTGATGAAATTGGCCTCCAATTTATAGATCCTTGCTCCTCTTTGTAGATCCTTGCTTTCTCTTTCTAGATCTTTGCTCTACTAGCCTCCAATCATGATTTGAAAAGAAATTAGGATAAAATTTGGTAGGAAAATAAAGTGAGAATGAAGGAATTTGGTTGAGGAAAATTCTAGATCTAGTTTACAAATAAAAAGAGGAGAGAGAAACTAATTTCTCCCCTCTTTAATAGGCCGGCCCCCTTTTCCCTTCTTCAAGCTACTATGTAATATCCATTATACCCCTTGGGGCCTCTCACGAAAAAAATAATTAAGGAGGGAAGCTTCTAGTCTAATGGTTTAATTAATTTTAATCCATCTCCTAATCAATGGGCTTTCTAATTGGGCTCAAATCTAACAATGAATACATGTTGGTCCAAGAGTCTAAACTAAACTAGTTAGGTCCACTAACACAAGTCCAAAATAAATAACTAACATCTAATAGCAATTAAATAATACAACAAATAATTTTTTATCATGCACAATATTTAATTAATTATAAAATTACTAAAATACCCTTTCCTAGAAAATATGGTAGTGACACTCTCGATGCCCATGTTGGTGTCACATGGCCCTATATATGGTATGTTGCATCAATACAAGGTTCAGGAATAAAAATAAGTTAAATTGATGCAATTCTAAGTCATAAAGTCATTTCTAAGTCAAACTGACTAATTCTAGGTCGTAAGAGTCTAATACTAAGATACTAGGTCGATACACTATAAAACTAAGCTATACTAGCTAATCTACGATACTATAAAATACACCAAAATGCCGTATCTCAAGATATGCAAGTTTTATTATATGAAAATAGTAATTTGTATATATATACAAGTCAATATTTATAGTATCATAACTAATTAATAAAATTAGGATACTTTGGCCTTGCACCAATGCGTATCACACTACCTATCTCGATACCCAACCCGATACCTTGGTATCGACCCATTACCTTGACATTACCTTGGTATCCCAAGGTAATTCAAAACCTATTGAGTATAGATAATATATATACATAACCCCATATACCAAACTATATGTTATCATATACTAAGTATTATAATATATATCAATACAATACATAGATACTAACTACAATACAATACATACATAGTTATATATAGTTACTAAACTAACTATTTATCTATACTAACTACTAACTAATACACTACACTAACTACACTAACATAAACCACTACCTAATTAACTAAACAAACCCATTGATACTGAACTGATACACTGATCAATTAACTAACTATTCATATACTACTAACCAATACCGAAAACTAACCATCTATATCTACACCTTAATACTAAGCTAACTAACATTAATATACATATCTCACTAATTGCAACTGAAAACTGATACTGATACCTGAATTAAAGTGGACTAATATTGATACACCTCAGAGACTGATACCCTACCTGCTGAACTGCATACCTGTCACGCCCCAAACTCCCGCAAGCCCAATTGTCCCCGCTGAACGTGAATCACCACGTTGCAGCTCTCCCGCGGGACAATCATTCTATTCGGGACGTGATGCCGTACGAGCCTGGAGTTGCGCTCGTACAAGGCGATGTTGCTAAACACGAAAGTTATCATCGAAACAACCAAGTTACAGCGGAAGCCAATTGTGTACCAAGCACACATCAAAGTATACGCAGCGAAGCTCACGATAGGGTCCAAATGAGATGCCCCGAAGGCCACGCCACAAAGGCGATACCACGGAGACGATGAAATAACTCTTGCTCTTTCTCTAGCCCACAAAGGTACTTACAGTTCATACATCTTGTCCCGTATATCCAAGCAGCGCCACTACGCCTGTGTACCTGAAATATTGCCCACAAACGTGGGTCAGTACACAACCGTACTGGTGAGCGGGGTAACCCACTCGTCTAAGCCGACACTAAGTAAAATAGTGAATGCACACAGTTATATGGTGATCTTTCTAGTTGAATCCTAGATTCTTTTCATGGCATATGGATGACATGTTAAGGAAAGCAGTAAAGCAGTTTAAGCATGCTAGCATTCATTCTCAAGCCAAACGACAAGCAGTTTATATATAGCCGACCCGTCTAACTCAATGTCATCGCTTGCACGATAACATATCGAACCATCAGTCTCGCCTCAATATCCATTCTCAACCAAAGTTTATATCCCACTCTCGAGTGCACACTCTTGCCGAGGCAAGGTGGCCGCGCCTACACGATGCACAAACCAACCAAAGTAAAGCAAGCCAACTCTTATCTATATGAAGTCACTGGCAGAGCCATACAGGACAAAATCCAAGCATTAACGGTGCTCCCTATCAGCCCGGGTAGCAAGTCCCGCTGGAGGTCCTGCAATACATCGTGACCAGCACGAATCAATATCTCCCTCCGGATCGATACGGTCCCAGTGCCCCGGGAAGCCATTTCGAGGAAATGTCAAACCCTGTGTACACAGGTTGTCCGTGACATGCAGAAAGTAGGTATGACGAGAGGATCGAACATTCTCGCCCCACCAAGCGATCCTAGACTCGTTTCAACCGAATATCCAACCAAAGCATCCATAACCATTCTTCCAACATGTTCCCAAGGATTCCGAATCTCGACCTCAATATATATGTCCCAAGGTACCAAAATACTCATAAGCACAATCGCTCAAGTTGTGCCCAAGTTATGCCCACACTTCACATTGCCGCTTCCCAACACAGTGTATCACATTGGGTGCAACACCCCACACTCCGAATAATCTCGTGGCACAATGCCCCAACAGTGGCACAATACCCTCTCCGATGCAGTTGTTCGATTTCGAACCACAACTGCTCGCTTTGTAAGACAAAGCGACCCAGTGATACTCGTGCACGGATGCACGCTCGCTCGTCCGGATTCTCAATATTCTCGATATTCCCATTTGCCTCAATGTATCATTCCAACTTGTATATTTCCAACCGTCCAAGCATAATCCCAAGTTAATCCAACCGACTACCTCAAATGTATAATCCAACTATCGTACCAACTATCCAACGCGTAAATCATATTCAAGCCACAATCCTACCAAGCCAATGACGTACACTCTATGCACGCCTCAGTGTAGTGCTTCCCGATGTTTCAGCCCAAGTGTTCAAGCCTTTACGTGTTTTCCATATTATTAGGCATGAAGGAGTAGAGGAGAAGGGAAAGAGCCCACTCACAATGTTCGAATTCGTTAGGCATCCTGTCCTGCCAATACGGCCAATCCCTTGAACCCGTGGTCCGATGCAAGCGCGATCTACTCAACTGGTATGACCGTGCGAGCAGGCCGTGCTCTCCAAATCATCCGACCGATCGGACTAAGGAAGACGGCATTATCGTTTCCATCCAGCTATTCAGTACTGTTCTGAACGAACACCTGATTTCCATCGAACCCGCTAGCCATCTGCACATTGAAACCAACTCGATTAATCCTTCTTCCCGAAATTCGACATTTCAAATGTAACCAGCATTTGATTCATTCAATCCGACTCCGACTCAGCGTAACGCTCCGAGCGGTTGCGGGCGTTACAATACCCGTACTGATGCCTGCCTCTTGCCTGCTCGTTGTGCAGCTGCACAGTGCTGATACTGCCTCGAGCTGAACTGCAGTGCTACTACAGTGGCTGCTGTGCAGTACTACCATTGCATACTCCTTGTTATGGCTCAACTGATGCAGTATGGCTGCCACTACTCTCCCTCTTAGCTGTTGCTGCAGTGTGTATCATGTTCACTGCTCGATAGGTTGATGCACTGGCCACTGCCACTCCAGTTTCTGTGCAAGGTATTGCACACTGGGACTGCTCCTTACAGTGGCTCGAGCCTAGCTCCTGAGCCTCCCCTCTTGCCACTGTGTCTGAGCCTCCACTGGCAGTGATAGAGCTGCTCTCCCTCACTCACTGACATACATACATAGTTCACACACAAACACACATACACATACACCTCTATGTATATTAATCTATATGTACATATATATATATACTCTTACACAACACACCTACATATACATAACTGCTATATATATATATATATATATTTATCCATACACACACACACACACACACACACACACACACACACACATATATATATATATATATATATATATATATATATATATATATATATATATATATATATATATATATATATATATATCCCTATGTATATGTATAGATACATTCTCTCATAAATAAGTATAAATATATATACACAAAACTCATAACACATATAGCTATACCCCTCACACATACATATAATAACACTCATACATATATTCATTCACACATATGCACATATAGATATACCAATATAGATATCATATATATACATATATAGATATAAACATACACCTAGATACATGTATACACTTATAGATATGTAGCTATATACACTTATGTATACTATACACTATAGGTACATACTTATATATATATATATATATATATATATATATATATATATATATATATATATATATATATCATATTATCTAATATACATGTATATATACTAGCACACATAGAATTGAGGACAATAAACTAAACATGTGGAGTGCATCGCACCCGTATCACATTCATTCTATGATACACTTGCGACATAGTTTTAACACACAACCAAACACATCCCGAAGGACACGAGCAAGTTTAGAATACTAATTATGCACTATACGAACAATAATAATAATAACTACGTGTCTGTGTAAAGAATTGATATGCACAAATCCCCGTGTCGGAGGAAAATCTCCCAAAATAACCTGTATCACCAAATTGACGAGATACGGCCTACACGTACCCAATTATGGATACGACACTAGTCATAAATAGGCAATCATATGTCATATTGATCTATTTGACCAATTGACAAATACCACATGTGCCAATCTCAGAATTTCCTCAAAATTGACACAAAAACACACATAACTTCCACCAAAGGTCTCATATGAACCTAAATAAATTTCTGTAGGTAGACTATGCATGTGGGGTGAGTTCTCATGGTTAAATATTATATTTATAACCTATTAAAAGAGAAAAAACCAAAATATATCTATGGAGAGATGGATTCCCAATAAAAATCTCCAAATATTGAAATATAGCTCCTTCTTGTAGATCTTGGCCTCCTTCTTGTAGATCTTTGCTTTCTTCTTGTAGATCCTTATTTTAGTAGCCTCAATTAAAGAATAGAAAAAGAATTTATGATGAAATTTGTGAAGGAATGGTAAATGAATGAAGGAATTTGGAAAGGGCAAAAATGTAGATCTAATTGGAATGAACAAAATGAAATGAGAGACTCTCTCTCCTCCTCTTGTAACCGGCCATATACCCCTCTCCCAAGCTATTATAAAATGTCCAAAACACCCCTTGGGGCCTCTAATGAAGAAATTAATTAAGGGGGAAGGTTCTAGTCTAATGGTTTCACTAATTAATCCATCCTCCTAATCCATGGGCCTAATTAATGAGCTCAATCTAAACAAAACTAAAATATTGGGTTCATGCATTTAATTAATTGGTTAGGTCCACTACATAAGTCCAAACTAATCTAGCATCTAATAATAAATAAATAATACAATAATTAAATAATCCACATGCACAATATTAAATACAATAAATCCTAAAAATACAAATACTAGTGTCAATTACCAAACTACCATTGATAGAAAATATGAGGGTGATAATCCTAGCCACCTAAGAAAAATTTTGTCTTCAAAATTAAGGAAAAAACTAACTACCAAAAGCAAATAATACAATGCAAGAAAAAATTATACCTCACAGCTTGAACAAATATGGATATCGCTCGCGTATCTCAGCCTCTCGCTCCCAGGTACTCTCTCATGGCGAGTGATGCCTCCACGTGACGCACACCAAAGGAATCGTCTGGCTCCTCAACACCTTCTGCCTTTGATCCAGAATCTTAACTGGCTGCTCTGGATAGCTAAGTGTAGGGCCCACCTCGATCTCCGAGTGATTCAACACATGACTGGGATGTGCCACATACCGTCTCAGCTGTGACACGTAAAACACGTTGTGTACTCCCTCTAATGCAGGTGGAAAGTCTAGTTTTTATGCAACTCCATCGACCCTCTCAAGAGTACTGAAAGGTCCGATGAATTAAGGAGTAAGCTTTCCGCCTCCACCAAAAAAAAATTATGCCACGTGTTAGAGAAATCCTCAAGAAAACTAGACCACCAACCTAGCATGAAACACAACCTTACTCTAACAAAATAATCAATCAATTATAAGCAATGCAAAACAAAAGTCTATACCTCAAATTCCAAAGGTCGCCGATGGCTAACGACCCAATACCGCTGTCTGTCCTGCGTCACTCAAAGTCTATCTCTGATGAGATTCACCTTCTTAGCTGCATTTACTACCATCTCTGGTCCCAATAAAGCTCTCTCACCAATATCATCCCATGATAACAGAGTGCGGCATCTCCGTCCATACATTGCCTTAAATAATGACATCTCGGTACTGGCTTGGTAGCTGTTGTTGTATAAAAACTCTACCAAGTAAAGATAATCCTCCCAAGAACCTCCAAGATCCAAAACACAAGTGTGTAGCATATCCTCGAGAGTCTGAAGAGTCCTCTCCGACTGCCCGTCGGTCTGAGGATGATATACGATATTAAACTTGAGCTGAGTGCCCAAGCTAGCCTGTAAACTCCTCCAGAAGTGGGACATGAAGCGACTATCCTGATCCGAGACTATTCTTACTGGAACACCGTAAAATCTGACTATCTGGTTTACATACATCTCTACGAGCTTCTCCGTAGATGTACCCACTTTGAATGGCAGAAAGTGGACTGATTTGGTCAACCTATCAATGATGACCCAAATCGCATCTTTACCTCCTGGAGAACGCGGAAGTCCTGAAACAAAATCCATGGTCACATGTTCTCATTTCCACTCCGGAATGGATAAAGGCTGAAGCAATCCACTGGCCTCTGTCTCTCCGTCTTTACCTGCTGGCAAACCAAGTATCTGGATACGAAGCTAGCTACCTCCCTCTTTATAACATACCACCAAGTATGCTCTCTCATGTCTCTATACATCTTGTTGGCACCTAGATGCATAGAGTACTGAGATCGATGTGCCTCCTGCAGAATCTTCTCGTACAATGCTCCACTCGACACATACAATCAGGTACCGTACCACAATGATCCATCATCAGCGATACTGAAGTCTTCTACCAATCCGATCTGGACCTGTGCTTTGATGTTCCTCAAATACTCATCCTTGTACTGTGCGGCTTGGATCTGATCTATCAACTCTAACTATACCTGAAGTCCCCACATATGTGCTTCGACTCCAGGAGAACTAATACCTCAATGCCCAAACTTTCAAGATCGGCCAATAAGTGTCTGTCCCTCGTCAAGTACATAGCCACTTGATACCTGCTCAAGGCATCCACGACTAAATTGGCCTTCCCTGGATGGTACTAGAAAGAAATGTCGAAGTCCTTTATCAACTCCAACCATCGTCGCTGCCTCATGTTGAGCTCTTTTTGTGTAAACACATACTTCAAGCTCTTATGGTCTGTAAAGATCTCTACTCTCTCTCCATACAAGTAGTGTTTCCATAATTTAAGAGCAAAGATAACTGCTTCCAACTCCAAGTCATGGGTAGGATAATTCTTCTCATGCAGGCATAATTGCCTGGAAGCATAGGTAATCACCTTCCCGTTCTGCTGTAACACACAACCCAAACCCTTACCTGATGCATCATTGTATATCGAAAATCCTCCTACTCCTGATGGCAATGTCAATATTGGAGCTATCGTTAACCTCTTCTTCAGCTTCTCAAATACTGACTGGCAATCCTCAGTCCAGACGAACTCTACGTCCTTTCTGGTTAGTCTACTCATTGGCTCTGCAAACCTAGAAAAATCCTGAACAAACCTCCGATAGTAGCTTGCCAGTCGAAAGAAACCCCTGATCTTTTCTACTGAACTTGGGGTAGACCATGACTCGACTGCTGAAATCTTTTTTGGGTCTACTGAGATTCCATCTCCTGTAATAACATGCCCGAGGAATTCAACCTTATCAAGGAAGAACTCACACTTCGAAAGCTTGCCATATAGCTTCTCCTTCCTAAGGGTCTCCAGAACTATCCTCAAGTGCTACTCATGCTCCTTTGGGGTCTTCAAATATATCAGAATATCATCAATGAAGACCAAAATAAACTAATCCAGGTACTGATGAAACACCTTGTTTATTAGGTTCATGAATACTGCCGGGGCATTGGTCAACCCAAACGGCATCACCAAGAACTCGAACTGCCGATAACGAGTCCTGAAAGCTGTCTTAGGGATGTCTTCCTTCTTCATTTTTACCTGGTGGTACCCTAACCTCAAGTCTATCTTTGAGATTACCTTCGTCCGCTCAATTGGTCAAACAAATTATCAATCTGCGACAACGGATATTTGTTCTTGGTAGTGAGGTTGTTGAGTGCCCTATAGTCGATACACATACGTACTGACCCATCCTTCTTTGGTATAAAAAGTACCGGAGCACCCCATGGTGATGAACTGGAATGGATAGAGCCCTTGACTTGCAACTCATCCACCTGCTTCTTCAACTCTGCAAGTTCATTGTTGTTCACTCTATAGACGTGCTGAGCTATTGGCTCTGTGCCTGGCACCAAATCTATAGATAACTCCATATCTCTGTTCGGTGGCAACCCCGGCAACTCCTCTGGAAAGATACCTATGAACTCTATAATCATCGGATGTGGCAGCTCCTGCTCTTCTACCAAAGCTCCATAGAAGTCTCCTTCAGTCTGCCCTGCTGCTCCTCGGACGAACTCAAACTCTGGCTCTCCTGGCATCTGAAACAAAACTCTGACTCCACGATAATCAATACTAGCATGATGCCTACTCAACCAATCCATCCCGAGTACTATATCGTAACTCATAAGTGGCATTACGAGTAGACATACGCTTAACTCTCGGCCTCCCAAAGAAACTCTCTGGTTCATGCAAACATCACTGACCAGGATAATGCCACCCCCCATCGTGATCTTGTAAGTTCTTACCAATGGTTCATACTCAAGACGATGTCTCAGAGCAAAAGATACATATACAATACTATGAGAAGCACCGGAATCAAATAAAGCATGAGATGGAAATGAATCAAAATAAACTGAACCTGAGATGATATCACCAACTGGCTTCTCCTCCTCGACAATCAAGGCAAAAGCTTGCCCCTGTCACTGTGCACCTCTCTACTACTGGTGCTGAGCAAACTGCTGCTGCTGTGGTAGTAGATGTCCTCTTTGTTGCCCCACTGGTGGTCTAGTGGGTACTCTTTGTGCCTGACCTCCGCCCTGAACTGGACGAGTTGGGACTTTAAAATAAGCCCTCAACTGATAGTCTCCCGACCCACAGAATAAGCATTAACCTATTCTCATCATGTATGCTCCCATCATTATCCTTGCTTCTGACAGAAAGTGCAAGGAACAGCTTCTCTCTAGATCTGGTGCATCTGCTGTGCCGATGCTCTAGCTGGCCCGTGATACTGCTGCCTCTGATGCTGCTAGTGCCTCTGGTGCTGCTGCTAGAAATGATGCCTCTTCGCTGGACCCATATTGGTACTAGATCCTCATATGTCCCTCGGCCTCTTAGAGCCATACTTTAAGTCATCCTCTGCTCGCTGCGCTTGTCTGAGAATCTCCTTGAAGGTGGAAATAGGATCTCCGTTCGTGTAGGATTTGACCTCCTAGTTTAGGCCATTCCTGAACTTCCTGGCTCTCCTCCTGGGGTTCTGCCCCTCCACGAAGTGACCTAGTTAATAATACTTTGTCGCATACTCGTCCACCGACATACCTCCTTAGACGAGGTATTGGAACTAGCTGTCTAAAGATGTTAGAGCCACGTCTGGGAAGAACTTCTCCTTGAAACACTTTTTGAAAGCTTTCCAAGTGAGTCTTGGTATTGCGATCCTGGGGTCTTTCCTGAACCATGTCAAAGCAATGTCGAACATCATGCACCCCGCTGCCTCTATCTGTAACATCTCTGGACTCTGCGCCAGCCGCAAGTTTCGCTCAATGTCCTCGATCCAATTATTCGCATAAAGAATCCCCTATGTGCCTCTAAAGTCCTTCGGGCCCATCCTCTTGAAGTCTATGATGGTCCCTCGCCTCGACAACTGAGGAATAAACTGAGGTGGTACCATCTGTGGCTGGATTGTGGTAGCTCTCTCAACCGCTGCAAGTACGATCTGGTGAGCATTCTCCACGCTCTGTCGCAGGACCTATAACTGATGCTGTTGTGCCTCCATCATCTGCTGAAAGAGCGTGATTATCTGTGTTTGATTAACTACAGGTGGTGGGGGTGGAAGATCCGCTGGAACTATCTGTACTGTCCTTGGTACCGAAGGTAGTGCACCTCTGAAAGCTGTTGCGGATACGCCCAACTTGACAGGTGAAGCTGACCTCCTGAATGTAGGTGCTGGACCATCGTCTGAGGATGCTGCCCTCATGGGTGATGAAGTGACTGATCATACCATCGCGGCACCTGAACGCTGGGAATGAGTCTTCGGCGGCATCCCGAAGATAGATTGAAATAAGGAATCAATATTGAATATGATACAATATAATAAAAGAAGGAAAGAATTCATTCAAAGTAAAGCAAATATTTAATATATAAGGATTTCAAAACAGATATTTGAATTATTTCCTAGTTGTGATTGAGTAAACTCTAAGCTTAAATCATATTTCCTAAAGCAGGCTCGTAGCAGTACTCTAGGCAAGCACCACTACGAATCGCACTACTTGCGAACCTAGACCTGCATAGGCCACCACTAAAAATGTGTCACGACCCACACCCGGATATTCGGGCACGAGTACGTGGTTACGCCCAGCCTACGCCGCAACATCGACAATAGAATATGTCTGAGTCATTTCTAACTATCTAATATCTCAACAATATAATATGGTACATGTCAATCATCTCAAATCCAAACGGAGGAACAATATGGTATCTCACAAGTATAAATAATCTCAATCACAAAACAAACTAAGGAAGATAAAGCATGAATGTAATAGCGAAGAAACGAAATCAAGATACAATCCACAATCTGAAATAATATACAAACTGTGAATCTCCACAAAATAGTCTAATACATTCCAACACAAATATAAACTAAACCTTCTTGGTGTCTACAACTAAGTCCTTCTGGTCTATAGGAGTATCCTCTAAAGGTACGACGTTCTGCGACCGCCCGTAGAATGTGGGACACTGCTCTATAAGCCAATCTTCTAAAAAATATATCCAGTCAGGATTGGAGCGAAGTACATACCTCTGAAATCAGTTTCAATAACATAATCGAGCATATAAAATAGATAATAGAAATAACATACAAGATCACTAACATATGAATGAACGAACAATAGGTATACAGGTAATATATAAGAATATAGATCAACAATATGAATATCAATATGATAAAATAACTGCAATCTAACTAATGTGCCTCGGAATACAAGTTCATTATGTGATCGATTTGGGTGAACATGATCAATTAGGTAAGACGATTACAAGTATGGTATGTAATCAGAATGTACACGATGAACAATGGGGCTTTGATCACATAATCAACTCCTACTCTCCTATCCCCAACTAATAACAATAGATCCAATCACGACACGCTATGAACACGAATATGACCACTAAACATGAGAAGTGGGTGTACACGAATATAATCACACTGAACACAAGCAGTGTATGTATATAAAATATAAATCAATACCCAATGTATACGATAAAATACATGTACAGGAGTACCCGCTGAATACGGTAGGGGATAACATCTCCTGACAGGATCCATGTAGTACAAGTCCATGAAATCACTGTCGGAACCAAGTATACAATTCTAGAACTTGCATATATACACTATTATGAATTAAAAACTATTAGAGAAATATACTCGCCTGAAGTCCTGAGCAAGATGTGTCTCTCGATGCCCAAGCTGGTGTCACACAGACCTATATATGGTATGTTGTATCAATACAAGGTTTAGGAATAAAAATAAGTTAAATTGATGCAATTCTAAGTCATAAAGCCATTTCTAAGTCAAACCGACTAATTCTAGGTTGTAAGAGTTTAACACTAAGATACTAGGTCGATACACTATGAAACTAAGCTATACTAGCTAACTACGATACTATAAAACACACCAAAATGTCGTATCTCAAGATATGCAAGTTTCAATATATGAAAATAGTAATTTGTATATATATATACAAGTCAATATCTATAGTATCATACCCAATCAATGAAATTATGATACTTTGGCCTTGCACCAATGCGTATCACACTACCTATCTCGATACCCAACCCGATACCTTAGTATCGACCCATTACCTTGACATTACCTTGGTATCCTAAGGTAATTCAAAAACTATTGAGTATAGCTAATATATATACATAACCTCATATACCAAACTATATGCTATCATATACTAAGTACTATAATATATATCAATACAATATATAGATACTAACTACAATACAATACAATACAATACAATACAATACAATACAATACAATACAATACAATACAATACAATACAATACATACATAGTTACTAAACTAACTATTTATTTATACTAACTACTAACTAATACACTACACTAACTACACTAACTACACTAACATAAACCACTACCTAATTAACTAAACTAACCCACTGATACACTGATCAACTAACTAACTATTCATATACTACTAACCAATACCCAAAACTAACCATCTATACCTACACCTTAATACTAAACTAACTAACACTAATATACATATCTCACTAATTGCAACTGAAAACAGATACTGATACCTGAATTGAACTGGACAGATACTGATACATCTCAGAGACTAATACCCTACCTGCTGAACTGCATACCTGTGCTGATGCCTGCCTCTTGCCTGCTCGCTGTGCAGCTGCACAGTGTTGATACTGCCTCGAGCTGAACTGCAGTACTACTGTAGTGGTTGCTGTGCAGTACTGCCATTGCATACTCCTTATTGTGGCTCGACTGATGCAGTGTGGATGCCACTGCTCTCCCTCTGTAGCTGTTGTTGCAGTGTGTATCCTGTTCACTACTCGAGAGGTTGATGCACTGGCCACTGCCACTGCCACTCCAGTTTCTGTGCAAGGTGTTGCATATTGGGACTGCTCCTTGCAGTGGCCGAGCCTTGCTGCTGAGCCTCCCCTCTTGCCACTGTGCCCGAGCCTCCACTGGTAGTGATACAACTGCTCTCCCTCACTCACTGACATACACACACAGCTTAAACTCAAACACACATACATATACACATATACACATACACCTCTATGTATATTAATCTATATGTACATATATATATATACACTCTTAAACAACACACAAATATATATACATAATTATTATATATATATTTATTTATCTATATATATATATATATATATATATATATATATATATATATATATATATATAAGTATATCAATCCCTATATATATGTATAGATACATTCTCTTATAAATAAGTATAGATATATATACACAAAACTCATAACACATATAGCTATACCCCTCATACATAGATATAGTAACACTCATATATATATTCATTCACATATATGCACATATAGATATATCAATATAGATATCACATATATACATATATAGATATAAACATACACCTAGATACATGTATATACTTATAGATATGTAGCTATATATATAGTGCCTCAAATCCCGATCCGACCGGGACGGGCACTACGTAATTGGGCTGTGGCTAGTCCGTCTGAGTCGTAACTTAGATCTCGGCATCTTTGCCACGGACGAAATGCGATGATCCTTTCCAACTCATGGAAAGGACTCTATTGAAACGAGTCCAATAGTTTTCGTGTTTTGGTAGCTTGGTTTTGCTTGGATTTTTGCTTGCTTGTCGATTTGAGGTTTTGGGATTTGAGTTGCTTTCGATTTGCTTGGTTTTCGCTGCTGGTTTTATCGTTTGGATTTTGAGGTTCTGGGGAGTTCGGCAAGGAAGGATAGGCAAGATTTCTAACTCGGTGCTCGTGCTGTTTCAGGTCCGCGTAACTGACGTTTGATCGTCGCTAGGCGGGAATCGTGTTTCAGCTATCTTTCCCTTAACCAGTGAGTGGTTTGGTCCCTTCTTTCCTACTTTTTCATGCCAACATCTCTAAGTTTCAATCGTTCACTCGATGATGCCCGGTTGGACGCCTAGGAAATCCTTAGCCACAGGCAGGCCAGCCACTAAGAAAGGAACAATGGGTTTTGTAGACTAAACTATCATATGCTTGCTTGTATTATAAACTGAGGTTTTGAGAAAAGGAAGTTGGTTGTTGGTGGCGGCCTAGTGCCTCGGATAGAGTTTTGGGACTTATGGGATAACTGATTCGGAATACCGCTTGAGAAATATAAACTGTTGCATGAGATATATATATATGTTGCTGCTTAACTTCTTCTGTTCATTTAGACGCATTGTATGTAATATGAATTATTTCATGCATTTGCATGGTCTGGGACAACTTGTGCACAGGGTTTGACTTTCCTCGAAACGGCTTTCCGGGGCACTGGAACCGTATCGATCCGGAGGGAAATATTTGATTCGTGCTCGTCACGATGCTTAGCGGGACCTCCAGCAGGGCTTGCTACCCGGGCTGATAGGGGGCGCCGCTAAGCTTGAAATACGTCCCTAAGGTGTCGATCACACCAATGACCGCATAGTGTAGAACGCATGCTAACTTATTGTCTTGTGCAGATGGTAAGTATACTTGTGTTTTCGTTTCAAGGAAGGCGTGCATCGATTGAGTAAGCAATCGGTGTACTGGTTGGATTCACTGCTTTATTTATTCCTATCAAAACATGCAACTGATATGAATTGATTTCACTTGCTTCCTTATAGAAGCTATCTTAATGCATGCTCGCCCCTATAAAGCTAGTGTCAATTTAGTCGAGTGGGATTCATCCCGCTCACCAGTACAAGTTAAGTACTGACCCATGTTGTGGGCAACTATTTCAGGCACTCGGACGGTGCAACGCTAGAGCATAGCGAGGAGGCGTTAGGAGCGCTTCTGTTTTGAAGTATAGCTGGAGTCAGTTCATTTTGGAGGCAAAGACTTCAATCTATACAAGGGCGTAATGTGCAAACAACGTGGACTATCTGACGGAGCGCGCCCTGCATTTTGAGTTACCTTTTTGTAATGTAATTCAATAGCCGAGAAGGCGCATCAATGTAAACTCTATGTAAATTACTCTGAATATTCAATGAAAAAGCATGTTTCTTCCGCATTTGTGTTCAAATCTCTGTGAATGTGTTTATCAATTGTGTTTCAAAATGGGTTCCTAAAACTGCAAGTTCTTGCCTTGTGCGAGCGCAACTCCAGGCTCGCACGGCATCACGCCCCTAGCGAGGATGAATCGGATCCCGTAAAGGATCCAGCGAGGACGAACGACCCTTTCGGGATTTGGGGCGTGACATATTGGTATCAGAGCACGGCTGTACTTCTTTGGGATTTCAAAAGAATATAAAGGAGTTTGATGCGCCTCTCTATTGAGTTGCGTTCGGCGTCCGCTGCATCAGATGAGTCGCTATACAATGAGCCCGTAGATATAAATCTATCGATTTTTGGGTGTTAACAAGCTACTCTCTTTTGTAGCAAATGGCTAGAAAAAACAATGCCGCTACAAGCAGTGCTCAGCCTACCCCGAGTGACCCAACAAGTTCAGGAGAATCTCGGGGAGCAGGTTCGAACGGGATTACGGAACGGCTTATGCATCTCATGGAGGTGCAGCAACAGCAAGCCGTTTCGCAACAGGCGCAATTTGCTTCCCAGCAGAAGCAAATGGATACCATGATGCAACTGATTGCATCCTTGGTACCAAGTAGCGGGACTGCCACTGTGACTCCTTCCCCACCGCCGGCCGTGGCGGTAGAGGATGAGTCCGAAGAAACACAGCCTTCAGTGAAGAACTCCTGCCGAGCAGCTGAGTTTACAAAGATGCATCCACCTACGTTCAATGGACGAGCGGAACCGGACGTGGTGCTGGGATGGATCGCTAAGCTGGAAGGACTCTTCAACCTGGTTGGCATCCGGGGATCCAAGCGCGTTGCCTGTGCATCGGATCAGCTGGAACTGCGTGCGCACGATTGGTGGGAGGCAACGAAGCAAGGGATTTACGATGCCAATCCCAACTGTAAAATAACTTGGGAAATGTTCAAATCAGCCTTTATTGAACAGTACATTCCCAGAGCCGTGCGACAACAAAAGGAAGACGACTTCAGCAATTTGGTCCAAGGAAGTTTGTCTGTGGACGACTATGATTCTGTATTCGCGAAGCTGGCCAAGTTTGCGGGGCACTTCCTGCCTAACCAGCAGGCGTGGTGCTATCGCTTCCAGAAAGGTTTGAATGATGAGTTGCGTAGGGACGTCATCAATCAAAAGTGTCAAACCTACAGGGAATGCTACGAAGCAGCCCTGGGCAGCGAGCGGATCTTTGGACGCCATCCCCCAAAGGTAGAGGTGCAAAACCCCCGTGCCAACAACAACAAACGACCTCAGGAAACGGGAGGGTCTGGAGCACATAAGCGTCAGCACACGTCTGATAATAGGGGTCAGACTCAGGCAGTGAGCTGTACCAGGTGCGGCAAGGCAGGGCATAAAGTAACCGAATGTCGGGTTACAGGATGTTTCAAATGTGGTCGTCTAGGCCATAAACAGTTTAACTGCCGAGAGGGCAAGCCGAATAATAACAACGGGAATCAGAATAAAGGGCCTCCAGCAAGTGATGCAAATGCTGTGCCAGTTAATCCACAACGCCAGGGTGCCCAGGGCCGAGTCTATGCCTTGACTCGGGATGAGGCATCTGTCTCTGAAACAGTCGTGACAGGTACTTTACTTTTCAGGGATTTGCCCGCTAGAGTCTTATTTGATTCAGGTGCTACGCATAGTTTCATATCTGCTGATTTTACTGTTGAGCATAAATTAGCTTCTACCCCATTAACTATGAACCTTTGCGTAAGCACACCTTCGGGAATCGATATGCCCGCCCATGCGATCTGTAAGGATGGTTATATTTGCATCGGAGGGAGGAAGCTTTCCTTAGATGTCATTGTATTAGACATTAAGGATTACGATATTATTCTCGGGATGGACTGGTTGGGTGCTTGCCATGCAACAATCGAGTGCGCGGAGAAGCGAGTCGTATTTCGTCTACCCGGCGAGGCAGAGTTCTACTATTCGTGCAGCGCTGCACCAAAGACGGCAATGGTGATATCAGCAATTTCGGCTAGGCGTATGCTGCATTCGGGTTGTGAAGGGTACTTAGCTTCCGTTCGAGACACTCGGCAGGAAAGTGCAAATGCAGCTCAGGCTGATGTTATAGCAGATTTCCTTGACGTGTTCCCGGACGAGCTGCCTGGAATGCCTCCTGATCGTGAGATTGAATTCAGTATCGACACATTTCCGGATGCGCGACCGATATCGAAGGCACCTTATCGAATGGCCCCAGCAGAGTTAAAAGAACTTAAGGTTCAGTTGCAAGACCTGTTGGACCGAGGATACATACGTCCGAGCGTTTCTCCGTGGGGTGCTCCGGTTCTGTTCGTGAAAAAGAAAGATGGATCCATGCGGCTGTGTATTGACTACCGAGAATTAAATAAGGCGACCGTTCGGAATCAGTATCCGTTGCCAAGGATAGATGACTTGTTCGATCAACTGCAAGGAGCTACAGTTTTCTCTAAAGTTGATCTCAGGTCAGGGTATCACCAGTTGAAAATCAAACCCGAAGATTTTCAAAAATCTGCGTTCAGAACCCGTTACGGACACTATGAGTTTCTCGTGATGTCGTTTGGTTTAACGAACGCCCCTGCAGCTTTCATGGATCTGATGAACCGCGTGTTTCGGCCGTACGTAGATAAGTTTGTCGTCGTGTTCATCGATGACATTCTGATATATTCCAAGAACGAGGCGGAACACAAGGAACACCTGAAGATCGTGTTGCAGATATTACGAGAACATAAGTTGTTCGCTAAGCTCAGCAAGTGTGAGTTCTGGTTGAACAGCATGGCGTTCCTTGGTCATGTCGTCTCGGCAGAAGGCGTCGCCGTAGACCCGAAGAAAATAGAGGCGGTGGTGGACTGGAAACAACCTACGTCAGCCAGCGAAATCAGAAGCTTTCTCGGCCTAGCAGGATACTACCGTAGATTCGTGAAAGACTTCTCTAAACTGGCCTCGCCTTTGACTCGCCTTACTCAGAAAGGGATTGTATTCAAATGGAGTGAAGAATGCGAAGCCAGCTTTAGTGAATTGAAGCGGCGTCTTGTTTCAGCTCCAATTTTAGCACTTCCAGACGGGGTAGAGGAATTTCAGATATACAGTGACGCTTCAGGACTCGAATTGGGATGTGTGCTCATGCAGCGGGACAAGGTAATATCGTACGCCTCCAGGCAACTGAAGCCGCACGAGAAAAACTACCCGACGCATGATTTAGAATTGGCGGCGATTGTATTTGCATTGAAGTTGTGGAGGCATTATCTTTATGGTGTTGCTTGCAAAATCTTCACTGATCACAAGAGCCTCAAGTATCTTTTCACCCAACGGGAATTGAACCTCCGGCAGCGGCGTTGGCTAAAACATATTAAGGACTATGATCTAACGATCGCGTATACTCCGGGCAAGGGAAACGTTGTTGCTGATGCTCTGAGTCGAAAGCACGTGGGCTTGTTATCTATAAACATCCGTTTACTTCGAGATCTAGAGGCGATGGGCATCGAATATCGAGTTCGGCAGCAAGGAGTGCAGCTGGCACCACTCCGTCTTGAACTGAGTTTACGGGTTAGAATCAAATCAGCTCAGGAGGGTGATCAGTTCCTAGCGAAAGTACGCGGATTGATCTCGGCAGGGAAGACGTCTGACTTTGTGGCAGGCGAAGATGGGGCCTTACAAATGAAGGGAAGGCTATGCGTCCCTAGCGACCCTGAACTCCGGAGGGAAATTATGGCGGAAGCGCACTACGCGAAGTATTCTTTGCATCCAGGGAGCACGAAGATGTACAAGGACTTACGCGGTACCTTCTGGTGGAAAGGTATGAAGCGGGATGTGGCGACCTTTGTGTCACAGTGTATGGCCTATCAACAGGTAAAAGCTGAACATCAGAGGCCCGGCGGGGAGATGCAAAACCTCGCTATTCTCGAGTGGAAATGGGATAACATCTCTATGGATTTCATTATGGGATTTCCGAAGACGCCACGGGGGCATGATGCGATTTGGGTCATAGTTGATCGTTTGACCAAATCAGCCCACTTTCTTCCCATAAAAGTTGCGTGGAGCGTCGATCGGTTAGCACAGATCTACATAGACGAGATTGTCCGATTACACGGAGTGCCAGCTTCTATCGTTTCTGACCTTGACGGACGCTTCTTATCTCGTTTCTGGACTAGCCTACAGTCTGCTTTGGGAACCAAGCTACAGTTCAGTACCGCATACCACCCCCAGACTGATGGCCAAACAGAGAGGACAAATCAGATACTTGAAGATATGTTACGGCTGTGTGCGATCGATTTAAAGACTAGTTGGGACACGCATCTTCCGTTGGCGGAGTTTGCGTACAACAACAGCTACCAATCGAGCATCCAGATGGCACCGTACGAAGCGCTCTATGGGCGCAAGTGTCGATCTCTGATCTGTTGGGACGAAGTCGGCGAGCGGCAGGTACTCGGGCCCGAGTTGGTGGAGCAGGCGGTGGAGAAAGTTCGCTTGATTCGGGAAAGACTCCGCACTGCACAGAGCCGACAGAAAAGCTATGCCGATACTCATCGTAGGCCCTTGGAGTTCATGGTTGGGGATCATGTCTTCTTGAAAGTGACGCCGATGCGTGGAGTGATGCGTTTCGGCATGAAGGGCAAGCTGAGTCCAAGGTTTGTCGGCCCCTTTGAAATACTGGAACGGGTGGCAACTGTGGCATACCGAGTTGCACTACCTCCCGCCTTGGCTGGAGTGCATGACGTATTCCACGTTTCTCAACTGCGAAAGTATGTCCATGACTCGAGTCATGTAGTTAGCTTCGAACAGTTAGAATTGAGCACGGATTTGTCATACCCGGAGGAGCCGGTGCAGATTCTGGACCGTAAGGAAAAAGTTCTTCGCAACCGTACGATGTCCTTGGTTCGCGTGCTGTGGCGGAACCATACAGCTGGGGAATCGACCTGGGAAGTCGAAGAGGAGATGAAGGAGAAGTATCCTTCATTGTTCTTTGAGTCGGAGGTAGGGCTTGTTCTTAAGTTTCGGGTCAAAACTTTTTCTTAGTGGTATATTATGTAGTGCCTCAAATCCCGATCCGACCGGGACGGGCACTACGTAATTGGGCTGTGGCTAGTCCGTCTGAGTCGTAACTTAGATCTCGGCATCTTTGCCACGGACGAAATGCGATGATCCTTTCCAACTCATGGAAAGGACTCTATTGAAACGAGTCCAATAGTTTTCGTGTTTTGGTAGCTTGGTTTTGCTTGGATTTTTGCTTGCTTGTCGATTTGAGGTTTTGGGATTTGAGTTGCTTTCGATTTGCTTGGTTTTCGCTGCTGGTTTTATCGTTTGGATTTTGAGGTTCTGGGGAGTTCAGCAAGGAAGGATAGGCAAGATTTCTAACTCGGTGCTCGTGCTGTTTCAGGTCCGCGTAACTGACGTTTGATCGTCGCTAGGCGGGAATCGTGTTTCAGCTATCTTTCCCTTAACCAGTGAGTGGTTTGGTCCCTTCTTTCCGACTTTTTTATGCCAACATCTCTAAGTTTCAATCGTTTACTCGATGATGCCCGGTTGGACGCCTAGGAAATCCTTAGCCACAGGCAGGCCAGCCACTAAGAAAGGAAAAATGGGTTTTGTAGACTAAACTATCATATGCTTGCTTGTATTATAAACTGAGGTTTTGAGAAAAGGAAGTTGGTTGTTGGTGGCGGCCTAGTGCCTCGGATAGAGTTTTGGGACTTATGGGATAACTGATTCGGAATACCGCTTGAGAAATATAAACTGTTGCATGAGATATATATATATGTTGCTGCTTAACTTCTTCTGTTCATTTAGACGCATTGTATGTAATATAAATTATTTCATGCATTTGCATGGTCTGGGACAACTTGTGCACAGGGTTTGACTTTCCTCGAAACGGCTTTCCGGGGCACTGGAACCGTATCGATCCGGAGGGAAATATTTGATTCGTGCTCGTCACGATGCTTAGCGGGACCTCCAGCAGGGCTTGCTACCCGGGCTGATAGGGCGCGCCGCTAAGCTTGAAATACGTCCCTAAGGTGTCGATCACACCAATGACCGCATAGTGTAGAACGCATGCTAACTTATTGTCTTGTGCAGATGGTAAGTATACTTGTGTTTTCGTTTCAGGGAAGGCGTGCATCGATTGAGTAAGCAATCGGTGTACTGGTTGGATTCACTGCTTTATTTATTCCTATCAAAACATGCAACTGATATGAATTGATTTCACTTGCTTCCTTATAGAAGCTATCTTAATGCATGCGCGCCCCTATCAAGCTAGTGTCGATTTAGTCGAGTGGGATTCATCCCGCTCACCAGTACAAGTTAAGTACTGACCGACGTTGTGGGCAACTATTTCAGGCACTCGGACGGTGCAACGCTAGAGCATAGCGAGGAGGCGTTAGGAGCGCTTCTGTTTTGAAGTATAGCTGGAGTCAGTTCATTTTGGAGGCAAAGACTTCAATCTATACAAGGGCGTAATGTGCAAACGACATGGACTATCTGACGGAGCGCGCCCTGCATTTTGAGTTACCTTTTTGTAATGTAATTCAATAGCCGAGAAGGCGCATCAATGTAAACTCTATGTAAATTACTCTGAATATTCAATAAAAAAGCATGTTTCTTCCGCATTTGTGTTCAAATCTCTGTGAATGTGTTTATCAATTGTGTTTCAAAATGGGTTCCTAAAACTGCAAGTTCTTGCCTTGTGCGAGCGCAACTCCAGGCTCGCACGGCATCACGCCCCTAGCGAGGACAAATCGGATCCCGTAAAGGATCCAGCGAGGACGAACGACCCTTTCGGGATTTGGGGCGTGACAATATACACTTATGTATACTATATACTATAAGTACATACTCATATATATATATATATATATATATATATATATATATATCATATAATCTAATATACATGTATATATACTAGCACACATAGAATTGAGGACAATAAACCAAACATGTGGAGTGCACCGCACATGTATCATACTCATTCTATGATACGCTTGCAACACGGCTCCACCACACAACCAAACGCATTTTGAAGGACATGAGCAAGTCTAGAATACTAATTATGCACTATACGAACAATAATAATAACAACTACGTATCTGTGTCAAGAATTGATATGCACAAATCTCCGTGTCGAAGGAAAATCTCCTAAAATAACCCGTATCGCCAAATTGACGAGATACGGCCTCAATGTACCCAATTATGGACACGACACTAGTCACAAACAAGCAATCATATGTCATATTGATCTATTTGGCCAATTGACAAATACCACATGTGTCAATCTCGGAATTTTCTTAAAATTGACACAAAAACAGACATAACTTCCACCATAGGTCTCCTCTGAACCTAAAACCCATTCCTATGGGTAGCCTATGCATGTGGGGTGATTTCTCATGGTTAAATCTCAGATTTAGAACTTATTAAAAGGAAGAAAACTGAAATGTACATATTGGGAGATGGATTCCCATTAAAAATCCCCAAATATTGAAATATAGCTCCTCCTTGTAGATATTGGCCTCCTCCTTATAGATCTTTGCTTTTTTCTTATAGATGCTTGTTGTAGTAGCCTCAATTAAAGAATAGGGAAGGAATTTATGAAGGAATGGTGAAGGAATAAAGGAATTTGGAAATGAGGAAAATGTAGATCTAATTGGAATTAACAAAATAAAATGAGAGACACTCTCTCTCCTTCTCTTGTGGCCGGCCATATACCCCTCTCCAAAACTATTGTAAAATATCCAAAACACCCCTTGGGGCCTCTCATGAAGAAATTAATTAAGGGGGAAGGTTCTAGTCTAATGATTTCACTAATTAATCCATCATCCTAATCCATGGGCCTAATTAATGGGCTCAATCTAAACTAAACTAAAATATTGGGTTCATGCATTTAATTAATTGGTTAGGTCCACTACACAAGTCCAAACTAATCTATCATCTATCAATAAATAAATAATATAATAATTAAATAATCTACATGCACAATATTAAATATAATAAATCCTAAAAATACAAATACCTGTGTCAATTACCAAACTACCCTTGATTAAAAATGTGAGGGTAACAAATGGCATAACTAAAAACTTCGAATGGCCATATCTAGATCTAAACAACATCTTAGGTATATCATGCTCTCTGACTCTGATCTAATGATACACAAACAGTAAATCAATTTTAGAAATTATAGCTACCCCACTAAGGTAATCAAACAAATCATCTATCATGGGCAATGAATACTTGTTCTTAATAGTCACCGTATTTAGTACATGATAATCAACACATAAACGTGATGTGTCATCCTTTTTTTAACAAGAAGCATCGGGGCTTCCCAAGGTGATCTACTAGTTCAAATGAATCCCTTGGTCCTCAACTCCTCAATCATCTAGTATAGAATCTATAACTCTAAATGTGACATCATATAGACTCTATCTAAAACTGGATCTGCCCCTGGAATTAGGTCAATGTAAAACTCTACGTCTAGAATTGGCGGTATACCTGAAAGCTCATCGAGAAATACATCAGAGAACTCATAGACAAGTCTAGGAAACTGTACCTCCTCGGCTACTCCCATCCCCAGGATAACTAACGAAGACTCCACCTCTCCTCTAGAAAATAATAACTCCTCATCATCAGGGACATGAAAGATAATCTTGTCGGTATGATAATCATCATCGCGTATCAAGCACTCAATCAATCCATTCCTAGGACGATATCATAATCACCAATAGAAAACTCTATCAGCCTCGTAGGAAACTCTCTTCAGCACACTACGACTCGACACGAGGTATAAACTTTATCTACTCCCACAAGACCATTATTAGTAAGTATATTCAACCTTAGAGGTAATGACTCGGTCTCTAAATCAACTTGTGTCACAAATCGTGCAGATATAAAGGAATTCAATGCACCAGAATCAAACAATACTGAAGTTGAATGCGAATAAACGAGAATGGTACATGCAACCACCTCTTCAGCTGGAAATGCCTCCTCCAAGGTAATCGTGAATGCATGAACCTACCCTTTAGGTGCTGGTCCCCTCTACTATTGGCCGCTCTACCTAGGCTAAGCTTAGGCCTAAGTATACTGTTGTGGCCTCTGCTGCTATAACGTCTGGGACTACATCGGTAAAGGCCTCAGGCCCTGATGCTACTGAACTGGCAATAGTGCCCTAAACTACGAAATTGTTGGCTGGATATAAGATGATCAAACTAAAGCCCTCTGGGTATACGTACTCATCATATAGCCGGTTCCACCATGCACCAAGCATAAACCCTATGCCTTATGGGACTCTGAAAGAACATGGTACAGCTTCCCACTATAGAAATAATTAACCGAAGAATATTGCCTTTGTTGTTGAGGGCGCATCTGAAAAGACTACTTAAATGAAGCTACAGGAGTTGCTCCTCTCGGAGACCCTATTGTCAAAGTTTAAAGTATCGGGGTCGGTGCTGAAGACTAGAAAGAAGATCCCCTCGATGAATGAGGCCACTTCTGGCCTCCAATTCTCTCAACAATCCTCTGGAAGGTGTACTCATGCCTCATTGATGCTCTCATCACAGCATCAAAAGTCTGGGACTCATGCTATTTTACTACCAATATGATCTCCTGATGGAGTTACTGCTAGAAATCCCAGCTCGGTCTAACTCAGTCACTACCAAGGTGGGAGCAAATCGACTGAGCCTACAGAACTCTGCTACATAGCCGTCGACGATCCTCGCCATTTATCGAAGGTTGTTAAACCTTAACTTCAAATCATAATACGACATTGCGTTGAAGTAGCGAGTCTGAAACCTCTCGCTGAAGTCTGCCCATGGAATCAGTATCGTTAGTGAAACCCTCCTAAGCTTCCACCAGTTATGGGCCAAATCTTGCAACTACAGCCTAACCACTATCACTCGGTACCTAGCCGGAACTCCTGCTGCCTTAACTACAGCCTCAGTATCCTGAAGCCACATATCGGACGCAATCACATCCTCATTACCATAGAAGTACGGGAAAGGAGACGCTTGAATTTACTCGCAGAATTCATAGTCTAAGGACTACCATGCTCTAGGGTTGTTTGAACTGACTGAGTGAGAACGTTACTCTGACACTGATACATCGCCATGAAGATCCCTCAGAACATCCATTATTGTACGGACAACCTCTGGCTGCTCTGGTAGAACTGGTACTGCTGACTGATCGGGATGAACATGCTGCCCTGACACAGGTTCTATCCTAGAATCTGCCCCAGAATGTTGAGGCTGAACACCAGGAATCGGCTGGCCAATAGGATGTTGCTCCGCCATCGGCTGAGCCCGAATAATCTGACCCGAAGGATCAGGAACAATGCTCCAGAAAGTTAAAGGACACAAGGATAAATTCGAGGAACATGATAGATCAATGATGAAAGCAGATGACAGGTCAAAGGATCAGAGGTATAGAATAGTACGAAAGCGATCAAGGAGGAACAAATAATGATTAAGCCATCTATACACTGACAACCCCCCATACGTCTAAAAAATAGACCTGCATGGGCCACCACTAAAACATTGTTATGTCCCAGAACCAGAATACTGGAGAGCGTGTCATGACCTGCACTCAAAAATTCAGGGATGAGTCATGGGTATGTACAGCCTACACCGCAGCATCGGCGGTAGAACGTTGTCTAGACTTCCACAATATATATATATATATATATATATATATATATATATATATATATATATATATATATTATAATCTCACATAATTTAAGATGCAATCTCCTCTAGAATAAGGCAAGAATATAAACAACTATAATACTCTGATCACAACAACTAAAGGAAGATCATCACAAGAAAAAAAATATTAAATTAAGCCAAAGAATTCTAAAGTCTAGAGTTTAGACAAAACAAAATCCAAGAAGTATAATCCAGAACTAGTACAAACATGTAGTCTACCGGAGACAAATTCGGACAAAAGCTCAAGAATATAAATCTACGCTAAGATAGAACTCAATCCTTCAGAAACAGTAGCATCCACTACCCAAAATACCGTATAAGAATAAAAATTAAACAATGAGAATATACTAATAAATTTTATGGAATTTTTTTTTGAAGTACTAAGTATAGTTTTGTAATGATAATAAGGTAACACTAGGCTACATATGGAAAGTTTTATGGTAAGTTTTGTAATATAATAGTAAATTTTATGGGAAGTTTTGTAATTAAAAAATAAAATATTAAGGATCATAAATAAGGTTAAAAATATATTAGGGCTATTTTAGAATTTCTGGGATTTTTCTGAAATTTTTAGATAATTAAAATTTAGGAAACCTAATTTTCTAGGACTTTCAGAATTTATTGTAGAACCATACATGCATATTTTGCTACCAAATATATATATATATATATATATATATATATATATATATATATATATATATATATATATAATTTATTTGGATTTTTCTGAAATTATTCAATATTTATTTAAATTATTTGGATTATGCACACTTAATATTTGATAGAAACTAATTTAGTATTAATTGATATAAATAAGATTAGATATAAATTATTTGTACTATCTTTGATTCTATATATGATTATAAATTTCTTAGATAAATACTAACTATATTTTAAATTAATCATAATCCTAATCCTGAGTCTACACTAGGAAAATAACCTTATCCATATCATATCATATCCTGACAAATCAACTCCAACCTATTAAAATTAAATCATATCTGCTAAAGTAAATAAATTTGAAATAAATACATATATAATTCTTTTACTTTTATTTTCTATCATTCAAAATCTATCTCTGTTTTGCGTCCCAAGCAGCCTAAATTTTATCATAAAATTAGCCTCATTTTCAGCAGTCGTAGCGACTTGGAAGGACCATATCTAGTAGCTTCGGACTCCAAATGTGCACCCATTTTTTTTGTTGGTACCGTATCGAGTTAACCTTTTCATAACTTCCAGAGGGAGGACTAGGAGAGCCCAGAGCACACTGTCTGAACCATCTTTCAGCTACTATTGCTACTGGAAACCCATTTTTCATAAAATTATGAAGCTAGAATTCTGTAGAATTCTTAGAGTACCAATTGTCCAAAAATTACTATATTTTGTTGTTTTTGAGATTCTTGGAGATCCCGAACTCGTTGTCATAAACTGTTTGAAGTTTTGGAAAGCTAACATAAAGATCTATGATATATATTTTTACTATAATTTAATAGTGTATTTTATCATTCTGTTTAATTCTTTGAACCTAGGGGTAACCATTGAACCACCAAAATTGTAATCTGTAAGCCATATTGTCCATAACTTTTTACTGATTCAAGATTCGACGAAACTGTCAATTTTAGCATCCTTATAATGTTGAAATCTATAACATTTAATACTCAATCTTGGTTTTGAATTAGTTGACTTTTTGGTCAACGGAATACCTCGATTTGTATGCCACAGATTTCGAATTTGTAAACTTGATGTTATTTGGCCCAAAAATTAGGGTTAACATTAAAATTAGAATATAATAAGATTAAAATATTTTTCTAGATTTTTTATTTAGAATTAAAATAAATTAAAATAGAAAAACCTATTTGACCACTTTTGTGAGTCTAACTTGCTTAAATTATGTGGCGGGGTAGATCGGACGACGTCTTAAGTTAAAACTTCATCCTTTTTCGGAGCAGGCAAGTATCACTGTGACCCGCATTACCTTTATTGTATGCTGCATGTATCTTATGTCACAATTACTTCTCAGATAATATGTTGTCATCATTTTTGAGTTACAATGACTGTTACTTGTGCACGAGCGGTATTCTTTCTCCAGTTACATGTCAATGCCCATTCGTATTATACTATTCACTATGACTATTATTCTGATTAACTGTTAATCATGTTTACATGTATTATTATTTTGAACGTGTTTTCTTGTGAGAGTCGGGCGGGGGAATGCTATGAGTATGTATGTAGTCTACGTTCTTGTAACATCCTTTTTTGTCGATACTGAACAATATAAGTCATACACCACTGTACAAGCATGGAAAATCTACACCATGTGCCAAAGTAATCCAGAGCCATGCGCCAGAGCTGTCCATATCTATGCGCCATCAATAATCCAAGTAGTGTTCCCGCATTCCAAGCAGCACCATGCGCCACTAATTCATCAGTGTTCCCATGTGCTAAGCAGCGCCATGCCACTATTTCTCCAGTGTTCCCATGTGTCGAGCAGTGCCATGCACCACTACTACCCGTCAATCCCTACGCGCCGAGCAGCCGTGTTCCCAAGGAGCATATCGGAATTATTATAACTAGAGTATGCCAAGTGTCATGAGTGTTATAGGCATCAGCAACTCCAAATCTCGAGCAACCACGTGACCACCTAGTACAACATGCGCCGCCACATAATATGCGCGCATACATGCATAAAGGCCTTCCTAAGGCTATAAATAGTGGGTGTTTCCCACATACAAAAGTGGACAAGAACAACCACCACGATAAGAGAGAGAGGAGAAGAAGACCAAAGCCCCGCTCAAAGCCTCGTCAACCTTCTTGGTCCCGGATCTTCAACGGAGTAAAGGAGCCGCTGCAGAGCTCGATTTCCACCGTCACACTTGCCTAAATCTTTTTTTTTTACTTAGATCCTTCTATATTAGGGATTCTTTTGTACTCTTTGTTAATTCTTAATCAATTAAAAGTCAGCCTGACTTTATATTTTTGGCAATATCGACAAAAATAAAGACTCTGCTGGGGAAGAGCTTCTTCTCCAACGAGAAGCTGGTGGCGCAATCCGCTATGACCAAGTTGGATTCGACTCAGAGGACGTTGGTCGTTCGCTTTGACCAACAGACAATAGAAGATATGTTGGATAAGACGAGCTCTCCAATGAGTCCCGTACGACCGTGCAAAACTCATAAAACTTGGGACACCAAGGCTGTTGTGCTAAGCCCAAAGTTGGTACCTGATATATTGTCAACCTCCGTCGCAGATGCACATGCGGTTGACCTATATCCCGCCGACAAGTTGATTTATTCAACTATGTCCATACGACCTCACAAAGCTTGTAGTATTTGGGTTGCCAAATCCATGGTACTAGACCCAGAATTCATTTCAGAAGTATCGCCAACCTTCGTTGTGGGCACGCCCGCGTAAGAGGAGATGCGCCATCCCTGAATGTAGGCACATACGACCTTCCACAAACAATTATGTCCGGCAAAAGGATCTCTATGGTCCTAACTTGGATTTTATGTACTATGCATCTAAGGGAGTTGGTTTAAGGAAACCCAAATCAACCCGAGCCATGCGCGCTCGAGTAGCGGCGCTACCAGCTCTCCAAAAGCATGCGTCGTTGGTCGTCACATGCGCTTCTATTGGAAGACACTATAGGGCAGACCCAGGCAGTCAAACACCGAATATGGGTCTACCCTTAAGGACTTTCCAAACCCACTTGGGCGCTGCAGTCGCGCTTAAACCAAGTCGGGGAAGAAACAATGTGATGACAGACCCATGCGCCAAGTTTGGCAGTGTGCGTGTAGTAGGTTCATCTCACATCAAGTCTTCCACTAATGATTCGGTTGCAGTTTCTTCAAACAAATTGGGTCAGGGAGCAAACCTTCCACCTTCACCTCCATGCGTAAGGCTTGGGAAAGAACATGAAAGGTGTATGAAAATGAAGCTTCCAGCGTCTAATTTACGCGACGTGATAAGTCACAAGAGTAAGATGAGAGAAGCAACCCTCTCACATGGCGTGTCCCCTCGAAGACACACTTTTGCCAACATCAACATCAACTGCTGCTGCACTGTCATGACCCGTACCCAGAATTTGGGCACGAGTGCGTGGGTACGTCCAGCCTACGCCGCAGCATCGGCGGTAGAACGCTGTCTAGGTCAATACTCTATCTAATCAATCTCTCACGAATATCCAACTCCATAAGGAGATACGGATATCACAATATAATCTGAAAATACTCGATCACATAAACTAAAGAACGATAAGATATCGAAGAAAACAAATAAAATACAAGACAAGTCTAAACAACAATAAATAGTCTAACCTGCAATCAATAACATCCATATCTCCAAGTATGTTGGAAACAAGTCCTCTATATCACAGTCTGGAAAAAAGTATCCAGTCAGGATTGGAGCAAAGTACATCTCAAATAACAGTTCCAGTTAATTGATAAGGACTATAAAACAATAAATAGATGATGCTATATACTGAGAGAAGACAATAATTAAATGCAGTGGCAAATAAGGAGAACAAACAATATAGGAAATATGGTACAGTAAGTACATATATGAAATGAAGAGAATGAGGTAATATATTATATACCGGTGATGTAGTATATGAACTAAAATATATGACTGTAACTATTCTAAGTGTTTAAAATAGTAGTTTTGAAATGTGATCAGCTTGGAAACTTGTACGATAGCTACATGGCCTGGCTAATCATACGTGAGGTATATGATTAACACTATTAATGTCTACACTTGTACGATAGGTATTTTGATCACTCCTCTCACTAAAAATTTCCCCGCCCCCAACTAGTACTGTGGATCCACCGATAACACGTCACAATACATGATCAATGTCCAATATATCATGTACGATGTCTAATATCAATATCGTGTATAATGTCAATACGATAACCAATGTAACATCTCATGACTAAAGATCCAATCTATATACTAGTCCGTGTAGTACAGTGTCAAGAGTCAGATGTAACATTTCTAAATACTTGAATCATAAAAATTATCAAATAACAAAAATAATCAGAGAATGTACTCGCCTGGGGTCCTGCTGCTGGCAATACCAATAACCTGATTCTGAAGTCTTGTCTGAACAATCCAACAATCCTATAGACATCATATAATATAATATTTGCATCAGATATTACACTAACACACAATCATAAATATATTAAACTCAGGGGCTATGCTAGGTATGGTCAACTAGCAGGGTCAATTATGCGTCTAATTGTACGGGTGTCGCATCTATAATTGATGTGCAAAACAGACAGTCAAAATGATACGGGCTCGCCAGTACGTCAGTGTACATAATGGCAGTCTACTAACACTTCACATGGTCCCAGGTCAATGCAACTATGGGGTATCCGTATTTACACTCGGGTCACCTAGTTCATATATTAATATACATATTATTATCTAGCAATAACATTAATATTCATAATATAGGTATACCATTTAATTACATACATAATATGTATATGTATATACACTAATTGAATTTGTACTATATATATATATATATATGTATATATATATACACCAATTATATACATATTAACATATACTAATGGAATACATATACAAAATATATATATACATATACTAATGAATAAAATACATACATACTAAATAGGTAATATACGCATACGCGTACGTGTACGTGTGCGTGTACGAAACAAAAAGGAGAACTCGAACCTGTGCGCTAGCATGCACGTGCACGAGATCGACGATGACGATGACGATGGTGATGACGACAATGATGACGATGTTGATGATGACGATGGTGATGACGATGATGATGATTATGACTACGGCGATGATGATGATGGTGATGATGAGGGGGATAATGATTATGATGATTATGATAAAGATGATGGTGATGATCATGGTGAAGATGATGGTGAAGGCGAGACTGCTGCCCAGGTGGAAGAGATGGTCGTGGCGGTATACGACATCAGGGACAGTCGTGGGAGGAGCGGGTGACTGGCAGTCTGCTCGGTGCAGGCGGTGCTTCGGGCTCAGGCGGAGGAGAAGAGTAGGAGGTGCAGTCGTTCAGCGGGTCGAGGTGGCTGTGGAGTCGGGTTCGTGGCCATCCGACGGAGGAAAAGGTCGGGATATCGCTGTGTTGCTCGGGAAGATGAAGTCGATAAGGAGGTTGGCGGTTCAATGTGGAGGCGGGTTGGTTGTCGTGTGGAGGCAGGAGGAGTCGAGCTGGGGTCGTCGGTTGTGCTGCTCTGGTTCAGCGGCTCGGCAGGGAGGTGACTGGAGGAAGGGAAGGCGGTCATGGCAGATGACAGCGGGGTATATCGTGGTCGACGGTGGTGTAGAGAAGAGGGGAGATGAGAGGAGAGGTCGACGAACTATCGCTCGTGATGACCGTGGTCGTCGGCGGTCCGGTGAGGCGTGGGGGCTCAGGGTGCTTGGCAGACTGCGGGTCTCGGTGCTGTGACGAGTCGACGAGGCTGACGGGGATGACAGAGAAGATGATGGGAACGGTGGCTGGGCTGTCGTCGGGTTGGACAGGGAATGGCCAGAGAAGAGGGCTCGGCCGGTTCAGTTCGATTTAATTATGAAGAAGAAGGAGAAGTGAAATATAAGGAGAAGAAGAAGAAAGAAAGAAGAAGGGAGGGGAGAGATTCGGCTGTGCATGGAGAAGAATGGAGGAGAGAAAAAGTGGGGGGTTTCCCTAGGTTTTAGGGATTAGGGCCTGCTTGGGAAAATGTGTGTGAGGAGACATTTTATAGGGAAGGGTGATGGGGAATGTGTGGTGGAGATGGTTCCAATTTTCAAATGGATGGCTTGAATTTCTCATGAAAGAAGTTGTGTTCACACCATGAAGAAGGGAATAAGGTTTGGACCGGTCAAGGATTGAGGGGGGGGATTCTTCATTTGGTTTAACCAATAAGGTGATGACACCTAGTGCAACATTTGCAATTAAGCCCCTTAAATTAGGGTATTTACACAAATACTTGAAATGATAGAAAAATAGTATGGAAAGTCATGTTTAGTATTTTGTAGGGTGAGGGGGTGTTGTGTGTTTTGTATGGGTTTAATTAATGGGGTATTTGGATTAAATTAGGGTTAAAATAGGATTAGTCAAAGTTGGTATCCCCAATTTAATTAAAATAAATGTAAGTGGTGTTTTAAAATTAATTAGAAGTACATGGAACTAAAACTAAGTGGGACAGAAGTGTCATGGACATAGAAGACTCTGAATAGAATATTACCTTAATTTGGGTTGCTCAAAATGTGTCAAGATTGTGTCTCCAATTTCGATTGGAACGCACAAGGATACAAAGTTGAATTTATTAGAAATAAATAATAACGTATGCGACGAATATTGTGTGACTAAAATGAAGCACAAGAGAGCATTATTATGAGTTACATAAAGGTCAGAATAGAAGGCAGACACGTCTAGGACAAGGTTATGAAATTTGTTGGAAGGCAAAAGCTAGGGTAGCGCTCCAAATATCGAAGCAACGGTAAGGCGCAACAATAAAATAAATTTACGGTAATTTATTGATCCTAAATAATACAATTTAAATTCATAACCCTACATTTCGGTCAGGGGTTCATCTAGTGGGCTTCTAGGTCAAGTCTACTAGCTCAAATATTAATGAACACTATACAATAATATATATATAAATACACATATCATGCAATTATTTAAATTAAATACACACAATACTTATAATAACAAAAAATCAAAAATATTCCTATTTTTAGAATGTGGTAGTGACAAGTCTACCCTCCTTAAAAGAATTTCGTCCTCAAAATTTAAGATCCTCTACAGTTGTATTTATTCATTATATTAATTTCCATCAAAATTTAAATTCATCAAACTATATAATCATGAAGTAATCCATATTGTTATTTCACAACCTTTCAAAATTCTGTAATTATCATATTCCTGAAAATCCTTGAAATAAAAATTAAATTCCATTTTTTATTACAATCTCCTTCAAAATTTTAAGTTAATAACTAAATACTCAAAATTTAATATCCAATCCTCAAATTTTAAATCCAATCAACGTATATTATAAAATTGAATCTCATCCCAAAATTTGAATTCGACACTAATCTATTTGTGTTCTTATTCCTTAATTTCTTTTTCCACCCAAAACTCAAATGATGCAATGGTTACGAAGTCTTCAAATACAACTTTCAAATTATAAGTTTTTTTAAAATCTATATCTTCTAGTCAATTACATATACTGATAATCTTCTTAATTCCTCAAACTGACAAATTCAATCATATCAAAATCTTCATAAAATCAATAATTTAACAATAGTCTATTCTGCCATATTTAAGTTCTCCAATCTTTATTTAATTTAATATTTATCCTCAAAATTTAAGCATCCTGTCTCTCTTTGTCAAGTCATAACCTCTTCATTAATCTTTACTATGGTCAATCCCCCAACAATCAAGATCTAAGAAAATTCTACCTACAGTCATTCAATATACAATATAAGGAAAACATATATGGTTATGGTGTATTTTGTCATAGTATTGCAGTCTCTATCAGGGTGTTACTACTAACTACATTCTAATAAGAAAATCACTAATACAAGCTACGGTACTAAGGAATCAATCAATCAATCAGGCAAAAAAAAAATAGAAGGAAAGGAAAGAACAGAAACTGCTAACACATCACCTGGACATCTTTTATCTCTAACATACACTTAACTCTGGCACATTCACTAACTAATTCCTATCCTTGTACACTGATACCCATATCAACTAATTATTAGTCCATAAGACATCCATGAATACATCCTTGTTGCATACACCTGTCTATTGATACCTAAATCTGATACCAAGAACCTCTAACATAACCATGGTTTAATGATGCATCCAAAGTTTGATACCTCTATCCCTTTAGGTACTACAGTTTCTACTACAAGCACACCCACTGCTAGCTCTCTTACCTACTGTAATTGTTGATACTAGTTGTTCTTATCACTCAAGTGCACACCAAGTGTAACACACCGTACTAAGTATTGCTCCCTCTAATACAATCCTAAATGGACACCCAAGTCAGTTTGCAGTGCCATCTCAAGCATGCTCAAGCCAACAGATCCTTACACATGCACTTCATCCACTCATATACTAATATATATTTCTTACCCACCATAAAATTTTATCCTCAAAATTTAACTTCACGAACAATTTAAAGTAAAATGTATATACTTTCTCAAAAGTCAAATACTCAAATATTGAAATAAAATTTTAATCACTTCCAAAAATCTTTATAGCCTTGACTATGTTTATTGAATTGAATTTGAACCCTCAAAATTTTAATAACATAAAATCTTAACTCCTCAAAAAATTTGAAATTTTTTTCCAATCTTCAAATTATAATTTAAATCCACATCTTGTAGTCCAATAACTCTAATGTTAATCTTTCTCACTGTCCTCATCAACATATGTCATCAGATGATACCAAAAATTTTAGTCCATAAAGTTTATCTTGATACGAAATCAAACTCAACAACGACATCAAGAATTAAATTTAACAACCGATCAACAAGAATCAAATTTAATAGCAACAAGTGAGAGCGGACGGAACAAAGAAAAAGATTTGAATTAAAAATTATAATAAGATTCTCAAGGGTCATCCCAGAAATCTCTCAATAATTTATGATTGAGTATCCTCTCTCATCCTAGTATCCTATGTCCTATATCCTATCGCAAAAATGCAGTAGTACAACTAAGACGTCGCACTACCACGACATCGCACAACTTACGAAGTCTGACCTACATGGACCGAGGTGTCAGTCCCTCCAACCAGATAATCAGTATTCCAGCGATTGCATCATGTGGTACCGAGCCAACGGCACCTTCGAAAACAACCCCATGAAGAGGAGGAATTGGCCGTTACTTTATGTTGCTCAACATAGAGATCTTCTCCTATTAAGAATATATCAAAGAAAAGCTCACCTAACTTAAGAGTATGGTCAGTACAACGTAAAGTCGTCCGAGGGACAGCAAACAAGTACCTACTATGGGGGTATTCCAAGGCACACACTCGAGAACAAGGACAAGAGGTAGTCATACCACCCTAAATGAAGCTACAACCGGAGCTGGGGGTAATAGTCCCCCGATATTCTATGACAATCCATCCTTCTAAGAGGATAGTGAATCTCTACACACGGATGACAGCATAGCTGAGTGTAGCTGTACCTTCCGAGATGGACCCGAAACTTAGACTGGGGGTAGCAATACTTCTAATAATGAAAGTGATGCAATATTGCCCACTCTCCCTGAAGATAATGAGATTCAGACATCTTAGATAAAAAGTAAGGCATCCACCTTCCCGTCTAACTCATCCCATGTAATGCCAGTATATTTAGCAGGAGACGAGCATGGCGCAAAATCCAGTAATCAATATCACCTTGAGGCACTCGAAGCCATAATATAGGCTATGAGTACTTCAATGCAGACTCTGACTCACACAGTAGTAGAACTCGGAGAAAACTTGGTCTCAATACAGCCACAAGCTTTGGGATGAACAAACCCAGATCAAGGGACCAATAAAAAATCTGGCATGCCTGATCCGGCTCCTCATGTACAAGCATCTAGACTGAATCTCGATCCTCTGTCGCAATTCTGTGAGATGATATCCAAGAGACTCTTAGGGACTTATGTTCCCGTGTTGATGCTCGGGATAACCAAGACATGCTCCAAAAGCTTAGGATCCGGCAGCCCTATCCTTCCGAGTGGGATAACGTAGTATACCCTCCCAAGTATAAGCCACTAGCTCTGACTATATTCGACGTAAAGAAGTTGCCCCGCCAAAATATGAGATACTTTTAGTCCACCATGGGTCACTTACCTCGGGACAATAACTTACTCACCAACTTGTTTGTTGGAGCACTATCCAGGATTGCCTTTGAATGGTTATATAGTCTCCCTTATAAGTGCATTTTATCCTTCGAGGACCTGAAATCTCTTTTCCTCATTCGGTTCTATGAAGGATGTATGGATATGACTACGTCCTCTCTTATGGACTTTAACATCGAATATTTTCAACAGGCGACATTAAGATTGCCTTTCGGCATCCCAGAATTATCGTTGATGGACACATGTCGAAAGAACCTTCTACCGGCAGTAAGACTCCTGACGGCATCTGCTCCATTTACTGATTGGACAACATTTATCATAAGTGATATCGTTGTTGAAAAGAGGGCGAAAGATGCCCACTTATTAGGATTTCAAGCTCCCGGTATTGAAGACAAAGGAAAGCATTCTTTCACTACTAACAACACCCGTGATAGTAAAGGGAAACATGCTTGACGGTTAACTTGTCCAAAAGCCCAACAGCACCCGTTACCAAGCCAATGGAGCCACCAAGAGTACAAGAGACTTATTACTTTGATGACGATAATTTCATGGAACTCTTCGAAGTATTAATGAAGGGCAACAAACTCAAGCTACCTGACATCAAATGCCCCGATGTAGCAGGCAATGTTGACAACCCAAAGTATTCCCAATACCATCGATATGTCCATTACGTCATGCGTGACTATTACATACTAAAAAAGCAAACACAACGGTTAATGGACTCCAAAGCCCTTACTTTGGACTGTTACATACTAAAAAGGCAAGCATGGTGTCCCTCCAGTTTAGAATATTCTCGACAACAGAAGCCCAAGATAGTGTCATCCCCATACCTAGGACAACTATGGAGGTCGTTATCCTACTCCCAGCCCGAGCAGATGGGTTATTTTCCCTCACTACTCCAAGAGGCAAAGTCATGTGGGTTCACCCAGACCTCGTCCTGGATGTAACACGGTCAGCAATACCTCTTATTCCCAAGTCCAAAGAAAAGAAGACCAAGTCATGTCACACTGTCTCTCCATCAAAAGATGAGGCTTTGGCAGAGTTAACCAGGTCGGGCCTAGCCTACCAGCGTGACTACAATGCTCCCGATGACATTATACCTCTGGTTGTCACACTCGTGGTCCCCGTTACATCTGATCCGGGTCTATCCTAGCCTTTTGCAATGGACAAACAAAAGCAGAAGGAAAAACTCTTTGATAAACCTCTGTGAAAAGACACAGCTCAAGGGTTGGAGAAGCCTTACAACTTCAATATTTTGGCACAGCTGGCCAATACTCCTACAAAATTGTCACTCTTTGAGCATATTTGTCTCTCCAAAAAGACTCATGATGCTCTAAGCGAGGCACTACAAAATGTTGATTCTTATCTGGCTCAAGTCAAGCAACCAGCCAAGAATCCTGTCGCATGCCCTTACTGTAATAGTGTAATGGAAGCGATTCCGAATATCATATTCTCTCAGCATGACATGCTTTTAAAGAATAATAGGCATGATCATCCTATGTATTACACATGGTACATCAGAGCCATTAAGGTGAACCAAAAGCATATCGACCCTGGTTAATCTCTCAGCATTATCCCACAAAACTTATTTCAGACCTTGGGGATTCTGATCCATCGCCTGGCAGCCACTAACACCACTGTCAGCAGCTTCAACGTAGGGAGAAGTTATTCGCTTGGCAAGATTCGTCTAAAATACCAAATCGGTGGTCTCCGAACTGAGGTGACTTGCTATATCATCGACGTAAATGTGTCCTACAATGTCTTGCTAGGATGCCCGTGCATACATGAGTATATGATTGTCCCATCCACTCTTCACCAGTGCTTAAAGTAAAGACAGTGTCGTCAAGACAGAATTCGCACGTGGATCCTTTCAAAGGGGTTGAGGCATATTACTCCAACTCAATTTTGTACAACCAAATCCATAAAGATGAAGGAGTTAACGACGCCAATGATGAAAGTGACACCGTTACTACTTCAAATGAGCCTCTAAGGGTCCGCCTCAAAGGGTGCCAACCCCAAACAGTTACTCCCTTTGTGGTCAAGCTTCGAAGAAGGGCACCTGAATCCTCAATAGTCAAACCTCAGGGACAGAGACACTTTGCAGAAAAGGATCCCCTTGCCACGAGAACCCCAGGATAGTTGGTAGTCAATCTCCACAGGAAAGCTCCAGCACCTTCAGCGTCACTGACAACCACAAAAGAATATATCGTAACATCTACCAACATACCATCCCTTGATGATATAATCCCTTTAAAGGAGATACCATATTTCCTCAACAATGGCCTCTCTTTGAATTGCTCCATGTCGCTATAGAAGCATAAAAAGTGTGTATCAGATAGATGACACATTTTTTTACAAATAAACCCAACAAATAGAAGAATGACACACTTTTTACTTGTTCCAAAAGAAAGACGAATATTTTCTTACTTTGGCGTACTTTCCATTAACTTCGGAGGATGGTGCACTATTCAGAGAGTAAAAAAGTTGTGCGCTTTCTTAATGTTATAAAAGATAGCACACAAATGACATTCTCTCTCTCAATATTTAATGCAGCAGACTGATAGCTGACAGATGTAGAAATCGAAGAGTCGGAGGTCATCATTACAGCGGAGCTACGGCACATAGACCCAGATTGTCTTTTAACAACCCAACTGCCGTACCATTCTCTTCAAAAGTGCATCGTAGTGTCATTCTCTTCAAAAATGTGTCACAGTGCCATTTTTTCAAAAGTGCTCCGTAGTGCCATTTTCTTCAAAAGTGCGTTGTAGTGCCCTTTTTTCAAAAGGGCGTTGTAGTACCTTTTTCTTCAAAAGTGCACTGCAGTGCCCAATTTTCTTCAAAAGTGTGCCGCAGTGCCAATCTCTTCAAAAGTATTATAGTGCCATTTTTTTCAAAAGTGCACAATAGTACAATTTTCTTCAAAAGTGCGCCGCAGTGCCAATCTTTTCAAAAGTGCATCGCAGTGCCAATATCTTCAAAAGTGCGTCGCAGTGCCATTCTCTTCAAAGTTCACTGTAGTTCCATTCATTCAAAAGTGCGCCGCAGTGCCAGCTCTCTCAAAAATCCATCACAATGCCAACTCCCTCAAAAATGCATCATAGTGCCAAACTTACTAAAAATGCGCCATTCTCCAAACGACTTCTAAAGTGCGCATACTATCCTAACCTACAGTGAGCAGTTACGAATGCGTGTCTTATATGTCTTACTTCTCGTGAAAGGTGTACAAATAACTATCCTCCATGACCTATGCTTTTCTCGTATAGGAAGCTACGTGTCAAGCAGACAGCAAGTTGTGCACCCACTCATACAAAATATGGGGTGTTAATCCACCAAAAGTGCGTGCATAATGGTAAAATAGTGTTGACTGTCCATAGTGCGTCCACACTCTCATAACCGCTCCTAAACTCTATAAAAGAGGGACACAGGAAGCAGCTACCGGGGGAATACACACAAAAAGGAGCACATACAGACAGATAGAGAGAAAGGGGCTAGAATTTTCAAGTCTTTGAAATTCAAGAGTAGAGTGAGAGAAATAGAAGCTCCTCCAACCGTTGTGCCAGAGATTTCTTATTGTTCAACTCTCCAAGTTATTTACAGCAATTTCTAAGTCTTTGAAATTCAAGAGCAAAGTATGATAAATAGAAGCTTCTCGTGTCATTTTGCCAGAGCTTTCTTATTGTTCAACTCTCCAAGTTGTTTGTAGCATTCCCTATATTTCATCGTCTTCGTGTGCAGTTCTCTGTCGTCATGTGCATTGCTTCATCGTCGAGTGGTTCAAGGGATAAAGTGATCGTCTGCAGATCAGATAACTACAGTTATACTTTTCCAGAATTAATTGTACTTGGATTCCTGTTTAGGATCTTTTTTGTACTTTTATTTCTTTTCAACAGTTTGTAACATAAAAGTTTCGTACAAACTTTTTCTCGCAAACAAAGATGGCGACTCTGCTGGAGAATTTTTTCTCCTCTGACGAGAAGGTGATAGCTTAACTCGACATTGCTTCGGTCGGCTTGACGCAGAAGACCTTGGTCGTGAAGTTCGACCAACAGGCATATGAGAAAATGCTCCATTCTTGGGGCAGTGTTCACCGCCCATCCGAACTCAAGTCAAGAAAAACTTGCAAAGTGTGTGTTACCAAACCTCATGATACATATCCCGAAGTTGCTGTCAACAAGGGAAAGAGCATTCTGATTGAAGAGAGTTTCCCTGTCAATTATGTTCAGATAAATGACTTGGTGGACAATTCTTTTGCGTTAAACAAGGGATACAATTCGTACAACATGTACAATTTCAAGCAAAGGGTGATCCACACCCAAGATTCTGAATCCCTTGCATTAAATAAGGGAAAAATTTCTTGCAATTCGCACAATTTCGAGCAAAAGGTGAGCCATACCCAAGCTCCTCAGCCCACGCATATTCACTATAATATGCGAGACAAGCAAGACATGGACACTGCTGTCCAAACCAACCAACGCACAAATAAAGTGTTGGTCAGGGAGAATCATTCTCCTAACATCTTGATTACGCACACAATGGAGGGAAAATTATGCGCCACTCATGCGCCAGGTCAAGACCTCAGTGCAAAATTAAATGCGTATAGACAAATTGTGCCAACTTTGTCTGCGCCACAGAATATGCGCCAAAAAGGAGAAATCTCTACACAATATGCTGATTATACATGTGTGCACAAGAGGACTATTAGAGACAACTTTATTTTTTCCCTAAAGAGCAAAAACTTGAGATATGATGAATCACTTGTCAATCAAGCCAGCACATCACTCTATACACAAGGGACCAAAAATCTCCACAAAAGATTCAATATATCTCATATAAAGAGACAGAGTCTGCCCTTTGTCTCTCCTTCTCTTCCCTCTTTTGATTTATGTGAGCTTATTATACAAAAATGTAAAGATAGGGGTCCTTTTGACATTACAACGGTTATTTTCTACATCGTTGCAATTATCATAGAGTTGTAATCAAATGTTGCTGTGCATCAGCAAAATGGTCTGTGTTTAACTGATTGACTTACACACTGTCTCCTAAGCCTCAACTTAAAAAGCAAGTTGACAACTAGGAACATGATGACGAACTACTCTTTGCTTTAGCATATATGGCTTCACATCTTTCCCGTGTTAGGAGACAATCAAGATGAAGTTCTTCAAGAACACCCAGACAGAGGATATTTGACCAACTCGTCGACTCATTTGAAGGAGTATACCAAAATACTCGTGCTCGAAGACGAGAGCTCGTTCGTCATGAGAATCTCCATTCCTCAGAATCCGAGGATGGGGGTAGCAATCTCCTTGATTCTGAAACTGATAGTGTAGACTCCAACTACATTGTTCTTTCTACCAATCCATCTGTCGTACACAGGAATATTAGCATTTACGTCATCGGTGATGAACAAGAAGATTCTCTATTAGAAGCTACCGAACAATGCCTTAACTCATTAGAGACATCTCTCAAGGATATGCACACCATGATACAAAATATGCATCAAGTGATTACAGCCCAACATTATGTTACCCTAGGTCCCATCCAAGTGGCTTCGTTCATAGCTATGCAGCCTACTCTTGGAACAACGTCTCTACAGGATAACACAAATCCAGAAGCGGTCATAAATAAAGAGTCAGTACCACCAACTCTTAATCCTCTTAACATTGGGGGTAGATCTCCGCCGGTGATAGTTCTTGTTCAACCAGGATCCTATCAGTCAGCCGCATCACCCCAACCAAAAGATCCTCTCGAAGCTATTCTAGAGTTGTGTGCATAGGATGATATTTTAAAGAACAAAGTCCAACTCCATAAGCTAGAAAAGAAACAGCCATATCCTCCGCATTGGGATAATATTTTGTTCCCTCCTAAATACAAACCCCAATTAATAGTCTTATTTGAAGGCAGGACATCACTGAGCCAATATATTAATTACTTCAATATGATGACGGCTCATCTGTAGAAAGAGGATGCTCTTCTTACCAGATTATTCGTGGGATGCTTGGCCGACATAGCCACGATTGGTATCACAGTTTACCTGATAACTGCATATCTTCGTTTGATGACATGGAGTATCTTTTCCTCTAACGATTCTATGAGGGAGGCATGGATATGATGATGTCTTCACTCATCGATATCAAATACAAGGAGAAGGAATCCGCTCATGAATTCGTTGAGCATTTTAGGCAGGCTACTCTGAAGTTACCCTCTGATATTCCAGACTCTGCATTCATTGATACCTGCAAAAAGAATCTACTGCCTATAGTAGGGCTCTGGATAGGTCCAACTCAATTTTAAGACTGGACGACGTTCATCATCGGGACCGAAGCTGCTGAAGACAATGCAAAAATGACACACAATTTAGGGTTACAAATGACCAATATGGGAGGAAAGCGTCCCTCCAATAGTGCGAATAATCGTAACAGTAAAAAAAATAATGCATTGGCGATAAATATGTCAAATTGACCCACCTCTCCTCCAACACAAAATCCTATAGAGTCTTCCAGGCCTAAGAAAGAATATTTCTTTGAAGAGAGCGATATACCCAGCATTTCTAAATGCTTGATAAATAGCAACAAGTTACAGTTGCGTGATGTCAAACGACCAAATAAGGCTGATAAAACAGACGACCCAAAGTACTGCTGGTACCACCGATATATACATTACCCTAACATGGCTTGTTATATCTTGAAAAGGAAGATACAGCAGTTGATAGATGTTAAAGCTATCACCCTTCACAACAAAGAGGAGACAGTCACTGCCAATATGGTGTTTCTTTAATTCGATAATTTTCCAGCACAAGAAGTCCCGAACGGTGTCGTCCTAATACCTCGAGCTACGATAGAAGTGGTAAATCTTTCGCCGCCTAGAAGTCAAACAGAGGAATTGGTGCCTCTTATCACAGATTATGGTAAGATTGTGTGGATTTATCCCGACCTGCTGTCAAATTGGGGCCTGGGAGCAGCATCTTCCAGTTCAAAATTTAAGAAGGGTAAGAAGTATAAATCATGCAATATGGTTTCTTCGGATCCTCAATCAGAAGGAGATCAGGACCAACATCAGGAAGACGCATCTCTTGATATCAGACTTCAAAATCTGAATATTGCCCCACCAAGCTCTACTCGTAAGCTTCGCTTAACGCACTGGCAATGGTCCATGATGGGCAGCATTTTTCTATATAGGACACAATAAATCTTCAGTGCTTATAAAGGTGTTCCTAATAAAACTTCTTCTCCTTCTTCTGTAACCATTAGAGGATCGATCTCGACTCAAGTGCTTGAGGAGGATCGTCCCCAATTTTATCGATATAACCAACAATTTGTATGCTTGATACAAAATATGGGATAATATTTCCAGAAAGCTAAAGGTTTAAACTTGGTCAATGGATGACATATTCCTCTACAACTCCGAGAACAGTCCAATAAATCCCGTAGTGAATTAGGTTACGACGAGACCAGCCCACAAACATGCTCCAAGAAGGGGCATGATAAAAAGAAAATCAAGTCCTGTAACAAGGTACTTCTTTCCCCGATGCCCAAATAAGAAGCCATGACGGGTACCAGGTCTGGCAAAGATTATCATAAAAATTATGAATCTGTCCCAAAAGATATTCCTGACATAATTTCTACTTTGCCAACTCCTGCTACTCCAGTCAGAACCGAATCGGGTTCTTCGAAGCCTACTACGGCAGAGAAAGGAAAGCAAAAAGAAGTATGCTTTGACAAATATCTAAAGAAGAATGTACCCCAAGGACTTAAAAAGCCTTACAATTTTCACATATTGGCACAACTAGCTAATACCCCATCCCAACTCTCTAAATTTGAGTTACTTCATTTATCGAAGGAGACTTGTGAAGCTTTGAGCGAAGCTCTGATATATGCGAAATCATGCTTAGCTAAACTCAAGACTCCTGATGAAGAGCTATTAGCGTGTCCTCAATGCCACAGCATGATCTAGAAAATTCCTAACATCACCTTCACACAAGATGACATGTTATTCAAAGATAATCATTATGACATGCCTCTGTATTATATCAGTTACATCGGATCTATTAAGGTGAACCAGATTTACATCGACCATGGTTCTTCACTCAGCATCATTCCAAAAAGTCTACTGAAAGGATTGAAGATGCCATTGCACAACATGTCTACTACCAGTACTACCATTCTAGGCTTCAATGTTGGAAGAAGTAAACTACTAGAAAAGATATGCCGAAAAATTCAAATAGGCAATCTACGTACTGAAGTTACATGCTATGTGATTCTCCAACGTATCCTAAAATGTTTTGCTGGGACGGCCATGGATACACGAGCATAAAGTTGTACCCTCCACCCTACATTATTACTTCAAGTATGTGAACAGGTCAAAACAGAGGTAGCTAACCTCAACCCTTTCAAAGGTGTCGAAGCTTATTTTGCTGGCTCTGCACTATATATACCACAGTATATGAAAGAAGAAGCTAATCAAGATAGTGACGAAGATAAAAATACTCCAAAAGAACAGCCTCTGATAATCAGAGCCAAAGGACGTACTACTCGTCCAACTCCTTTGAAGCCTCTCGGCATCGACCTGCAGAAGCCATCTCTATTGGTCATTAACCTTCGATGCAATGAACAACCAACACTGGAGAATGATCAACTTGTTATCGACCTTTATCGTAACAAGCAACCAACATCAGTGAATCAACCCCTAGTCATCAATCTTGTCAACCCTCCTATTAAGACCAAAGAATCTGGTGACTATGTGGAAGTTGAAGAAATATTATATTTTATGAATAAAGAAAGCACTACTTCATACTACGTTGATGTTGAACCCTTTGCTGAAAAATTCTTAGAGGCTCTTCATCTCTACTAACCTATGTCCATACCCGTGGCATCTTCGTTCCAAGATGGTTCGTTATATGAACTATATGAGGAGGCATACTTCATAGTCTCAGAGAGACAAGACAAACAACGTCAGATAATTTTTTGCAAAGATAGAAACAAAAGAGTTGCACAGACTAAAGGTTCTGATGAGTATATGGGGAAGATACAACCGTATCTTTATAGCCAACCAGCCAAAAACAACATACAAGGGATGGACTACAACTTAAAATCTAACTTGGGACTAAATTATGGAAAAGGCAGACAGAATCATATATGTCACCTCTCTCCTAAAGGCAAGAAGAAAACACACTACCTATCGACTGGTCGTGGTTTGGGATATGTTACACCACCAACAAGTTCTAAAAGTTTAGAATCAGAAGAAGAGACGTATTCTCATTCCTCTAACTCATCATTGTGGGATTCTGACGAAAGCATGGGTGACATATTCAAATAGGCTTTCTTTGTGAATATGGTGTCAACTGCCCCAGATGATAAAGACATTGAAGATTTGATAATGATGTCTATCAAAGGCAAATTTCTTAAGAAATATTATGTCTAAGCATGACATATTTTTCTCCATCTCCAGCAAATTAAAATAATATATACATCAGATATATTTTGTTTAATCCCCAGCAACTCATAGCCTACACGGCCTCTCGGACTATTACTTATATTCATTTTTTGAATAAGACTTGGGTAATGGGTCATCAAAGTTTTCCAGCGGGACAATACTCAGATCCAACGGAACACTCTCGTTGAGATCATCTAAACAATTCTCTCCAACCAAAATGTTACATTCTTAAAGCCCAGTTGTTTTAAGGATATCCTATTCATGATCCCTAGTTGGATTGGGAATAATCTAATACGTTTACTCATTAGTCAATAAGTGAAAAGTGATTCATGTCCATATTACCTCTGAATCTTATTTTATTTATTATCCCTTAAAGAAAGGATAATAGTTCTCCCCTGAACTACCCTTTCTTCTCTTCCCCGGTGGAGTAAACTAGGAAATATATCACGTCCATATCACCTCTAATAGTGTAACATCCTTTAAAATTTATCATTTATACTTAGCATGAGTATGCCTTGGGTGATACATCTACCAAATTTCCCTATAAAGTTATTCTGCCATGTCCATAATACCTCTGAGCAGATATATATTCAATTGGTCTCGATTTGAAAGTATCACTAAGGTAAAACAAAAAACTTTATTGATGGAAAATGAGAAAAGGACAATGTTCATCCTAGGATTCCCATGTGCGGCATTTATCTGATTGAAAGAAAATATTGCATAGTGTGTATGATCAGACATGTTACAAAAATGTGTACGATAAACCCATAGTGCACACAAACTCTACTTTTCTCAGAATGTATATTTGTGCGTATATCATTGGGATGACAAGGAAAAGGCAACATGTTCAAACTTTTCTGGTACAAGTCGACCAAAGTCTTCAGTCAGCAACACACATACAACACAATAAAGTCAAAGCTGAAATTTTATTAAAGCTTAATCATGATTACATATGATGGAGATCTATCACAGCTAGATTTTCATTCTACAAAAATCATGATTATATATATAAAAATCTATTACATCTGGATTTTTATATAATGGGGATCTATCTCAAAGCTTTTTCCATCTTTGCGTACCGTCTGCTCCCGATGTGGATGAACTGAGGCGTAGAAGAAATATGCTCCTCAGTACAAACTATAATACATAGAAAAGAAATCCATGTTGTGGGCGAGGATGCTATACAGGAATGGTCCTATTTAAATTAGGATGGCCCCATTTTTGTCGGACTCGATGGAGGATATGGTGAGTCGAACGAAAATCGTTCCACTATCGCCATCCAGCGCCATCGCTAGAAGCCCCGGTTGGGATTCTAATCATAACCCTGTAATCAGCACAGGGGCCATATTAAAAAAGTGATTCTAGCAAGCTAGATTTGAAGACAATGAACAGTCTTCTAGGTAATTTATTTGTTCAACATGAACGACAAAGCCTATGATATCCTTCTATGCACCATAACACAAAGAGATCAGCGGCAATGATCTCCAAACGAGCCTCCCACAGATTATTGAGAAGCGTCTCCTCTTGCATCTTCTTGGTGGATAGCAAAGTTAATAGAGCCATACTCCTATGTTCATCTACGTAGACTCGCACTCAACAATAGCCAAGTTTAAGTCTCACTGTAAGAAAGAGATAAGTATGGGAATGCTTGGTAAAGTTTTGCTCCCATTTGTAAGAGAAGACATGCCAAGTATGGCATAGCTCTCAAAAATTGTTCCTAAAAAGCTGTATGTATCTTCGAAAAAGTCTTCTGTGTCTCCCCAAAGACCGCATCAAAACCAAAAAATAAGACAAAATATGTGCATGTCAGCCACGTCACCAAATCTGTTAGGATTCTATCCAGAGTGCGTGCACAAAATATCTCAACAACTTTTATGCTTATAATTCAAAGTAATTTTGAATTCATCTGAACGAATTCAAAAACTTTAAAGAGGGTCTTGTAGAAGCATAAAAAGTGTACCTCAGATAGATGGTACCATTTTTTATAAATAAACCCAACAAGTAGAAGAATGGCGCACTCTCTACTTATTTCTGAAGAAAGATGCGCATTTTCTTACTTTGGCGCATTTTCCATTAACTTCAGAGGTTGGCACACTATTCAGAGAGTAAAAAAGTTGTGCACTATCTTAATGTTACAAAAGATGGCGCACAAACGATCTTATCTCTCTCTCAATATTTAATGCAGCAGACTGACAGCTGACGGAGACAAAAATCGAAGAGTTATAGGTCATCATTATAAAGGAGCTACGGCACGAAGACCTAGGTTGTCGTTTAGCGACCCAACCGCATTTCAAAAGTGTCTCGCAGTACCAATCTCTTCAAAAGTGCACCACAGTGCCATTCTCTTCAAAAGTGTGCCGCAGTGCCATTTTCTTCAAAAGTACGTCGTAGTACCATTTTCTTCAAAAGTGCGCCGTAGTGCCATTTTTTTCAAAAGTGCACCGCAGTGCCAATTTTATTCAAAAGTGCGCCGCAGTGCCAATCTCTTCAAAAGTGTACCACAGTGCCATTCTCTCCAAAAATATGTTGCAGTGTAATTTTCTTCAAAAGTGCACCGTAGTGACATTCCGTCAAAGTGTGACGCAGTGCCAGCTCTCTAAAAATGCGCTACAATGCCAACACCGTAAAAAATGCGCTGTAGTGCCAATCTTACTAAAAATGCGCTAGTCTCCAGACGACTTCTAAAGTTCATATACTATCCTAACCGACAATGAGTAATTACGAATGCGTGTCTTATATGCCATACTTCTCAGAAAGGTGTACAAATAACTGTCCCCCACGACCTATGATTTTCTCGTATAGGAAGCTATGTGTTAAGCAGGAAGCAAGTTGTGCACTCACTCATGTAGAACGTGGGGTGTTAATCCACCAAAAGTATGCGCATAATGGTAAAATATTGTTGATTGTCCATAATACGTTCCCACTCTCGTAACCGCTCCTAAACTCTATAAAAGAGGGACATAGGCAGCGGCTACCAGGGGAATACACACAGAGAGGAGCACATACAGACAGATAGAGAGAAAGAGGCTAGAATTTTCAAGTCTTTGAAATTCAAGAGTAGAGTGAGAGAAATATAAGCTTCTCGTGTCGTTGTGCTAGAGCTTTATTATTGTTCAACTCTCTAAGTTGTTCGCAGTAATTTGCAAGTCTTTGAAATTCAAGAGCAAAGTGAGAGAAATAGAAGCTTCTCTTGCTGTTGTGCTATAGCTTTCTTATTGTTTAACTCTCCAAGTCGTTCGCAGCATTCCCTATATTTTTTTGTCTTTGTGTGCAATTTTCTGTTGTCGTGTGCATTTCTTCATCGTTGTCACTTTTTTAATTAAGGGTTGCTTTGTAATTGGCATGTATATTTTTATTTTAGGTATTATATTAAATATTGTGCATGTGTAATTATTTATTTGTTATATTAAATTTTAATTGTTAGATATAGTATTTATTTTTGGATTTATGTAGTGGACCTAACTAGTTAGTTTAGATGCATGAACCCAACATTTATTTTAGTTTGATTGAGCTAAATAACTAGGCCCATTCATTAGGAGGATTAATTAATTAGTGAAACTATTAGACTAGAACCTTCCTAAGGGGTATTTTGGTTATTTCATAATATCTTGGGAGAGGGGTTAGGGTCGGCCACCTTTAGGAGGAGAGAGAGTCTTTCTCTTCTCATTTTCCATTTCCATTTAGATCTAGAATTTTTTTCCCTTTTCAATTTCTTCATTCCCTCCCCATTTACTACTCAATTTCTTCTCAAATTTCTTCCCTATTATTTATTGGAGGCTACTACAATAAGGATCTACAAGAAGGAAGCAAGGATCTACAAAAATGAGGCTACATTTATCATTTAGAGATTTTTATTAGGAATCCATCTCTTAATAGGTATATTTTAGTTTTCTCTCTTTAATTAGGTTCTAAATCTGAGATTTAACCATAAGAAACTACCCCACATGCATAGGCTACCCATAGGAATTGGAATTAGGTTCATAGGATACCAATGAAGGAAGTTATGGATATTTTTGTATCAATTTTGGGAGAATTCAGAGATTGGCACATTGTGTGTTTATTAATTGGTCAAGACCAAATTAATGTGTGTTTGATTATTTGTGACTAGTATCGTGTCCACAATTGGATATGTGTAGGCCGTATCCCGTCAATTTGGTGATACGAGTTATTTTTGGAGGGTTTTCTTCGACACGGGGATTTGTGCATGTCACTCTTGACACAGACACGTAGTTGATTTAATTATTCTTCATATCATACATGATTAGTATTTTAGACTTGCTTATGTCCTTCGAGATGCATTTGGTTGTGTGGTGGAGCTGTGTTGCAAGCATATCATAAAATGAGTGTGATACGGATGCGGTGCACTCCACGTGTTTATTTTATTGTTCTTTAATTCATGTGACTTGTGTAATATACTATGTATGATATATATCTATGTATGTATGTATGTATGTATGTATGTATGTATGTATGTATCTATGAGTAAATGTAGCTAAGTATATATATCTATGTGGTTATGTGTATATATGAGATATCTATATGCATATATGTTTATGTATATATATATATATATATATATATATATATATATATATATATATATATATACCCCTATGTGTATATGTGTATCTATACGTATATATATATGTTTGTATATATGTATATATGTATGAGATGTTATATCTATATGTGTGTGGTATATATATATTTATATATGTATAGTTGAGAGCATGTATATATAGGTTGATACATATATAGGAGAGTATATATATATGTGTGTGTGTGTGCATATGGTTGTATTGTTTGTGAGTGTGTGGATATGGAAGTGGGGGAGGATGCAGTAGCAGTTACTGCTCACAGAGGGAGAGCTATGAGTATGCAGAGGGGGTCAGGCACCACTGTAGCACAGTAGCAGTATCAACACTGCAGGGAGCCAATTCAGTACAGCTGCACCAACTCTGAGCAGCTCGGGCATTCCACAGCAAAGAAAAGCAAGCAAAGCAATTTAGCAACCTTCACTGAAGAGCAAGGTATACTGTAGGAATTGAGAAGCACAGCAGCAAGAGTAAGGCAGGGAGCAGCAGCTTGCAGGACAGTACAATAGTGAAGAAACTGCACAGTGCAGTAGTGAAGAAACTGCACAGTGCAGCAGTAAAGAAACAGCAGTGTACAGTGGCATCAACTCGAGCCACTGTAGCAGCAAGCCAGCAACTGAAGCCCTGCAGTAGTTGCAGCAAAGGCACAGCAAGAGAAGAACAAACTGCATTCAGGTAGCAGCAGCTCATGCAGTTCAGTGTGCATAGCAACTGAGGGTATCAACACAGTGGCAACATCTACATCAATGCACAGCAAGTATAGTTTTAGCACAGTAGCAGAGGTATGGTTTAGCTAGTGGGTTAGTATTCAGTTAGTTAGTATTAAGGTTAGCTAGTATTTTAGTATAATAGTTAGTTAAATGCATTGTTAGTGGAATAGTTAGTAGATATGGGTAATGGTTAGCCTAGTAGCTATTGTACTATATGTATCTATGTATTTTGGTATTGGTAGTAAGTTATTATGTAGGTATATGTATCTATGTATTAGTATATAATATATATATGTTAGTAGTTAGTAGTATTTAATAGTTAGTATGGTTAGATATAGTTTAGTATTTGGGAGTTAGCTATATATTAGCTTTACACTAAGATTTGAATTACCTTGGGATACCAAGGTAATGTCAAGGTAATTGGTCGATACTCAAAGTATTAGGTTTGAGTATCTAGATAGGTGTGTAAGTAGTGAGATACGTATTGGTTCAAAGTCAAGGTATCCTCTTTGCATTAATTAGCTAAGATACTATATATATTGTCTTGTATATACATATAAATTACTATTTTTATATCTAAAACTTATGTATCTTGCGATACGGTATTTAGTTGTGTCTTAGTATCTTAGCGCAGCTAGTATGGCTTAGTTTCATAGTGTGTAGACCTAGTATCCTAGAGTTGGACTCTTACGACCTAGAAATAGCCGAGTTGACCATGTTTGACTGTCTTGACTTAGAAATGGCTTCATGACCTAGAATTATACTAGTTTAACTTATTTTTATTCCCGAACCTTGTATTGATACAATATACCATATATAGGTCTGTGTGATTCCAACTTAAGCATCGAGAGACACACCTTGCTCAGGACTTCAGGCGAGTACATTTCTCTATTAGTTTTTATTTTATAATAGTGTATATATTTCATATTCTAGAACTATATTCTTGATTCCGACACAGTGGTTTCACGGACTGGTACTACATGGATTCCGTCAGGAGATGTTATCCCCTACCGTGTTCAGCGAGTACTCCTGCACATGTATTTTATCGTGTGTATTGGGTATGGATTATTATATTTTGTGTTCGCACACTGCTCGTATTCAGTGTGCTTATTCGTGTACACACACTGCTCGTGTTTAGTATGATTATATTCGTGTACACCCATTGCTCGTGTTTAGTAGTCATATTCGTGTTTGTAACGTGTCGTGATTGGATCCATTGGTATTAGTTGGGGATGGGGGAGTAGGAGTTGATTATGTGATCAAAGACCATTGTTATTCGTATATATACCGATTACATACCACACTTATAATCGACTTACCTTATTGATCATGTTCAACCTAAATCGATCACATAATGAACTTGTATTCTGAGGCACATTAGTTAGATTTTAGCTATTCTTTATATTGCAGATATTCATATTATTTGTTTTCTATTCCAGTATATTATATGTTTCCTCTTGTTCATTTCATTCATATGTTTAGTTATCTTGTATTTCATTTCTATTATCTGTTTTATATGCTCGATTATGCATTTGAAACTGCTTTCAGAGGTATGTACTTCGCTTCAATCCTGACTGGATTTTTTTTTCCAGATGATTGGCTCATAGATCAGTGTCCTATATTCTACGGACTGCAGGATGGTATACCTTTAGAGGGTACTCCTGTAGACCAGGAAGACTTAGTTGCAGAGCCTGAGGAGGTTTAGTTTATATTTTGGTAGACTTGTATTAGACTATTGTTGAGATTTATGGCATGTATATTATTTCAGACTTGTGGATTGTATTTTGTTTCTTTACTTCGCTATTTCATTCATGCTTTATCTTCCTTAGTTTGCATTATAATTGAGTTTAGTTATATTTGTGAGATACAATATTGTTCCTCCGTTTGGAGTTGAGATGATTGGCAAGTACCAAATTTATATTGTTGAGATGTTAGTTAGTTAGTTAGAATTGATCCAGACAGCTTTCTACCGCCGATGCTGTGGCGTAGGCTGGGCGTACCCACGTACTTTTGCCCAAATATTCGGGTGCGGGTCGTGACAATCTTCGAGTGGTCCAAGGAGTAAAGTGATCGTTAGTAGATCAGATCTCTACAGCTATACTTTCCAAATTAATTGTACTTAGATTCCTGTTTAGGATCTTTTTTGTACTTTTCTTTCTTTTCAACAGTTTTTAACACAAAAGTTTCGTAGAAACTTTTCCTCGCAAACAGTCCCGCATTGGGGCGCCGCATATTCTTTGGAATATGGTCTAGGTTTATACCTGCATACACAAGTGACTACAACTCACGTAGGAAATCGAATCTGCCTTAACCAAGACCCATGTTTCGTCGTTCCAGCAAAAAAGAAAGGGGACAAGCCTATCATTTTAGGAAAAGTTGAAGGACGCCGGGACTTCGTCTTAGAAGATCCATAACCAGAAAGCGGTAGAATGCAGCTTCATCGCTACAGCATACAGACCAAACGTATTCTCCAGAAGATGGGATACGATCTGAAAAGCGACCATGGCCTGAATTATGGGATGGGACGACGCTTACCACTACACCACTTTACCTCCAAGGGTAATCCTGACACGTATTACCATTGAATTGGTCATGGTTTGGGATATGTCACGCCTCCTACAACTCTAGAAGACTCAGAAGAAGAAGAAGATAAAACACAGTCTCACTCTTCACAGTCTTCCACATGGGACTCTGACACCAGCATCGAAGACATACTTAAAAAAATATTATCCATCAACATGGTGTCGGCAGATCTAGACGAGGACGATGAGTGCCCCATCGAACTCTGTGAAGTAAAAGCGTGGGCTCAAAAGCTGGAATCTTTATGGGAGTTATGGTTCGAGCAGCGAGAACCTCCTACTAAAGATGAGGTCATATAAGTTGATTTGGGTGACAACGTTGCTCATAAACCCATCTTCATTAGCAAAAATCTCTCGACGGAAGAGTATGAATCTCTTGTCCATGTGGTAAGGGAATACATCAAAGTCTTCGCTTGGAACTACAAAGATATGCTGGGTTTGGACCCATAAATCATAATGCATAAACTCAATATCCTGCCAAATGCCAAACATGTAAAGAAGCAACAACGGCAGTTCCGTCCAGACATTATGGACGACATCGAAGCTGAGGTGAATAAGCTAATAGCAAGCGACATTATCCGTAAGGAATAACATCCGGACTGGGTAGCTAACATCGTTTCCATCATAAAAAAGAACGATAAAATCCGAGTGTATCTACTTTCTTGTTTTGAACGCAGCTTGCCCTTTCCCTCTCTCGATCACAGATGCGATGATCGACAACACTTGTGGTATCGAGCATATGTCCTTCATGGACGGGTTCTCAGGTTATAACCAAATCAAGATATTTCCAGACGATGAGACGTCGTTCTGAATGCCAATAGGGATGTACTGTTATACTGTGATATCCTTCGATCTAAAGAACGCAGACGCTATATACCAACGAGATATGATCACTATATTTCGGGACCATCTGTGCAAGAAAGTGGAATATTATGTTGATGATATCGTTGTCAAGAGCCATTTTCAAGACAATCATCTCCATAACCTAAAAATGGTATTCGATTTAATACGAACCCACCAGCTCAAAATGAACCCCCTACCAAGTCATTTTTAGGAGTCTCCAGCGGTAATTTTCTTAGCTTTATCATAACTTCAATGGGTATTCATATTGACCCTGAGAAGACTAAGGCTATCCTAGATATGCATCCTTCGAAGAACCTGCGAGAGCTTCATAATTTTTAGGGAATACTGGCATACATTAGAAGATTCATAGTCAATCTCTCTGGAGGATGTCGACCCTAGACTAAAAAATGCCAGCTATTATTTGACGAAATTAAGAAGTATCTCAACAAATCTCCTGATGTTGGTGGCCATAGTCGTAAAAAAAGCCCTTTTTACTCTATGTTCGGGCAATGGAGCATTTCCTCGGGGCACTTCTGATCGAAAATAGTGAGGATAGCTATGAGCAATCTATCTATTATCTCAGCAGAATAATGATCTGTGCAGAACATAGATACAATCCGGTCGAGAAAGAGTATCTGGCTCAAGTATTTGTTGTCCAAAAGACCTGCTATTACTTAACAGGGCAAACCATCCATGTGATCTCTCAAATTAACCCTCTTAGAGTCCTCATGACCAAGCCAGGAGCACTTAACTCTTACCTAGATACATAGGCAATCCTACTGTTACCTTATGACATATTATTCATCCCGTAAAAGGCTGTCAAGTGCCAAGCATTGGTCAACTTTCTGGCAGCTCATCTGGTACCAGCAACTTCAAAACTCTATGAAAAAATCCTTGACAAGGTGCTGGATTCTAACATCGTCACGACAAGAGAATTAGTTTGGCGAATGATCTTCGAGGGTGCTTCCAAAACAAGACCCAAAGGCAACATCGTTGCTGGAGTCGGGATAGTGCTGATCTCTTCCGACTACCTAGTCATCCATCGTGCATACTCACTTACGGAGTCATATTCTAACAATGTGGCAGAGTACAACTCTTTCATCATAGGGTTCCAATTGGCTAAACAATTAGAGGTCAAGTTTTTAGAAGCCTATGGAAACTCCAAACTAATATTCAGTCAAGTCTGAGGCAAGTACGAGGTCCACCACGAGGATCTACTCCCTTACCACCAAGCGGTCGTCGACATAATTTTTACTTTTACAGAGTTCTTCATAGAATATATACCATGACTGTAGAACATTAAGGCTGATGCACTCGCTGGCCTCGCTATTTCTTTAGCAACTCCAATCAAAATCCACCTATTGGTTATGGTGGTGTGAAAAGAACTGGTCTGCCCAAGGAATAACTTATGCTTAACTCTAAATCACTCTATAGACATAGATACCAATGTTAAAGATTAGAGACTCTCATTTTTGGACTATATTGTTTACGAAATCCTTTCAGACAACCCAAAGGAAGCCACATCCATTAGAAGATGCTTCCTTCGGTTCTACTATGATACATCCACTAAGATGTTATACCGTCTCTCCTATGACAGGCTCATGTTGTGATGCCTATCAGACGTAGAACCAAAGCAAGCTATCCGAGAAGCTCACGATGGTATTTGTGGTGCCCATCAACCCGGACCTAAGCTTCAAGATCGCCTACGATAGGCTATTATTGGCCAACGATGGTGTGAATGCCATTAATTATACAAAGAAGTGAAGGATGTGTCAAATCTATGCCAACTTCATCCACTAACCCTTAGAGTTTCTACACCCGATTGTTGCGTCTTGGCCGTTCGAAGCCTATGGAATGGACATCATAGGGCCGATCAGTCCACCATCGTCTAAGGGGCACTGATTCATCCTGGCCATCACAGACTACTTTTCTAAATGGAGGAAGTCGTTCCGCTCGCAGAGGTAAAAATGTCAAACGTGATCAATTTTCTTAAATATCACGTCATCTACCGCTTTGACTTGCCCCACAGGATCATTTACGATAATGGTCCACAGTTTGTAAGCCACGCTTTCTTCCAGTTTTATGATAAAAATCAAATTCAAAATGTAGCTTCAACCGCCTATAATCTAGCAGCAAATAGATGCAAACAGATTGGTCGAAGCATTCAACAAGACCATCATCAAGCTCCTCAAAATATTTGTTTTCACTAACAAACATGACTGGAGTGAGAAGCTGGGCAAATGTCTATGGGCCTATCGCACAACGGTCTGAACGCCTACTAGCAGCACACTGTTCTCTTTGGTCTTCGAAAGCGAGCTTGTGCTTCCTTTGGAGACCCAAATTCCTTCTCTTTGGGTAGCCTTCACCCACTAGCTGACTGCCAAAGACAACTATTGTCGACGTTGACAAGAGTTGGAGGCACTTGATAAAAAATGCCTATTGGCTCAGCAGCGAAGCGAGCTGTATCAAGCATGACTCTTCGTGGCCTTTAAAAAGAAGATGAAGGAAGGGACATTCCAGTTCGGTGATCTCGTCCTAACCGTAAGGAGACCAATGGTCATGACCCACAAGATGGCGGGAAAATTCTAACCCAAATGGGAGGGTCCCTTTGTAGTAGAGACGGTCTACTCCAGCAGCGCATACAAGGTCGCTAAGCCTAATGGTGACTTGCTCATGATGCCAATCAACGACATATTCCTAAAGAAGTATTATGCCTAAAATTAGGCACACAAAAAATAAGGATGATCACGACTGATGTCTTCCCTAGCCAATTATTTTCTTCCGTAGAACACGGACAAATCTGTTATCTGTACTCGGGAGTCCCGAGTACGCAATGGGTAATGGATCCACAAAACTTCTCTAAGTTGAATGGTTCACGTCCATATCAACTCTGAACTATAAGCCGTCTTTTCCATCAAAAGAAGAGAGTCATGTGCATACTACCTCTAACTCATCCTATTTCTTGTTATCTCCACAAAATTAAGTAGTTCACGTCAACATTACCTCTGAACTATAAGCTATCCATGTTCTCCGGTAAAAGAAAGTAGTTACGTCCATATCACCTCAGACTCATTTTCTTTTCCCTTTATAAAAATACTTACTTAGCCACAAACAAACTTGCTTGACTATCTGTTCTACATCACAGTATCCCTACCATCATAGATGATGTCTCCACCAAATTTACTTAATGGAACTACTCTAACCTATCACGTTCATACTACCTCTAGTAGGGCTTAGCGTTATTGCCGTGATAATGTTATACTACTTTCATATTACCACTGGTATAATAGTCACAGCCCAGATATCCAAAGCAACAAGAAGAGTTCTAAACAGAAAATAAGGCAAAATTTTCAGTAATATTCAAGATCATGTGTACATATGGAAGTCCGTTACATTAAAGGATTTTTTATTAATATTCAAGATCATGGGTACATTTGAAAAGAAAGAGACCCCTCTGTACTATTTCTGGTTCCAAAGCGTGTGAAGCCGATAACTCAACGTATTCTGGGTCATTACTTCAGCAATACTCCTCAGTATAAGCCACAGTACGAGAAAAGAATTCATACTGATGGATAGTAAGGAAACTTGCAACACAGAGCCAAGAGGCCTAACTTTATCATTTGAAAGGATGTAACTAGAAATCCTTGTTAGGATAACTAGCCACATCTCTTCCACGCAGAGGCGCTGCCAGGACCCGACCCGATATCCAGCCAGCATAACTTGGCCACGTACGGGGAATAGCTACAGTGAACTGGGTTAGAAGATCGCGAACAATCCTCCGGGTAATATGCTTGTTCATCACGAACAATGACAATTAGATATCATTCCATTCTCCATCAGGACTCGAGCAGAAAACCCTTGCAAGATGAGAACACACAAAAAGTCAGAATATTGGCAAAGAAAATAAATGTCAGAAGGCGCACATCTGTAAGAACATGCGCCACTCTCACGACAATCTAGCCATTCATGCGCTCGAGGGAGAATGCACCCATGCAATGTGGTCATGCATAACTGCTCAGCACATGCCTCAGGTGAGTATCTGGGGATAGTGTCACCCATGCTACCGAGAAAGAATTCTCGCTGATGGCGCATCTTCAGGACGAAGCCTCTCGGCAACGACCATGCGCGTCACCCCAAAGGGGGTGCTTACGCACGAACGGGCAATTTTTTGTCCATGTGAACACACATTGCCAAAGTATCCAAGTGACCCAAGAATGGAAAGCGAAAAGCTTTGCTCCTCACCTCCACCAAAGGCAGATGCATGGTTGACTATCAGAGGGAGGGGATCAACGAACGGCTCAACCGATCTTCCCACGCTCAGTTGCGGCAGAGACATTGGACGAAAGGGAGAAGTGATAATCTCTCTCCCCCTAGCCCTTTATTTATAGAAAAAAACCATTAATGGCTCATGAATTGCTAGGTGCCTAAACCATGGGATGAATCTGACATTTAATGGATGAATCTTTGCCTAAAAAATGGCCAGTCATCGCTAACACCCTATCAGTAGCAAGGCAACATCTGATGCGCCAAACAATATGATGCGCCAAATGGATGAATGCACTAAGCGGTAGATATCTCGTACATGCGTCACAACAACATATGCGCTGCAGCAACACATGCGCTTATCCCCTCCATGCTTTTGTTCAAAGTATTCCAAACTTAAAAAGTTTAAGTTTAGAAACTTTGAAGGGGTTCTTGTAGAAACAAAGAAAATCTACACCATGCGCCAAAGTGGTCCAGATCCATACGCCAGAGCAGTCAATAGCAATGCGCCATCAACAATCCAAGTAGTGTTTTAGCATGCCAAGCAGCGTCATGCGCTACAAATTCTTCAGTGTGCCCATGTACCAAGCAGCGTCATGCGCTACTATTTCTTCAGTGTTTCCATGTCCCAAGCAGCGCCATGCTCTACTACTTCTTCACTGTTCCCATGTATCGAGTAATGCCATGCACCACTACTATCCATCAACCCCCATTGTCGAACGGCCGTATTCCCAAGGTGTAGATCAGAATTGTTATAACTAGAGAATGTCACATATCATGAGTGTTATGGGCATCAGCAACCCCAAATCTCGAGCAACCACGTGGCCACCTAGTACAACATGCGCTGCCACATAATATACGCGTATACATACATAGAGGTTTTCTAAGGCTATAAATAGTGGGTGCTTCCCACATTCAAAAGAGGACCAGAACAACCACCATGAAAAGAGAGAGAGGAGAAGAAGACCGAAGCGCCACTCGAAGCCTCGTCAACCTCCTTGGTCTTGGATCGTCAACTGTAAAAACCCTAATCCTAAAAACCCTATTAATCTTTTTTTATTAATTATTAATTTAATTGTAGTAATTAGTGGCTAATTCAGAGAAATAGATTTTTATTAATTTTTATTTTAGGTGTTTGTGAACTTAGGGAATTTATGGGACCATTAGAAATGTTTTTCTAATTTATTCCATGTAGGAGATCCCGTGGACAATTGCTAGCTTAATGGTATGCAATAATATAATTTTTAGGATTTTTTTCTATGTATATATATATATATATATATATATATATATATATATATATATATATATATATATATATATGGCTTTTGAATAAAAAGAAAAAGAAATAAAAAAGGAAAGAAAAAGAAAAAAAAAGAAAAAGAAAAAGAAAAATAATTTACTAATGGATTAAACCCAAAACCCATTAGGATTCTTAAACCCAAACCCCTAGCCTAATTCCTACCCGCGCCCACAAGTTTCCAGCAGCAGCGGCAGGAATCAAGCCAGCGCTTTTGAGTCCCCCCCCTTCCTTAAACATATATATATACACCCTCTATTACAAACCCAAATTTCCTAACAAATTCTACCCATTAAAACACATCTACCCGTTACTACAAAACCCACCCGTGCGAGGAAAAGAAATAGCAGCAGGTAGCCGCATGTTTCATCCCCCCTGCCCTTATATTTATATATATATATATACAACTCTTTGACCAAACCCTAACCTAGATATCCTCCCTCTCCTCCACCCTCGACCGTGTCGCAGAGCCAGAGCCGCGCGGAGCCAACTCCGGCCGACCACGACGACCGCGCGTCCCGCGCGAGCACCGCGCCGCACAGAAGTTACATCAACTTACCTCTCTTTCCACGCGGTTTTCCGTCACCTCGCTCAACCAAACTCGACCCCGTCTTCTCCGGTATGATCCTCACCTATCCCCCTTCCATATATGTATGATAGATGACCTCGAACAGCGCGTAATCCTAGGCAAAAATAGCGTCCAAGTTGACGGAAAAAGACCACTTTTTGGTATCGCAGAAAACTGCGGTGATCACCTATGTTCCCGGGTACGTATCTCCCACCACAGAGATCAGAATCTAATTTTTCTTTTTGGTATGCGGAGACCACTTGACCTAGTTTAATTTTTGTCAAACAACATTAGATTATTAACTGCTGTAGGTAGAATTAAATTCGTTAGAAAACCCCGAAAATATACTTTTTCCAAATTTCCAAAAGTTATGAAACGGAGCACGGCCAGCCAAACGGGACCACCCCGCCAAGTACCAAGTGTACCAAACGGTGCGCGCAGTATACCCGGACACGTGAGAGTTTACAGAAACTAATTCGGACGCGTGTGCGCGTCGAAATCAGCCCGTATCCGCGAACAAATCCTGTATCGTAACTTTTGCGAAAGCTGTGCGCATTTTATACACGCTCGTCAGATTGAGACGAAACTTGTACGACTAGACTCATGATATCGCGCTGGTCCTGTGACCCAATTTTTATGCAATTCTGAGATAGTTGACCAAGTCGCCAATTGGCGGGCCCTATGGTTGACTTTTTGGGCAAAATTGTGTTCGGCTCATCGGATTCCACATTTGGATATATCGTTGAGTTCGTATTAACATTTAGAGTTTGTTTGACCTATAATTTGTCCCATTTAGAGACTGTTACCCTTGGCACATTTTTCGGTGCAAAGTGGGCCACACGTGGACCCCGGTTATACTCGAAATTACCGTTTTGCCCCTATGTCCAAATTGGACGAAAAGGAAGTGCTTTCTATCTATTTTGCTTATTCTGGGAACGTTGGTGATATTTATTTCTGCATCCGGAGATATTTTTCTGAGGCCATGGCTTCTGATCCTGTGTGTTGGACTTCTGGACGTTATAGTTTGCAGCTTTCTTACCAGGCAAGATATCTTACCAAATTGCTTATAGTATTTTGCATGCTTAGTATATTTCTGTATATTTATTGAATTTTTGTTTATTTATTGCATGTGTAGTTCCTTTCAGTTATTACTATATATTAGATATGTTGACACACACTTGACACTTAGTATCATGAGAGGACAATCATTAGGCGTATGTGCTTTTAACCACTCTGGTAAACCATAGTATATAGCTCACACTATGGGCGTGTGTCGCACTGGCCGCTACCCCCGCGGTATGTCGATTACTGGAGTCTCGCTGGTCGCTACCCCCACGGTATGTCAATTTCTGATGTCCACTGACGAGTGTATGAGTTGTGAGGTAGATCGAGTAGCCTATCCTTGCCCATACGTTGAAAAGTTGTCCTCATTTGCATTCATATAGATTGTCTTGTACAGCGTACTTATATATTTTCAAACATTATGCATGTTTACTGTATTCAAATTGGCTTGCTTCTATGTATCTTGTTACGTCCCTCTGAGGATCTGTTCCCTTTCCAGGTGTATCTGTTCTTGAGTATTCGCAGGAGCGCAGATTCGGATGGTTATATATGTTTCGAGGATGTCTTCTCTTCGAGCCCGTGATTGTTAGCTGGTATTCTTATATTGTGTTTATTGTGTTATACTTTTCCATTCGAGTTGGTAGTGGATTTGTTTCCATCCAACTATCATCTTTAGATACTTCTTATTGAGATCTAGTTATATAGATGTTGGTTATTTATTTATATTAATTTTCGTGGATGAGATTTAGTTTGTACCCTGTGACTTGTGATAGATTTTATACCACTTGTGGATTTGATATTCATATTACAGCGTACGTATGGGTTATGGTTTCCATATATTGGAGTTGCCATATCCATGCGGCTGGCATGCTTATGTGTCCTAGTCCTAGGTATTTTGGGACTGGGGCATGACATATTTTTGTGGTGGTCCATGCAGGTCGAGAGCATATTATCTCGGTTATATTAATGTACCGAACAAGCCTGCACCTAGGAATAGAGCATAGGATCTCATCCACAATTGACTATGATTCGCCCTCCTTCCAGTCCATTATATTTGTATAATTGTATCCTGCTTGATTCCTATACTTCCCTAATAATTCCTTGAGTATAGCCCCCTCTTAGAATATAGAATTCTATGTTGTTAGATGATAAGTAGGGTAACCTTCCTATTAAGAGTACAACTAGTATGTTGACACACCATTAAGTTTAGAATATCTAGTAAATCCTAGAATTCCTTGTCTATAGATTGGTTACCATTACCCCTTGATGTATTATGAGGACTTGTGAGTAGTATAGACACTACTAGAGTTAGTTAGAAGTTCCACCATAATGTTTGACCCTAGTATTGAGGAACCAATAGAAAACCAAAATTGAAAATTAGGACTAAACCTAACCTTCATAGTTAGATAAGTATTGGAGAACTATAAACTTAGATCATCGTCTTATTATTAGTAGATAGCACCTTAGGAAGCCTAGAGGTATGTAACTAACACTTTTTCCTTGATCCTACCTCGAATATAGCAACTAGGATACCACTTTCCCCTAGAAAACCATAATGCTATCTAGAGCCCCCTATTTTAATTTCATATACTGTTCCTCTGCGACCTTAGCGTCACTAATTGCACGACGACTAAATTTTATTCTTCTACTCTTCATCTTTCAACTCGTGCCATCTGACACTTCTGATTGTAGGCCAGGTAATTTATTCTGTGTTAAGGACATATAGTTGCTGGGATTATAGTGGTTAATGTTAAATTTTGAAATTGTGTGCTTAGTAGTTAGAACTTGATGGTTTAAGCTATTCTTGTAGATTGAGACATGGTGCTTATCCCTTAGTTTTAAATTGCGTAACATGTACCCCACCTCAATACGAGTTATATTTCCTTTCCCTTGAGGCCAGTAACTGTTCTATTCTTACTATTGACACTTGCACTAAGACTAAGACTTAGGACGACCATAACCTATGTAATGAAAGAGGATACCCTAATAAGTGCCAAGACCCCTTCTCGTAGACCTTAACAGGAGTTTCTACGGTATCCTTAAGACAATTATAGTATTAGTTTATTGTTATAAGTTGGGTAGTATACCTCACAACCTAGTATCATATAGTCTTTTGCCCTATTATTGAAGTGTAGCTGAATGACATTAACTATGTGCTAGCATAAGAAGATAATATTTCATCAGATTGTAGAGCTTAGAAGCTCATACCCCTATTTGGTCGACTATCAACTTAGACAAGGAGTTAGTATGACAGCTGTAGAGATTGTAAGAGTCTTATCTTCTTTGAGGACTTGGATTATTTTGTAACTTCTCTCATCATAATCTAGCGTACTTATATTTTATGTACTACCTTGATTTATGCTGCTATTATAGCCTAGTTTTTGCAAGCTTATTCTTTTATCGAGCTTGCTCATGACATATGTATCATTGGGTGCACACAATGCTACAATTGCCTAATCAGAATCGGTGTATTAAGGTCTAGCTAACCTTAGTACGCTTGGTTCGCTCTTCGTATGACTACTTTACGTGGATTGAGATATATGGTAGTAGACGAATATACTTGCCCCTAGACATGTCTAACATATCATATCGGTTACATAATTGTACTGATACGAGCATATAAATAAAAAATTACCAAAATAGGATTTTAATCCATAACTGCCCTGACAACTCTCTTTTCGAATTCTTTAATCTTTTTTAACCTCGTACTTGTATTCTATCACCTTCACCCTGAATTCTTTATTATTGCTCTCCGTCTTCCCTTATTTCGGAAAGGCAAAATCTCGTACTTGGTATAAGTTGACACACTGATAGTACTAGATATACCCCATAAGGCTAATCACATGACTTAGTGACGCTCTTTTATAATTGATTAAGGGCATATCATAGGTGATATGTTTGGTGTTAAAACTTTGAGGATTGAATAACATGATTAAATAATTTGAGGAATAGTTTTTCTAGATGTATAGCCTTAGGTGATAGATGGGTAAATTTTAAGTTGGGTAGATTGTTAAACCCTCACCCAAAATTGGACCTACTTGGCTGAGATAGTGAGACTAAGGCTAGATTGAGTCCGGTTAGAGATAGAATACGGTATTTTATTTAATTTTGCAATAATTATATCACTTAGCGCACCTTACCGTGCTTTTATAATTGGAGCACTACATAGCCACTGCCTTCCTACAAATGCCACACCCTTATCCTAGACGTGCCCATCTTCCATTCTGACCTTGTGCAACTTATAATTAAGTTCCCTTGTACTACACTTTGGTCGCGCAACATCGCCCACTCCTTTAAACCTAACCTTGCATTTTAATCAATGCAAATCTTATACCATCTTGACATTCTATCGTGGCTTAGTTTTAAGTTCGGGGACAAAATTTTTATAAGTTTGGTAGAATATAAAAACCCTAATCCTAAAAACCTTATTAATCTTTTTTTATTAATTATTAATTTAATTGTAGTAATTAGTGGCTAATTAGGAGAAATAAATTTTTATTAATTTTTATTTTAGGTGTTTGTGAACTTAGGGGATTTATAGGACCATTACGAATTTTTTTCTAATTTATTCCATGTAGGAGATCCCGTTGACAGTTGCTAGCTTAATGGTATGCAATAATATAATTTTTAGGATTTTTTTCTATGTATGTATATATATATATATATATATATATATATATATATATATATATATATATATATATATATAGCTTTTGAATAAAAAGAAAAAGAAATGAAAAAGGAAAGAAAAAGAAAAAAAAAAGAAAGAAAAACAATTTACTAATGGATTAAACCCAAAACCCATTAGGATTTTTAAACCCAAACCCCTAGCCTAATTCCTACCCGCGCCCACAAGTTTCCAGCAGCAGCGGCAGGAATCAAGCCAGCTCTTTTGAGTCCCCCCTCTTTCCTTAAATATATATATACACCCTCTATTACAAACCCAAATTCCCTAACAAATTCTACCCATTAAAACCCATCTACCCGTTACTACAAAACCCACCCGCGCGAGGAAAAGAAATAACAGCAGGTAGCCGCACGTTCCATCCCCCCTCCCCTTATATTTATATATATATATATACAACTCTTTGACCAAACCCTAACCTAGATACCGCAGATCCAGAGCCGCGCGGAGCCAACTCCGACCGACCACGACAACCGCGCGCCCCGCGCGAGCACCGCTCCGCACAGAAGCTACAACAACTTACCTCTCTTCCCACACGGTTTTTTATCACCTCGCTCAACCAAACTCGACCCTGTCTTCTCCGATATGATCCTCACCTATCCCCCTTCCATATCTGTATGATAGATGACCTCGAACAGCGAGTAACCCTAGGCGAAAATATCGTCCAAGTTGACGAAAAAAGACCACTTTTTGGTATCGCAGAAAACTGCGGTGACCACCAATATTTCCGGGTTCGTATCTCCCACCACAGAGATCTGAATCCAATTTTTCTTTTAGTATACGGAGACCACTTGACCTAGTTTAATTTTTGTTAAACAATATTAGATTATTAACTGCTGTAGGTAGAATTAAATTCGTTAAAAAACCCCAAAAATACACTTTTTCTATATTTTCAAAAATTGTGAAACGGAGTGCGCCCCGCCAAACAAGATCTCTCCGCCGTGTACCAAGTGTACCAAACGGTGCACGCAGTGTACCCGGACAAGTGAGAGTTTGTGAAAACTGATTCGGACGCGTGTGCGCGTCGGAATCAGCCCGTATCCGTGGACAAACTCCGTATTTTAACTTTTGCGAAAGCTGTGCGCATTTTGTACACGCTTGTTAGATTGAGACGAAACTTGTGCCACTGGACTCATGGTATCGCTCTGGTCCTGTGACCCAATTTTCACGCAATTCTGAGATAGTTGACCAAGTCACCAATTGGCGGGCCCCATGGTTGACTTTTTGGGCGAAATTGTGTTCGGCTCATCGGATTCCATATTTGGATATACCGTTGAGTTTGTATTAACATTTAGAGTTTGTTTGAACTATAATTTGTCCCATTTAGAGACTGTTACCCTTGGCATATTTTTTGGTTCAAAGTGGGCCACACGTGGACCCCACTTTTATCCGAAATTACCGTTTTGCCCCTGTGTCCAAATTGGACGAAAAGAAAGTGCTTTCTAGCTATTTTTCTTATTCTGGGAACGTTGGTGATATTTATTTCAGCATCCAGAGACATTTGTTTTAAGATCATGGCTTCTGATCCTGTGTGTTAGACTTTTGGACGTTACACTTTGCAGCTTTCTTATCAGGCAAGATACCTTGCCAAATTGCTTACAGTATTTTGTATGCTAAGTATATTTCTGTATATTTATTGAATTTTTGTTTATTTATTGCATGTGTAGTTCCTTTCAGTCATGACTATATATTAGATATGTTGACACACACTTGACACTTAGTATCGTGAGAGGACAATCATTAGGCGTATGGGCTTTTAACCACTCTAGTAAACCATAGTGTATAGCTCGCACTACAGGCGTGTTCGCGCTGGTCGCTACCCTCGCGGTATGTCAATTTCTGATGTCCACTGACGAGTGTGTGAGTTGTGAGGTAGATCGAGTAGCCTACCCTTGTCCATACGTTAAAAAGTTGTCCTCATTTGCATTCATATAGATTATCTTGTACAGCGTACTTATATATTTTTAAACATTATGCATGTTTACTGTATTCAAATTGGCTTGCTTCTATGTATCTTGTTACGTCCCTCTGAGGACCTGGTCCCTTTACATGTGTATCTGTTCTTGAGTATTCGCAGGAGCGCAGATTTGGATGGTTATATATATTTTGAGGATGTCTTCTCTTCGAGCCCGTGATTGTTAGCTGGTATTCTTATATTGTGTTTATTGTGTTATACTTTTCCATTCGAGTTGGTAGTGGATTTGTTTCCATCCAACTAGCATCTTTAGATACTTCTTATTGATATCTAGTTATATAGATGTTGGTTATTTATTTATATTGATTTTCGTGGATGAGATTTAGATTGTATCCTGTGACTTATGATAGATTTTATACCACTTGTGGATTTGATATTCATATTACATCGTACGTATGGGTTATGGTTTCCATATATTGGAGTTGCCATATCCATGCGGCTGGCATGCTTACGTGTCCTAGTCCTAGGTATTTTGGGACTGGAGCGTGACATCAAGGGAGTAAATGAACCGCTACAGAGCTCTATCTCCACCGTCACACTTGTCCAGATATTTTTTTTTGTACTTAGATCCTTCTATATTAGGGATTATTTTGTACTCTTTGTCAATTCCCAATCAATAAAAAGTTAGCCCGACTTTAATTTTTTGGCGATGTCGACAACCACACGTAAGACTTATGGATATCCCAAGTCGTCCACATACAAAAAACTAGTATTCTAAAACACACTGTACACGTGACTTGATTACTGTTGCTACTTGTCTAGTGGTCATCTTCTCTTGAGTATACTTCTATACTGTTATCATGTCATTATTGTACTCTCATTTGTTATACCGTAGCATGCCTATAGTTCCTCTCTTTTTACTATTATTTCTTCCATGCTGGTATATTATATTGTGTAGCATTATAGTAATATTGTACCAATCTTGATTGGATAACTATTTTTCAGCTTTAAACGACGTAATTTGCCCCGAGATCTATGGTGAGTACCTTGGTGACACTAACGTTACCAATGTGCCGGTTGCTTCTACATATGTAGAGTAGCATATTTCCTTACGCTTTTTCATATTATTCTTAGCTAGTTGGCTTAGTGGACTTTAGTTTTAGTTGAATTTATTTTATTTCTGCCGAGTTTGTCCCCGAGACCATCGAAGTTGTAGCAAATTATTTCTTTAAATTATTTATTGAGACTATTAGTAATTTTCTTGTCATGTCTTAGTTGTGGATGATATGTGTATCTAGCTACTTATTATAGACCATTATTATCAAAGACAACGTACTACCACCGATACTGTGGCATAGGCTGGGCTTGGCCACGTACTCGTATCCCAAAAGTGGGAGTGGGTCATGATAGAAACTCTGCAAAGATAGCTCATAGGTTCAGCTGATTAGTCTCTACTACAGGCTCTTCCGACTCATCTCCTAAAAATATTATTCAGTCAGGATGGAACAAGTACAAACACTGAAAGCAGTTCCAATACATGGTAGAGATTATAAAATATTAAATAGTAAAAAAAATATATGATGAGAAAAGTAAAACTAATATCATGGCATGGAAAGTAATGAGAAGTAGACAGAGAAAATATGGCATAACTTAATAAGTATAGAGTAAAACAGGAAAAAACTGTAACTAACCAAGTGTTTACTAGTTTTGCTTTGTGATTGGCCTGGGAAAAGTACAAGGTCTAATAAGATCTGGCTTAATTATACGTAAGGTGTATGATTGGCTATTCACAAGGTCTATACTACCATAAGGTTTAAGGGTATGATTACATATCTAGCTTGCACTTCTCCGCCCCCGACTAGTACAATGGATCTGAATAATGACACGTTGCGACACAAGAATCATAATACAAGGTCTAAATACATGCACAATGATCAAGGTCTAAATACTAACCAGAACAATAACATCTCATGACTAAGGATCCATGATATACCAATCCGTGTATCCAGTGTATCAGGAATCAAGTACAATATCACTAAAAACATATCATATAAGCTATAAAGTAAAGAAAACTATCATAGAAAGTACTCATCCATGGTCCTGAGTCGAAAGTATAAATCATAATTCGTATCGGAGTCCAAGTAACCTATATTATGAATTTACTGTGTCAATAGGTAAAAAGAAAACAATATCTACCTTAACTAGTAGGTTATTAGGTTTCTATGTCAATTTTAGGTCAATGGATTTATACTAGGTAGGTATCTAATTTAGGTTCTCCAGTACTACTAGGTTTGTGTATATGGTTATCTAAACCATTTCCAAGTTATCTTTAAATCTATATGTAGGCATACCCTATGGTATATGTACTAGGTTATATATATATATATATATATATATATATATATATATATATCACTAATACCTTAACCTTACCCTGATACTCACCCAACACTCAAGTATCTCATGGATACTCCCTCATAGGCACTATAGGATACCTATATTTATCTAGGATACACATCTAGAATAGCCGTGGATACCTCAAATTCTACCTATACCCTCACTGATACCAACATACCTATACTTGACACTTACCTATACCTAGGTATACTAATTGATATTCTACCTAGGAGACACCTGACACATGATGCTAAGATACTTACTTAGAAAACTCATTTACCAAAACTCACTCATGTGTATAATACACTCCTATAACCCTCTGATACTCCCAATGACACACACACACACACACACACAACACATTCTCTGATACTAATTGTCCACACATATACTCTGAGAGTTTAAACAATGTTTACACACTCCAATTTCGGATGTACTGCTGATGTGCACCTACTTATTACTGAATACAAACACAGAGAACACCCTATAGTTGCTACAGATACAATACTGCCCTCTCCTAGTTGTTGTTGCCACTGTGTTGGAGGCTTTGCACTATACTGCTTGAAGTGCCATGCCTAGAACCCTCTCTATTTGTTGTTGTACAAGTAACACTTGTAGGGCAGCTGATGCTGCATGCTTCTGCAGCAAGCAAATATTGTTGTTTCTAGTCCAACTTGCTACATCAAAGCACAGTATTCCCCTCCCCCCAAAGCTTATTAGGAAAGACTCTAAGGTTCTCCTAATATTGGTATATGTATCTATAGGTTCTTAGGACATCCCATGGAAAAATCCAATCCTCTAACATATATATTCTATAATATGCACTTGATACTCTCTGGTGCACATATATTCAGATTTTCTACTATGGTGCATAGTCCAACACCTACTGCTAAGTGGATGCAGTCCACACACACACACACACTTTAATGTACACTAAAAGCTATCCTACCTCTATGTGTACTGAAACCTGAAGACTGCATACTAAGATACACATCTAACACTATATATAAACACATGTGCACATCATCACTTGCACACTACACATCGCTCTATAATACTCTAGTTTAATGATACACACACACACAAAAGTATGATACTAATACCATCTCTCATTTATGACACTCATGCCACACACTAATGAATAAGTATTATTATGATCTAAAACATCATGAAATATATATATATATATATATATATATAGCAAAACTATTTATGTTGCATGTTGACAAATAGAAATAAAAAGTACATATATAATTTAACCCATAAACACCTAATTGACATATATGAACAAAAAAGCATATGGAAATCAAAATCTAACCATACATATCATGATATACCATGACACAAATACTAGGTATCCCATTTTTGACACTAGGACAGAAGCACAACACAAATTGGACACAAAATTCTCTTTGAAAATACAACACAAACACTTGGTGGATAAGTAGGAGTTGGTTATGTGATCAAAGCCAAACAGTATTCATGTGTATGTCGGTTATGCAACTCACGCATAACGGAGTTATCATAGTGTTTTTCATGTGCAACCTAAACCGATCACATAACAAACTTGTGCTCAAGGCACTTAGCTAGTATTCATGTTTTCTCACCTGCAGTTACTTTTCTACTACTTGTATTGTTCTCCAGTTTACTTTGCAGCTACTTATTGTGCTCCAGCATATATTTATTTCATGTGCGTATTGTATACTTTTCTATTGCTCGTCATATACACCTTACCATGTATTTGGAGTTGCTTTCAGAGTAATGTACTTCGCTCCAGTCCTGACTGGGCATATTTTTTCCAAAGGATCCTGAGGATTATTGCCCGACGTTCTACGGGCCGGGGGTTGACGAGGGTTGTGACCCCGAGACTGAGGATGAGTGTGCCGAGGAGACGCCGTTAGCGCCCTAGTTAGCTAGGTGGGTTTCCTGGGTTGTTCCCAGTGATTTATTTCTGGATGATTGTACTTATTCTTTTGATGCTGTGAGTTGTTGTAGACTATTATAGACTTGGACTGTATTTTGGATATTGTCTTGCTCTCTTTGGTTCTGGTTTCCTTTTGCTATCATATCGTGCTTTATTCTTTCCCTAGTTATTGTGATTGAGAGATTATATATATTGCGTGGTTGCCCTCCTTTTGGAGAGGTTATTGTCAGATTTTTGTGAGTTATAGATAGATGGTTGACCTAGAACGGACCTTACAGCGTTCTACCGCCGATTCTGCGGCGTAGGCTGGACTTACCCACGACTCATGCCCGAGTTTTCGGGTGCGATGAGTTGGGTATATATAAGGGTATATGTGTGTATGTGTGAATAGGTATGTATATAAATACGTAGGTATGTGTATATATATGTTAGATATATATTTTTAGCCTAGATTATAGCTAGATATATATATCTACATACTTAAATAGCTAACTAGATAGCTAGTTAGAGGGGTATTGGAGAGTATCTCAATACCTTGAGATATCCAAGGTATTGAGTTTCGAGCGGGGTATTTGAGAAATAGCCTAGGAATAGTATTGGAGTAATTTTTATATGCTTATGTATATATATTTACACGTGCTAGCATAGGTTTTAGCGGGTTTAGGCGGGGTGCGTGGCCTAGGGTGAGGTATCGGATACCGAGGGTATCCCGGTATCTCGAGGAGGCGAGTTTGAGAGTTTTCTAGCTTAATGAGCTCGGTTTGACCTAGAATTTCAGGAGCACCCTAGTTTGACCTAGCTTTGACCATAATTGTCCCCGTTGACCGTAAAAGTTACCGTTTGACCTATTTTTGACCTAGAGTTGACTTTTTGGACCCCGGGTTGACTTTTTGATCAAATTTTACCGGTTTGACCCGTTCGACCTAGAATATCCCTAGAAGCCTATTTTTAATTATTTTATATCAGTTTAGCTCCTTAGAACCCTGTTTAATTCTGCTTTTCGTAATAGGTTCTTGCGACACCGGTCCGGATCTCGATCCTCATCAGTTGCTCAGGACATCAGGCGAGTACCTACCTCTGATAGTTTCCATTTCATGATAGCGTTTATATCACCTATTCTAGGACTGTGATACTTGATTCTGACACTACGAGCTGGTACTAGTGGATCCCGTCATGAGATGCTATCCCCCTTACCATGTTCAGTGGGTACTCTATCACGTGTATTTCATCATGTGCTTCGGGTATTGATTCTCATGTGCTATCATGTGCTTCTTGTGCTCTCGCCTTCGTGTGTGCAAACTATTATCATGTACGTAGCGTGTTGTGGTTGGATCCAAGAGTATTAGTGGGGGAGGGGAGTATGAGTTGGTTATGTGATCAAAGCCAAACAGTATTCATGTGTATGTCGGTTATGCAACTCACGCATAACGGAGTTATCGTAGTGTTTTTCATGTGCAACCTAAGCCGATCACATAACGAACTTGTGCTCAAGGCACTTAGCTAGTATTCATGTTTTCTTACCTGTAGTTACTTTTCCACTACTTGTATTGTTCTCCAGTTTACTTTGCAGCTACTTATTGTGCTCCAGCATATATTTATTTCCTGTGCATCTTGTATACTTTTCTATTGCTCGTCATATACACCTTACCATGTATTTGGAGTTGCTTTCAGAGTTATGTACTTCGCTACAGTCCTGACTGGGCATATTTTTTCCAGAGGATCCTGAGGATTATTGCCCGACGTTCTACGGGCCGGGTGTTGACGAGGGTTGTGACCCAGAGACTGAGAAGGAGTGCGCCGAGGAGACGCCGTTAGCGCCCTAGTTAGCTAGGTGGGTTTCCTGGGTTGTTCCCAGTGGTTTATTTCTGGATGATTGTACTTATTCTTTTGATGCTGTGAGTTATTGTAGACTATTATAGACTTGGACTGTATTTTGTATATTATCTTGCTCTCTTTGGTTCTGGTTTCCTTTTGCTATCATATCGTGCTTTATTCTTCCCCTAGTTATTGTGATTGAGAGATTATATATATTGCGTGGTTGCCCTCCTTTTGGAGAGGTTATTGTCAGATTTTTGTGAGTTATAGATAGATGGTTGACCTAGAATGGACCTTACAGCATTCTACTACCGATTCTGCGGCGTAGGCTGGACGTACCCAGGACTCATGTCCGATTTTTCGGATGTGGGTCATGACAGGATACAAATTCGTAATTCCACCAAATTGGCCATAAAATGTATAGATCTATTAGGAATTGGCTCTCTACCACCTAATTCACTACCTAGAGGGTTAGATGTAACTATTGGGGGTCTCCTACTAGGTTTAATTAGAGTTCTACCAAGGAAATTTGGGGGGAGGGGATTGAAGATTACCTATTGGGAGTGAGTTTCCAATAAAAATCCAACAATTGGACATAAAAGAGATTAATTGGACATGATCCTCCTAGCTTGAGCACCTCTCAAAGATCCTCTTATGCTTCAAGTCTCTAGCTCTCCATTGGAAGAAGAATGAGGATAAAATATATTAATTTGGGGATAGTAGAGGTAAAATTGGGGCTTGGAAATTTGGTGGAGAATTGGAGGAGAAGACTTGAGGAGGAAGAAGGAGTTATGGAGGGAGAAATAAATTAAGGAGAAAGGAAATTATGGCTGAACACAATAGGGGGTTGGAATTAGTTAAAAATTACAAGTTTGCCATTCCCTTCTTCTAATTAATTTTTTTAGATTCAATGGAAAATAAATCAAATTTGTTAGGATGGAATCTAATTCGCTATGAAGGAATATTTTATCAATGACTAAAGAATATAATTAAATAATAAGCCAACTAATTAAATTGATATCTAATGCTATTTAGCAAAATAAAACAAATTGACAAAAATAATCCTAACTTTAGATTTTGGGAAAACGGAGGTTACAGAGCGGGGACAGAACTCGACCAACTACGTATACCAGAGTACTCCAGTACCCCGAGATACGGTCATGGTTGTATAAGACATGGGGGGTTAATACTACAAGCCAATAATCAATCCTAGGTCAAGCAATCATCTTGTCTCAATCACAAACAAATAGAGCAATATATAAGATATATGATCATCATACATAATATAGTGAAGTGTCCCAAACCATGTATACATAGATAATCATGAAGCTAGTAATATAAAATAAAGAACTAGCAAGAGTGATAGTCATACATGATCAACTCTAGATATAGTCTAGAATAGGCTAATCATGTCATGCCCATAGGCTATAAGTCAAGTCCAAAATATGAGCTAAACATGTGTTCGGGGCTAAATGCCTCAAAAGAATATGCACATAAACTAGTGGGTGAATGAAAGAAAAATCCACTCAGGTAGTTTGATGCTCCGGGTGGTTACCATCCAACGGAAGGTTGGGAAGATCCTCGAGTTCCTCTACGAGATCTGGCCATACAAAATCAATGTGGTCAAACCCCAATAGCAAGTACCACAAAGGAGGCCAAACTATGAACTAAAAGCATCATCCGAGCAAACTAACAATATACTAAGACAAGTAACCACTGTACCATATAAAGTGCACCAAGAAACATGAAAGAAAATTGGAAATATGTAAATTAAACGGTATATGCAGCACATGCAAGATCATATGAATATATATCAGATCATGTGAGCACGTATAAGATCATGTAAGGCAACTGATGTAACATATAAGTACAGGATCAGGAAACATGGCATAAATAGTCAGCATGTAAGTAAACCAAGGCAAGATCAAGTACAAGAATAAGAACTGATATAAGCAGGAAATTGATTCCATCCATCAATTACGGTAAATCAAGAAGTATGACTTGCTACATTAGATAACTAGGGCTATCACAATTCCTAATTACTAACAAATACAATTTGAGAATTTTCTATGGTTGCATGCCCTACAAACTGTCCAAGCTATCCAACCGAAACTAAGCAAGTATTTATAGCACATGTATAACCAACATGGCATGCATAATGAAGTGGCATCACACAACGGTGAGCCCAAGTATGCTTCACACAATGACAAGCCATGTTTGCTCCATGCGATGGTGAGCTAATAATAATATATATGTACATGATTGCCCCCACTCAACGGTGTGCTAGAAATGTGCCCCACACGACGGAGAGCTCCAAATCCATCCAGGTAAGACGACAAGATAACGAGACTGTATACAACCTAGAGATTTACCCCTCCCGATGTTCTAATTAATCAAGCTAGTTGTTTTAATCCTTAATATTTTTGTTTAGGATTGTGGGTATGGCATTCAACATAATCTATCCTAGACATGTACTCCTTTCGGAGATATACAAAACTGGACAAGGATTTGACAAGCACAAGTACATGACAGGACAATAATACAATCACACGGTTATAGGCATGACTAGCGTGCACTATAACAAGCCACAAAAGGAATATACGTGTCAAGAATCATGAGAGAGCTACTATAAGCCACTATCAAGCATGTACAAGACATGGATCATGAGTGCACTACTACGAGTCACTATCAAGCATGTCCTTATGTCAAGTATATAGAGGGTATAAATTATCGCATAACAATACAAGGTCATATGGTCATGTAATCATGTCAAGTATATATAGGGTGTAAATCATCCCTTACTATACAAGTTCATATGGTTACGTAATCATGTCAAGTCTATATAAGGTGTAAATTATCCTCTATTATACAAGGTCATCTGGTCATGTAATCATGTCAAGTGTATAAAGGGTATATATCATCCCCTACTATACAAGGTTATCTGGTCATGTAATCATGTCAAGTATATTTAGGGTATAAATCATCCCCTACTATACAAGGTCAAATAAAATATCAAGAACAGACGAAATTGGACAAAATCAAGCAAAATAGACAAATTCGGATCATCCGTCGGATTGTCGCGAATTATTGTCGGATCATCCAATTTGTCACAGCAAGTTTGTGGGCCAAAATTTGGATCATCTATTGGACTGCCGCCGATCGTCATCAAATCATCTGATCGACCACATGAAGCCCGAACTTGGTATTTTTTGAAACTTGTTCCCGCCGTAGAAACTTTGTTTTAACTCAGAATTTGGATTTCAAAAGTCAAAATTGAATAAAATTAAATTTCCTACAACATGGGAGCATTAGATTTCACCAGTTAGAAGATTTGATAGATCAATTCTGAGGAATACTATAAAAATAGGTTTTTTTTAGGAAATTGAAGCGTGTCCGGAATCCACCAACTCAAAATCGTTCGCGTACAAGCTAAGCAAGTTTCATGTAGCATACATAACTATGTTCCATTAGGGTAACTCAAATATCTCTCTTGATACCGAGTTCGACTACCAGGCCAAAATTAAGATCTAACAGAAAATTAAAACTTAGCTCAAACCAAAATTTAGGAAAATATGTACATGGACAAGAATCATTCAAGCAACATATTTAACAAAACGAGTTTTAGAATAAACTAAACTATCAATACCAAGAAAAAGCAAAAATAATAATAACACAGTTGTTCAGTAGTTTGGCAAGATGTATTTGCCTATACTCAAGCTCCCAGCCTAAATCTTTCACTCTAACATCAAGAGGGGTTCAGAAACCAGTCTTAGGCCTCAAGACCAAGCTCCAAGCTCCCACAAGAAAATGAGAGAAAATGAAGAAGGAGAGAGAAAGGGAAGAAGAAGAAAAATAAATGAAAAGAGAGAGGAGAGAGAAAATAAGTGAGTTTATATAGAAGTCTAGAATTAATCGTGACCGTCGGATCTCCACGTCAGTGATCCACGTCATGATCCAAATGGATATCATCCATTCAAAATAAATCCAATATCCAATGGATAATATGATGCTTCAAAACCAAGAAACCATTGGATAATGAGTGAATCAAATACTATTCACAAAATCTTTAAACACTATTAATGTAGAAATATCCCGGTCAGATTATCCGTCGAAATTCCATGGATCACCGGTGGAACATCTGAGTGAAAGGAAATATCTTCACTCCGAGAAATTTTAGGTTCTTCGTTCTACTCACGAAAACTAGTACGGGTCTATGGCAATTCCAAAAGGTCTTCTACTGCTCCAGGGCAGTCTGGTGATAAAATATAGTTTTCACAAACTCAGAAAATCAAGATTGTTGCATAAGTCTTTAAGTATTTTTTTTAGAACATAAAATCTTTAGGTACAATACAAAAATATGTATCCGTATAAGAATATAGATACTGTGAGACGAGTCTCACAGGAACTGTTGTTGCTTTCTTCCAAAAAGGAAGTTGGGTTTACTTAGAAACCAAAGGCTGTTGGCGGGGTTGTGAGCTAGAGAGGAAGGTGTCTCAGTTTAATATATGTGTATTGGTGAAGTTAGCTCGTAATATGAACAGAGTGAAATGCTAGCAAATAATGGAGAGGTGGTTTAGTTAACAAAAGTGAACTAATAATAGTAATCATGGCTTAAGATATTATTATTATTATTATTTGAAACTATCAATAAGAAATTTAATTACCCAAAATAATAATTTGTAAACAACAATTTGTAGAGTATTCTATCTAGTTATGATTTGATTAAACTCTTAGGAATAATAGTATTCAACTTAGAAAGATACGAATAACTTATAATGATTACTCCAATTAAAATACGACTGAATGTAGAACAATGAAAGTATTGACAAAAGCTATTATTGGCTATATAAAAAAATTACCTGAAAATAAAATAATCTAGATTAAATAAATAAATTTTGGAAGGGTTGTACATTCATAAATTTTTCTATAGAGCATTATAGTTTAATGAAATAGAATGTAGAGACATAAGTTTGGAAAAATTAGATGGAGAAGGGTATTTTTGTTCTCTCATAATATTTAAATTATATATCAACAAAAAACGTCCTTGCTAAATGTGTTTTCAAATTTTTTTTAATTTTTAACTTTAAAATGGAAAATTTTCAAATTTTTTTAAAAAAATTTGTAAACGCCCTTATTAAAGTCATTTTCGTGTTTTTTTTATAATTTTTTTGTAAACGTCTTAGCGTTTTCAAGTTTCCTTATTTTTTATTTTTTTAAAAGTGAAAATGTCCCTACTATCGGCGTATTACTTTTGAGAAAATAATAATTGAAAAAAATTATATTACTTGGCGTTGCTAAGATTCAACTTGCTACCTTCCTTACCATAGCATAGCACTCTCACCAATACACTACAAGCATATTTATTTCAAAAAGTAAATGCACGTGCGTTGCACGTAAAATAAAATTTTCTAACATTATTGTAAAATAGTTTAAATAGTTTAAATATATTTTAATTATAATTTGTTATGGATCGATAAATATCTCTACTCTTTATAAAAAGTTTTGAAAAAACTATCCGTCTAAGTTGTATGTATATCCTCACATAATTAAAAATTAAAAATAATTAACTATATCCAAACATATCTTCTAGCTTATGTGGTTTAAGGTGGGAGGTATTCTCCTTAGTTGACTAAGTTCGATTCTTGTTGTTGTTTATAACAAATTTAATTTTTTTCTAACAATTTTGTTTACATATTATTAATTTTTTAAATAAATTGTGGAGTATTTACAAACGGTTTATAAGGGTATAGACTAGTAAATGCACATGAAAAAAAATTTCTAATATTATTATAAAATAGTTTAAATATTTTAATATATATTTTAATTATAATTTGTTATGGATCGATATATCTCTACTTTTTATAAATAAATCTTGAAAAGACTAGCCGACTAAGTTGTACATATATCCTCACGTAATTGACAATTAAAAAAATAATTATAATTAAACACCTCTTCTAGCTCATGTGGTTAAGGTGGGAGGCATTATCCTTGGTTGGCCAAGTTTGATTCTCAATGTTGTTTACAACAAATTTAATTTTTTCCAGCAATCTTTTTTTACATAATATTATTTTTTTAAATAAATGATGGAGTATTTACAAACGACTTAGACAACTCACATTTGAGCCATTTTGAAGCCTCATTATAAGAATAGAGATAGAGATATGATTGTTATAACGTGGGTTACTAAAGGGCTGGATTACCACTTTGTTTTTAGTCCCACATTGGTTAGAGATTAGTATTACACCTTCATTGGGTTGTATAAATAAGGCATTTGCCTCCCACTATATGATTACACTAATAAAAGATCTTCTCTCCTATTTTCTTCTTCATTCTTCTACGTTTATTCTAACACGTTATCAGCACGAAGCTCTAACGGGAGAAAATAAGCGAGAGCATCTTAGTGAAGTCACTATTTACGAATTCTCCACTTCGGTAATATGTATGCCGATTTATGTTTATTTTTTCTGCATATGCATTCCCTAGGCGCAGCCTGATATTGATGTTTATACATCTCTTGGCATACCGTTAGGGCAAAAAAAATCATTTTTATCCATTCATCTCACTTCTTTTAGTTAACTCTGATAGCACTCCGATGTTAATCGCATATAGATCTCTCGGAGAGAACGTTGGAGTTATTCTTTATTTTTTTATTCCTTTTATATATGTTAATATATTCAGATCAAAACCATCAGAGATTTGATGACCATAAACATGAATTGTTTGGTCTATATATATAAGACTTCTGCAATATCATTGTTCGAAGCATACCATATGTGGTATTTTTGAAAGACTTCTTGAACATAATCATTGTTCGAAGCATACCATGAACATCTAGTGTTTGGTATTTACCTACGACTTCTGGAACATTATTGTTCAAAACATACCATGAACAAGATTTGTTGGTATAAATATACTTCTAAAACATCATTATTTGAAGTATACACCATGAACATGAATTGTTTGATGATTTACCAAGTTCTTATGTTAACTTGTTATTATTGATCTTATACAGCAATATGTCGAGCCTCACAAAGCATGATTTTAAGCCTCTAAACTTAAAAGGCCAGAACTTTCTCAACAGGAGATTGGATGCTGAATTGCACCTTCAATCCAAAAGCTTAGGTGACACAATTGGGGCTGATAAGCTAATATCTGCACAAGATAAAGCGAAGGCTTTAATTTTTCTAAGACATCATATTCATGATGATCTTAAGGCTGAGTACTTAACAGTCAAGGACCCCTTGGTGCTATAAAATTCTCTAACTCAGAGATATGGTCACCAAAATATAGTCATACTTCCAGTGCACTCCATGAATAGCTCAATCTACGTTTCCAAGATTATAAGATAATTGCAGCCTATAATTCAGCTATATTTAGGATTACTTCATAATTGAAGTTATGTGGTGAAGAAGTGACAGAACATTCCATGCTAGAGAAAATATTCACTATATTTCATGCGACTAACTATAACAGACGTATAGGGAGATAAATTTTAAGAAGTATTTCGAACTCATTGTTGTGTTACTCGTGGACGAGAAAAACAATGAGTTATTAATCAAAAACTACACTAGTAGACCAACTGGATCTGCATCAATTCCAGCTGAAGTGAATGCGACTAGTGATCGAAAAAATATGACCAATACTAGGGGCTGAGAAAATTACAGAGGTAGAGGGCATGGACGTCGTAGAAGCCAAAGTAATGGCTATAATCTGGGTCCAAGGAATGATACACAGTTCAAAAATAAGGTATTTAATCCTCGAAGAAATAATGTCTAAATTCCCAATCCAACTGCTCCAACTGATATTTGCAAACATTGTAGAAGAGCTGGTCATTGGATACGAAACTGTCGAACCTTTCAAAAGAAAGTGGACGGGTATGAAGACTCAAAGGGTGTGGAGACTAATCTCATGGAGGGTGCAACACAAATGAATTTTAATGATTTCTTTCAAGATAAGGATAAAAACGTAATTTCGGAAGACCAGTTTAACGCCATGATAGACGAAGTCAATGAATAGTTATTGTATGCTTATCTAAGTTTATTTATATTCCACTTTGAATAAATTAGTCATTATGTGATCAATAGTCTAGATAGTTTACTTTCTTTGAAGTAGTTTCATTTAGATCAAGTTGTAATAATTGGCAATATGCCAAGTTTAACCATTTAGTAGCATATTAATATATTATTATTTTGTGTTTTTGAAAGGTATGGACAATGATGATGTCATATGCTTGATAGATAGTGCAACAACTCACACTATATTGAAAACTAGAAAGTTTTTCACAACATATGTCTCAAACACTGCCAAGGTGACCACCATTGCTGGACCCGTGCAGATTATAGAAGGTTATGGTAAGGCCGATGTTGTGTTGCCAAATGGAACACACTTAGTCATTCAAAATACATTATTCTCTAGTAGATCTAATAAAAATCTACTCAGCTTTAGAGATATTCAAATGAACGATTTTTACGTTGAAACCATGAACAATGATAGCAAAGTATATCTTTGTATCACCTCTAATGTTGGAAGCAATAAGCTCACATTAGAAAAGTGCAAGTTAATCTCCTTGGGGCTATATCAAATTACTCTGAAGGTAGTATAATCTTACCCCATCACTAGCAAAAGGCTTAAGAATCCAAGGAATCTAATTCTTTGGCATGACAGATTGGGTCGTACAGGATCGACTATGTTGAGAAAGGTTATCAATAATACCAATGGACATAATTTATCATATCAAAGTCTTTTCTTTCCTACTGAACATTTGTGTGTAGCTTGTTCACATGGTATTACAAGACCTTCACTTCTCAAAATAGCTTCTGAATCACCACAAATTCTTCAGAGAATACAAGGTGATATTTGTGGACCAATTGATCCTGCTAGCGGACCTTTCAGGTATTTTGTAGTTCTAATCGATGCTTCTAATTGATGGTCAAATATTTCCTTACTCTCATCTAGAAATTTTTCCTTCTCCAAGCTACTTTCTCAGTTGATTAAGCTTAAGACTTATTTTCCTGACCAACAAGTTAGAACGATTTGACTTGATAATACAGCTGAATTCACTTCCCGTATTTTTAATGATTATTGTGCTTTCAGAGAAATAGAAGTTGAATATTCTTTCCCTCATGTTCATACCCAAAATAGTTTAGCGGAGTCCTTGATTAAGCATTTTCAGCACATGTCAAGGCCTTTACTCATGCAATCAAACTTACCAGTTTCAGCTTGGGGACATGCTATATTACATGCTGCTAAATTGATCATTGTTAGGCCAACTACATATCATGAATTTTTACCATCACAACTTGTGACAGGACATCAACCTAACATCTCTCATACGAGTAAATTTGGTTGTGCTGTTTATGTTCATATTCTCCCTCCTCGGCATTCTAAAATGGGATTTCAGCTCGTTTAAAAATTTATATTGGTTTTGATTCGCCCTCAATCATTAGATATTTGGAACCTTTAACTGATGATATTTTTACTGCTAGATTCGCAGACTGCCATTTTGATTAGACTAAATTTTTGCCGTTAGGAGGAGATAAGAAAGAAAAGAATGTTCTTGCAGAACTATTCGCCACAAATAAATGACATAAATTATCGTGGGATAATCCCACTCTATCTTATCTAGATCCTCGTACTAATCAATGTAAAACTGAGGTACGAAGGATATTGCATCTATAGGAGATTGTAAATCAAATGCCAAATGCATTTACTGATGCATCTAAAGTGATTAAATCATATGTGCCAGCTGCAAATGCGCCAGCTTGAATTGATATCCCTGTAGGAAAAAAATAGCAGAGTAGCTAATGAATCTACTGCACGCCAGAAGCGTGGTAGACCTATAGGTTCGAAGGACTTAGTCCCTAGAAAGAGAAAATGTCCAAGTAACGCTCTTAAGAAGGTTACACATAACGCTCAAGAAGAGGTTATGAATGACAGATCCATACTCTCTGAAAACCCAGAAGAGGTTATTGTCTTAGAAAAGAGACAAGCCCAAGAGGAGGCTTAGGTACCTGAAAACAAAGAGATCTCTATGTTTTATACATATACAAGAGATGTATGGGATCGCAAAGATATAATAATAGATGAGATATTCTCATTCTCAGTAGCTACTGAAATATCTAAAGGCATTGATGACACTGAACTATGTAGCATCAATGAATGTCGGCAAAGAAAAGATTGGCTAAAATGGAAGGATGATATTCAAGCAGAATTGGATTCCCTTAATAAACGTAGAGTGTTCGGACCTATAGTACAAACACAAAAAGACGTCAGACTGGTAGGTTACAAGTGGGTGTTTGTATGAAAGCAAAATAAAAATAATAAAATTGCTCGATTTAAGGCACGATTAGTGGCACAAGGATTTTCTCAGAGACCCGTGATTGATTATGAAGAGACGTATTCTCCCGTAATGGATGCAACAACGTTCCGTTATTTGATAAACTTGACAGTTGCGAAAAAGCTGGACATGAGACTTATGGACGTTGTAACAGTCTATCTATATGGTGATTTAGATAGCGATTTATATATGAAAATCCCAGATGGATTTAACCTACCCAGCTCAATAGCTAAGAACATGCGTTCCATAAAGCTAAGACGTTCATTGTACGGTTTGAAATAATCCGGAAGGATGTGGTACAACCTTCTTAGTGAATATATGAAAAGGGAGGGATATGAGAATAATCATATATGCCCATGTGTCTTCATAAAGAAATCTAAAGAGAGTTTCTCTATAGTTGCAGTATATGTCGATGACATAAACTTGATTGGGACAAGATATGAAATCAATGAGACTGCAAACTATCTAAAAAAGGAGTTCAAAATGAAAGATCTCGAAGACACGAAATATTGTCTCGGATTACAAATTGATCATTGCACTAATAGAATTTTAGTGCATCAATCCAAATATACAGAAAATATATTAAAATAGTTCAATATGGATAAAGCCCATCCCCTTAGCACTCCAATGGTTGTTCGATCTTTTGATATCAATAAAGATCCATATCGTCCTAAGGACGACAATAAAATGATATTAGGACACGAAGTACCGTACCTTAGTGCCATTGGAGCATTAATGTATCTCTCACAATGTACAAGGCTAGATATATCATTCTCTGTCAATCTGTTGGCTAGATATAGCTCGGCGCCAACTCGCAGACATTGGAATGGCATTAAACATATGATGAGATATCTTCGTGGAACTACCGACATAAAATTATTTTATACTTATGGTTTATCTGACATCACGAATCTAGTTAGCTTTGCAGATTCAGGTTATTTATCTGATCCCCATAAAGGTCGTTCACAAACTGGATATAGGTTTCTTAATAGCATTGTAGCTATTTCTTGGCGTTCAACAAAACAGACAATGGTTGCTACATCCTCAAATCACTCAGAAATATTAGCTCTCCATGAAGCAAGTAGAGAATGTATTTAACTGATATCGTTGACTCAACACATTCGTAGCTCCTGTCACCTTTCCCCTACCACGGATACTCTAACTGTTATTCATGAGGATAATGCAGCATGTATTGCACAAATTCAAGGTGGATTCATTAAAGGAGACAAGAGCAAGCATATATTACCGAAGTTTTTCTATACTCATGAGCTTCAGAAGAACTTTGATATTGACGTCCAACAAGTTCGCTCAAGTGATAATCTTGCAGACTTGTTCACCAAATCGTTGCCAAAGTCAACTTTTCAGAAACTAGTTCATGGAATTTTAATCCGACATCTTCATCAGCTGACTGTTCAGGATCAACATCATTAGGGGGAGTGATTGTTTCAAGGGAAGATAGATTTTGTATGGACTATAACGCGTTGTACTCGTTTTTCTTAGTCATGAATTTTTTTTTTCCATTGGGTTTTTCCTGACAAGGTTTTAATGATGCAACATTAAGCGTGTCCAACACCTATCTAAGTCATCCTAAAGATTGTAATATTTTCTTTCGCACATGTTTTGTCCTAATAGGTTTTTCTTGCAAAGTTTTAACGAGGCAATAGGCTTAGAGATGGTGGTCATCCAAAGGGGAATGTTATAATGTGGGTTACTAAAGGGTTGGATTTCCACTTTGTTTTTAGTCCCACATTGGTTAGAGATTAGTATTACACTTTTATTGGGTTGTATAAATAAGGCATTTGCCTCCCACTATGTGATTACACTAATAAAAGATCTTCTCTCCTATTTTCTTCTTCCTTCTTCTACGTTTATTCTAACAATGATAACATATTTAACTGTGTTTAGTTTTTTTTTCTTTTATTTCCGACAACTTTGTTTAAAAATAAAAAAACTAAAAAAAAAAAGCTAAAAATGCCCCTAGGAAGGGCGAATGCACTAAATATTTTATATATAATTAAAGTTGAATATAAATCTGTTAAGAACATTTCGTAAAAAATAATTTATTTTATTACTTTTACTTCTTATTTCTGCGGCCTTAAATTAAAATAGTAAATAAATTTGAAAACGTCTAGTAAAGACGTTTTTCTATGGATATATGATTTAAATATTAAAAGATAACGAAAATGCCATTATCAAAAACCTTTTTTGTTTTCTCCATCTTATTTTTCTTAACTTGTCTATTTTATTAAACAATAATGCACTATAGAAAATTTTTGTTTTTACATTAGCAAACTTAGAAGCTTGTAGAGAAGATCAAATCAAATTTAATAACGTAATCTCCTGCGTCACCCACCCAAGAGCTCGTTGTCTTCCATGAATTACGGAACACATGCACATATTGATAGTACCGTAGTAGGCTGCTATGAATGACAGAACAATAAAAGAAGTTTGTTCCGTTAAAAGTGGACGGAATTTAATAATTGAGAGAAATTTTCATCCCACTTACCACAGTTTAGGATTATTTAATTCTAATTAATGAAGCATAACGATTTTATACTTGCTTGTTTTCATTTTTCCCACCTGTTGAACAAAAGGACAAGCCAGTGGATGAGATTCAGAACAAACACCAAGGGTATTTCCGTACGAACAACTAAATGCCTGTATAAGCACCAAGGACGAAGACTCGTCCTCTTTTCCCCTCCCCAAACAAATAGAAAACTGTCCTTTTTACCATTAAATTAAGCCCAATTTCACTGTCCTAATTACTCTTTTACTACCCATCTCCTCCTTAAAGGCGCCCCCTCCCTCCGCTGGAACAACAAGAAGAAAAAGATGAAACGTGTGTGTGCTCGTTATCTTCTGCTCTTTTAGTGGGCTTTTCTCGCACTAATTTATTGTTGTTTTTGGCAGGTTAGGGTTAGGGTTAGGGTTAGGGTCTCGATGGCTGACAATGAGAGAGAGCACGCCGGTAGGCGGTCATGGCGGGATGGCTCTTTACTGGCGTGCTCCTTCTCGTTGTCACCAGACTCCTCCTCCTCCTCCGCCGCCGCCGCCGCCGCTGCTGCCGCCTCCCACTCTTGGGCCTATGGGTCCGCGTCCTGATTGAATCGGTATATGTTAGCAAGGTTAAACATACGATTCTTTTATTGATGCAATTTTTTTTTTTTTTTGATATATTCATGCATGTGTCGAGACATCTTAGTTGTTAGTTTAACATAGGATGAACATTTGGGTGGTTTGCCCGTGTTTAACTGATCACGACCGTGGTATGGAAGGGGGAAAGGGAGATCGCGACATGTACTAGGCATAGCGTGACTTTTATTAGCTTTATGGTTCTATTCTATATGGTATCCGTATCATTTATTCCTATGAGATACCATACAAAATAGAATGATTTTACTTTTACAAGAAAGGGGTATCATGATAACATAATGATCCATTTTATTTTATTGATGGATCCAACAACCAATTTGAATGAATTATTGAGTGGTCTGATTCTAAACGCCTCGTGATCTTTAACCAACTATTTGCTTCAATCTAATTATCCGGAGTAAGTGCTATCCGCACCCACTTGGTCCTGATCACTAAACTTTCACCTACAACAGACCAAACCGGAGAAGTACATCAACTCGTAAAGTATATCCACTTTTCTTGATAGTTAGGCATTGAAACGATTTATAGAACTACCCAATTAAGTGAAGCAACTGCATCGCTTCCTGGTATGTTGCTTTAGTATATGATTTTGCCCAAACAGACAAACAAGGCCTAATATAGGCTGCTGATAGCTGCCTGGATAGCATTTGTGGTGGATGATGGTAGGGGAATTGAATTGATTGCTTATAGAGTACTTTGTTAGGCGACACTTAGTAGGAAGGCCTTTCATAAAGATGTTAAGCAAAATAATGATACCATTTTATCGCCTTAGCCCCTAAATCTCTCTCTCTCTCTTGTATCTCCAGGTTAAGCATGATGATGACATAGTAAAGTTCATGTGCTACAAATATGATTTGCTAGATGAGTTGGCTATTGACTTAGGGGGTGTTTTTTTCACTAATTAGAGGTTGGGGTCACACTTCATTAATTAGAGCCTCTAATTAGTGGTTTATAAAAGTTGTTTGTCCTCAACCCCCCCCCCCCCGGCACAACCAATTAGTTGTTATATATTTGTTTTTCAATATGTAATTAGGCATCAATTTACCTTTGTACCCTTATCGTAAAGTATTATAAAATAAAATACGTCGCTAATGCTATGTCAAAAAATTATCCACGACAACTTAAACTGAATTTATATTAAAATAACTAAATTAGAAATTATATCATGCAAGTTAAAACAATTACAAATCGTATCATAAACCAGCCTCTTACCACTTGCAACAACTACAACATCAAAAGCAATAAAACTACATTGATCTCACAAATTTGTGTGTAATTCTCTTCTTTGTTCTTCCTTTGTTTTTCTTCCTTCTTTGTGTCTCTATTTTCAGATTTTATATTCCCAATGTTAAGGATATAAGAGGGAAATACTTAATTTTCTAGGGGTTACAATGGTCTTCTTACTTCCAATTTGAAGTTGAGTTGCAAAGAAAGCTGCATACTACCTCTTTCTTTTTGGACCTTCTAATTAGTCGTTAAGCTATAATTACATCTAATTAGATGTAACAAACAAACGTCATTTTTGTGGGTCTACCTCTAATTAGAACCAATTAGTGATTCGCCTCTAATTAGAGGTAAAAGCAAACACCCCCTTAATGCACTTATTTAATTAGTGAACTTTTTTACATTAGAAGACCTTCAAGACTTCCCCTTTTATCACGCCCATCTTTCTAATTATGCAGTTAATAACGGTTTTTTTATAATAACGGTCCAGAAGAGTTATAGATATATCACCGATATATCGGTTTTATAACGGTAAATATCGGTTTGCATTTTTAACACAATTTTTATATATGAACAATATACTTAATAGTTTTCTATTATAAACTATGCATAAAGTGTACATATCGTCGAGAAATCCAAGAGATCCAAGATAAAGGAGATCACTTGAGGAACTACATCTCTGAATAGTATGATGCATGAAGATTTTGATGGCAGAAGATGTAATCTCCATTTTCCATTGATGTGAATGTCATATCATTCAACAGCAGATGTAATCTCCATTGATGTGAATGTTATATCGTTTGATGGCATAAGATGTAATCTCCATTGATGGCAGAAGCTTGTATTGTATTGTATTGTATTGTATCTTGACTTAACAGCAGATTTTTTCATAGAATATCGTCTGCAGGCCCAGGTCCATAAGATTTTTTTTTGTAGCAAAACCAAAACCGTGAGAAATCGGTTTTTTTGTAAACCGATATTTCGAACAATATCGGCCAAATCGGCCGATAATATCGGTTCCGATATTTTACCGATATTTCTGGAAAAAAATATCGATCCAGGACCGATACCATTATATATCGGTTATATAACCGATATATAACCGTTTTTGACTATTTAGCTTTCTATTTCATCATAATAATAGTTATTATTATTAACTTTCTAGTTTGCCATGGGGTAGAGGATAAAAGGAGAAGAGGGGGGGGGGGGGGACTGGCAGTATATAAATATGTAAATCATGCTATTCTCCACAATTGTGAATTTATGAATCATACTGAGCTAGTGTTTTGGCCACTTGCTTTCACTTTAGCATCAACAATGTACTCCACATCTTAGCATAGAACACCTTATCATTATCAGTTCATGGTTCATATAATTCGGATAGTATTAATTTTAGTTGTGCTTCTTTTTATCTCGAGCATGAACTTTCTCAGAGAGATTTTAAATTGATTATACTCTGGTGATACATTTGTCCTATTGCCTATAAAAGTATGGATTTGATACATCTATATTTCTATCACCAGAAACCAATATGCTCCATTAAATATTTGTATTTATTTCCTTGGTCATTAATCTACTGCCTAAATAAATTTCAGATACACATATTTCCTATATACATGTTATCACTTCAACTCTTTACCTAGGAATAGCATACATTTTTGCCATTAACTTTAACCTCAGTAACTTGTCAAATAGGTTCGATTATATGAACTAATTACTAAGCGATTTGAGAGATTAAGGGTACTAGTATATATGCATGTGCAACACATGTATTTCATAAATTATTATTAGGAAGACTAAAAGATAAGTTGTTTAGGAAGACTAAAAGACAATATGCCTTAATTATTCTAAACGTAATATTATATTGTTATATATATTATTTTATACATGCATGCAAGACTATTTAGGAACACCAAAAGAAAAGCTTCCGTAATTACCTAGTTACTTGTCCCTATTAACTTTAATGAATAATTTAATTAGTAAACATATAAAAGGGTATATTTGGATAGAAAAGTTTCATGGTGAAGCCGAACTTTTCTCATTATATAGTAGTATAGATTAGGCGAAATATGATGCATGAAAAGCCCATTAATGGTGATATCTGTTGATTCTCATCCATAAAATTTTAGCATTTTATACTTCCTAACTTTCTTATGGTTGTCATGCTCATATATTATATATATTATAAAAGTGTAACCATGCTTTCAATGTAGCAACAATTTAATACTGTTTATTTGCAAAGGTTATAGATGTCGAATGTGATCGGGTTCATGTCGGTTTGTGTTTGATGACGAAGACATTTTAAAATTTCGGATATCAATAAATATTTTGTATATTATATAATATATGTGTCGTATCTAAATCTAATTTTTGAATGTATTAAATGTTCTAAATATCCTAAAATTAACTAACAACTAACATAACACTGTAACAATGTAAGTCCAAATAAAAATATACTAACATTAAAATCTTGTATCAAGTAATGTAACAGTCTAATTAAGATAATTACAAACATAAGAACTACTAACTAACATGTATATTCCTTCACACTCCTAGTCTTGTTAATTAGATGATAACTCCAAGATTCCTTGACTTGTCAATCTACACAACTCCTCGTTAACAGGTTTAAAATTTTAAAAAACTTTAAATCCGATTTTTAAATATATTGACCGATATTGGGCTATTTCATGTCGATTGGCATATTAGTCTCAACCCAATATATCGGCCGATATACTCTCAAACAATATAATCGATTATGTTGCCAATATATGTCGTTTTTCTTATGAAAATGACACGTCGACAGTTTTAAACATTATTTGGTGATAGAAAAAGACGTGTGTGAAATTGGGAACCAATATTCGAACATGAGTAAATACTTGATACATTATGCAATGTAGCAATTTGAGTTGAGTTTGAAATGATAGAATGCAGTATTGCACCAAAATTCTCGAATTGTTATGAGGTTTGAGGGTTAAATATTCATATTGTTCCAACACGTGCCGGATTAGAACAATGGTAATTTTGTAAGTAAATTTCCTTAAAAGTACGCACAATACTATATTTGGACGTGTTTGGCTGTGCTACTACCTGCCACCTGTGCTACTACTACAAACTCTAGATTTGTGAGGGTTGAAGGTGAAATGTTTATATCATCCAACAATAACGAAATGTGCCCTTATGGCTTTTATTCCAGGACGTGGTATCTGTCACACGATACATACTAGAGAAGTAAAGGGAACAACGAGAAAATCATTCTATTGGATTTATTAGGGAGTATGGGTTACAAACGAGGTTAGTGATTCCATGAGATCAATATCTTTTTTATGATTTCTTACAGAAATTAATCTCTTGGTAAGGAAATTTAGTGACATCCAATTGTGGTAACCATTTTTCCTGTACTCAAGTATCTACTTTTTGAAGAGTATTGATTGCATAGGTTTATAGAATTCATTTAGCATGGTTTGAGGAATTTTACACGAATAGGGAAAGAGTTTGTTGTTCTTAGCGAATAAGATCTCTTTAATTAACTTAGTGGTATCTTGGTTACTGGTCTACCTCATGTCACTGTTACGAACTTTCTGAGACGATTTATGAGAAGATGGATAGGGTTGAGAGAAATTTTAATTTCCCTATAATGGGTAGAGGATGCAAAGGGATTAGGAAAGGATGTCTAAGTGGAAAGAATATGAGGCTCGGGTATAGTTAACTTAAGGGACCAGACGTGGAAATGGAAACTTAAAATCCAAATTGTCTTAATGAAAACAAGAGCTAATAGGTACAAAAGGAAAGAAGGTTGCTAAGTTTTGTAGTCTGAAAAAGGATACAAGCTGTTATTGTCTTCAGAAAGGGGTTGAGAGGCTTGGCACTTTCATTCTGCAGAACAGGTCAGGTCGGACCTTATGTAAGGTCTACTCGTTGAGCTCCCAATCTTTGTTGTGTAGATTGAAAGGTTCCAAAAATTATAGAAAAATTAAACTTCTATGCTTTTGAATTCCCCTTTTTTTTTCCTCTTGATGACATGGTGTTGACAAGAAGAATCTCATTATACAACGCAAACATGTAGATGGTGAGTGTGTTTTTTTTTTGTCACGTCCCAGTATCGGAATACGGGGACAGACATGGCCAACTCTCCCGTACAAGATATAGAACGTCGTACGGCGGTCACGGCTGTAGAAAGACAAGAGGGTGTATGCTATAATAAGTCTCCTAGGGTCTCAGAACAACTATGTCTCAATCATTCAAGCAAGTAACAACAATATAGAACATGTGAGATAAAGCCGTAAGGCGTCCCAAACGTTCCATCGGAATGTTCTAGAGATCTAGCTATCAAAATGTTAGGCTAGCAGAATGTCAATAGTTACACAACCGAGATCAGCTGCAGTCTAATTATATTACAGTTATGTAAAAAGGAACTGATGTCCAGACAAGCCGGCTAACAAGTGCCGGTGGCTAAACGTCCAAAAAGTAAAGTGTACCAGACGAGCAGTGATCGAGAAACCCACTTGTGTCCTTCAGCGATAATCCGTCTGGTGCGCGTTATCGTAAGGGGGATAAGCTGGATCCTCTGGTGCTGGTTTTAAACCTGGCTATACAAAACCAGTGGGGTTAGATCCCAAATAGCAAGTATCACATGGAAGCACGAATGAAGAAACAAAAACCAAATCAAGTATATAGTGCAAAGCCAAAAATCATTGGCGCGTGCCTCATCTTTAGGATAACATGGCACTCCTTCACCAAACAAGGATATAAAATGCTATGCTACCCAAGATAAGGCACGTCTCATGATTATGGTCGAGCTAGGATTTCTGTGTCGTAGTTCGGTCCATATTCCATTATAGCATAATGACTCTTACTTCCCAACCAAACAAGGACAGAAGTTGAATACCATACTATGACAGTCCATGTCCCTAAGCTACTAGCAGAACTACAATCACAACAAAAGTCAGGTTAGAACAGCCAAACAATGTTACGACTTATTATGTGGAGTCTGGGGCTATACCAAATATAATAATAAGCATCCTTAGATCGTGCCATGTCTTGCAGCGTTAACCGAACCAATATTATACAAGCAGGAAATCATGATCGCACCAGTTCCCCGTAGGGCCACCGTGCTAATAAATCATTAACAGTTCCAACCTTATTATAGAAAAAATGTTGGCTCGGTCTTAAATATAAAATGGTCGAATATTGCACTCCACTACATGTGGATGATATACAATATCCGTGGTGGCCAACCTTGCACACCATGAAAATTATCACGAGGCGGCCATTACACATGATCTCGGGATGCCGTTTTCTTTTCATGTTCTAATCAGTTTTATGTTACCTACTTAACCTTACAGTAATATAGAATTTTCTATCGTGGCCACAGGAACATTCTCCTTAATGATGTCGTACAGAGTATGGACACATTTGATACGAATCCATTTAATATAAGGAGTCAAGTCTGGATCCACCCAAATGTAGATGCAACATTCAAACCAGTAATAACCTAGCCATGCTATGGTTCTGACCTATTAACATTTCCGTGCCAAAAATTCAGGAATATAATATTATGCTCCGAGCATGAATCATCATGTCACGTTTAGTGTACATGTTGGCCAATGTTCCATATTTAGTGTACAATGAAGCATTTATAAACAGGTGAGCAAGACAAGTGTATCGGCACGAATACAATAACCAAGTCAGGATACCAAACATATAAGTTGGTCACATGAATCATATTTGATCAGGTCAGGAGTCACAATTAATTAGGAATCTCATATCTCATATGATCGAGTCACGGTCATGAATGCCTCATCAATTTCTCAAATTATGGGATCATAGATCATCAATCATGGTCAAGCTCGACTAATCTAGAATAGGCATCAAGTGTACAACAGGACCCATGCATGTACAATCAATCACAAAAGGCCTGGGTTGGCGCATTTTGCAAGTACCAAATATAGGCTAGTCAGGAATACTGGCGTACTATGCGTCAGCAAGCAACTATATGGCGCACAAATCTATAACACTAGGTCACAGAAGTCATGGCACAGAAGTCTATAACATGGCGCACAAAATTGATAATAAAGCAGCAGAAAGATGTGGCGCACAAATCAAGAATTTTAAGAATAGACGTATTCTACTCATGCAAGCAAACTGACGCACAAAGCAAGAGTTACGAGTAAGAGAAGTGGCAAACTATGCAAGAGTTAAACAATTACAAGACAAAACACAAGTTCCCAGGCGACACAACATTCGAGGGCACGACCGTCGAGACGTACCAAAGTCAAGATCGCTTATCTAGGTTGAACCGAGCAAGAGTGCACCAAGAGTTAACAAGTATGCCGTGTTATTAATCCATCAAAAGTGCGCCAACTGTTGAACGTCCAGAAAATGTGCCAAGGGTTATGTGTATAAGAGCGGCGCACTTTTGATAATTAATGCACAATGTGTCAACTGTGCGTCGACCTGCTGTTTTGGTTAAAAGTGCGCCAAGGAGGAAGGTGGTCAAAAGTGCGCTGAAAAGTAGACTGGCGCACTTTTGCTTAGTTCATTCAATAATATATCAATTGTGCGCCAATGGCTGAAATCTTCCAAAAGTGCGCCAAGAATAATTTTTTCCAATAATTCATCCCTTTGACATACTTTTGCAAAAAAATGGCAGTACTCTTAAAGTACGCACGAGTATGGAATGCGGTCACATTCAACATTTGTCCATGGTGCAAATCCTCCTATGTACTTCTTGTCACTATTCTTCTCCAATCGACCCACCATTTGATGCACTCAGAGCTCAAGTTCGAGACTATGATAATGCTCATTTCTTAAGTAACAAGAACTAAAAATAAAGAAAAAATCCAGGTTCGAAATCAGGGAACATCTTATGAAAATACCTTATTTTTGGGGATCATTAAAATCAAGATAAAATCATTAAACACCTCAAATCTGAAATCTCTAAGAGCTAACTATAATCAGAATACTACTAGAAACTAATTACAACAACAAATACTAAGAATGAAACTATACTCGTACATGTTTCTTTATATTTGCAAGATGTACTTGCCTATGAAGAAACCATGAGCAAAACAAGAGAAATAAACAAGTGAGGAGAGAGAATAAGAACAAGAATATATATAGGCAAGGGGTTGATAGTGAACCGTCGGACCTCTCCAACAAATCCAAGCCACACACCCTACCTACCACCCACTACGCCATCAATATTAGCCAATATGCGCCAAGCTTCCATTCAACCGTACACTTGAAGTATATCCAAAGTGCGCCAAAATGAGTATATTTCAAGTATACGGGATAGGGGAGTGACATCTCTACTCACCTTAGAAAAATTTTGTTCCCGAAATTTTAGGACTAAAGCAACTAGAGTCATCAGGACAAGCACATCTAGCTGCAAACAATCGCAGGCAATATACAAGCAAGCCAAATAATATACACATACTAATATTAATAGCACTATAGCAAGGTGATCAAAGATCATGGAATTGGAAATGGCATATGAAGAAATATACCTTACGTGTCAAACAAGTGCGGATATCAAGACCGGATATCGTCCTCGTGTTCCTACGTTGACTCCCCCGAAGAGTGGTGCCCTCAAGCAACACGGACAAGACAGATAACCCGGTTCTTGAGTACCTTCTCTCTTTGGTCCAAAATGGACACGGGCTGTTCCTCGTAAGACAAGTCGGTACCCACGACTAGCTCAGAATGGTCGAGGACATGGCTCGGGTCTGGGACATACCTACGCAATTGAGACACATGAAATACGTCATGCACCTCACGAAGCGAAGATGGAAGGGCAAGGCGATAAGCAACATCCCCTACCCGCTCGAGAATGTCAAACGACCCAAAGTATCATGGATTAAGCTTCCCATGAACCCCGAATCTAATGACTCCACGGGTGGACGAAATCTGCAAAAATACGTGGTCGTCGACACAAAACTCTAGAGACCTACGATGTTGATTTTTCCAATGGCGATGTCGATCCTGCGCAACTCGCAGCCGCTCTCTGACCTGCTTGACAACTTTCACAGTATAAGTAATCAACTCTGGGCCAAGCATCTTTCTCTCACCAATGTCTTCCCAAGGTAACGATGAACTACATTTTCTTCCATATAATGCCTCAAAAGGTGCCATCTGGATGCTGGCCTGATAACTATTGTTTTACGAGAATTCCACCAAATGCAGGTGTTTCTCCCATGATCCACCAAAGTCTAGGGTACAAGCTCGTAATATATCCTCCAAGGTCTGGATAGTCCTCTCGGACTGCCCATCTGTGTGAGGGTGATATGCCATGCTAAATTTTAACTTAGTGCCCAATCTCTTATGCAGGCTTTTCAAAAAATGAGAAGTGAACCTCGAATATTGGTCTGATACTATACTTACTGGTATACCATGTTACCTCACAATCTCCCGCATATACATATCTGCCAATTGTTTCGTAGACTGTCCAATTCTGAACGGAAGAAAATGTGTCACTTTAGTGAGACGATCCACTATCACCCAAACTCCATCTCGTCCGGTTCTAGGTAAATCGATCACAAAGTCCATAGTAATATGCTCCCATTTCTACTTCGGAATTCGGAATGAGGAGAGGGTGCAATAATCCTGCCGGCCTCTGCTGCTCTGCCTTCACTTGTTGACATATCAGACATCGGGATACAAAACGTGCTATCTCTCGCTTCATCCCATTCCACCAGAAGTGTTGCTTTATATCTTGGTACATCTTCGTGCTGCCAGGATAGATAGAATACTGGAAATTATGGGCCTCAGTCATGATCTCTTGTCGTATATCCCCACTCGACACACAGAGACGAGTTTCAAACCTCAACGTCCCATCGCTGTAAATAGTCAACTCTTTCCTGAGTCCCGACTCGCATTCTGCTCGTAAGTCCTGGATCCACTAATATCCTACCCGAGCTTCCTTGATCATGTCTACCAAAGTAGACTGTATGTGTAAACTAGCCAAGACTCCTTTATCTTGTGGAAACACTATCTCAATGCCCATCTCTCGAAGATCTTCTAGGATATGTTTCTGCGTTGTCAGAAAAAATGCACCACCCCTCCTGCTAAGAGCATCTGCTACTATATTAGCCTTGCCCGGATGATATTAAAGTTCCACGTCATAATCCTTCAGTAATTCCAGCAATTTTCTCTACCTTATGTTCAAATCCTTTTGGGTGAATACGTATTTTAAACTCTTATGGTCTGGAAATATTTTTACCCGATCACCGTACAAGTAATGCCTCCACAACTTGAGCGCAAATACCAAGCATGCCAACTCCAAGTCGTGAGTCGGATAATTCTTCTCGTGATCCCGATGCTGACATGATGCATATACTATCACTCTCCCATGTTGCATCAAAACACATCCATGACCCTTCTCTGATGCATCATAATACACTTTGAACCCTCCTGATCCTACTGGAAGTGTCAGGATCGGTGCCGAGATCAACATTTTCTTCAGTTCTTCAAAAGCTGCCTGATATTCCGCTGACCATACAAACTTAACGTCTTTTTGAGTCAACCGGGTCATTGGTGCGGAGATCCTTGCAAAATCTGACACGAACCTCCTGTAGTACCCTGCTAATCCAAGAAAACTGCGCACATCTGTCACGGTCTTCGGAACTGGCAAAATCTCTACCGCTTCAACTTTCTTGGGATCCACTGATACTCTTGCTCCCGAGATGATGTCCCAAGAATGAAATATGATCTAACCAGAACTCGCACTTGCTAAGTTTTGCGTACAACTGGTGCTCCCTCAAAGTCTGCAACACCTTCCTGAGATGCTCTTCATGTTCTTCTTTATTACATGAGTATACCAGGATGTCGTCGATAAACACTACCACAACTGATCTAAATATGACATAAAGATACGTTCATCAAATCCATAAACAATGCTGGTGCATTGGTCAATCCGAATGGCATCACTAAGAACTTATAATTTCCATATCGTGACCTGAATGCTATCTTCAGTCTGTCTTCTTTTTGTACTCGCACCTGATGATATCCGGATCGTAGATCAATCTTAGAGAATACTCTGGCTTCACTCAACTAACCAAACAGGTCATCAATTCTAGACAAGGGATACTTGTTCTTTACTGTCACTGCATTTAACTACCTATAGTCAATACACAGTCGGGTCGATCCATCCTTCTTTTTCACTAACACTACTAGGGCTCCCTATGGTGACCCGCTGGTACGAATAAATTTTTTCGACTTCAACTCTTCAACATGTTGATACAACTGGTCAAGTTCAGAATGTGACATCTGGTAAACCTTATAAGATATAGGCTTCGTTCTTGGCATCAACTCTATACTGAACTCTACCTCTCGAACCAGAGGCAATTCTGGAAGTTCTTCGAGAAAGACATCCATGAATTTGTTAACTATCTTAGGTATCGGTTCTCCTTCCGTTGCTACCGCCGCGACTTCTTCTTGCTGGCCTCTCGTAGACCTCACGAGCGTGAACTCTTCCAAACCAGGGATACAAAATAACACTACCCCTATGACAATCTATTGTAGCATGACTGTCTTTCAGCCAGTCTATGCCCAAGATAACGTCAAAGTCACCCATAGGAAACTTAATCAACTTCGCAGGTAATAGGTGATCACACACCACGACTGGACAGTCGGACAGTCTAGGCACACCCTACTAACTTTTACAAGTACATTACCAGTGAGTATATTTAGCCTCTCTGGCAACGTCTTAAACTCTAATCCAACATGTGTTACAAATTGTGCAGATATAAATGTATGTGAAGCTCCTGAATCAATTAATGTTATAGCAGGAAAAGATGCGACAAAAACATTAGCTGCCACCACGTCACCTGATGCCAAAGCCTCCTTCAGAGACAAGGTAAATGCCTGCCCTTGGCCATGTCGAGCTCCTTGCTGTTGCCTTTCCTGGTGGTGCTGTCGTGGTCTCTGCTGTCCTCGCTGCTGTTGGTACTGCCTATACATCTAGGCCTGAGTCGGTAACTGTCGCTGAGCTAACGGCCTTACCACCAATGGGCATGTAGCCCAGATCATAGGATTGCTACATGTCCATTGATGCAGAGTTTCCTGTATTGCCAGCACCAAGAGCATTGCAGCACGGATGTACTGGCAATGCAGGTACATCCATTGTACCTGTATTGCCAATACATATGCTGTCTCAAGCCGACCTGCTCTGCCTCCTACCAATCCCTGACGAGATCCTGAAGTTGCAACTGAACTTGGTCAACCTGTTCCTCAGGTGGAACCTTGGCCGCCACCAGAATACCCTTAATATCTTGGAGTCAATCACCTGCCGTGATGGCAACCTCCGTACCATTAAAGTACCGGGGGTTAAATCGACAAAATCTAACCGACGCCCCCCGAATCTATCCTTCCGCCTCTTTCTATAGCCGTTTGCAACCCCTGGTTCAACAATACATTTTGTTCCTGCTGCTGGATTTGCTGATGTTGCTGTACCGCTATCTGATGATATTGTGCGGCCATTATCCCCCGGATGATCTCTATTAAAGCGGGAGTATCAAGTGCTGCTGGCATTTCTGGCACTACTGGGGGAGCCGGAACCTCTGGAGCAGGTTGCTCAACATTTTCTGCCACTACCTCACTTGAGAGACCGACCATTGGCTCGATCCGAACCGGGTCCCGGAGAAATACTGCCTCACGCTGCTGTCCCGAACCTACTGGTAGCCTCGATGCCCCTGATGCTCCGACAACCGAAGATGGGGAAGCCCTGGAAGAAAGGGACAAAAGACATCAAGAACAGGACGGGAAGGAACAGAGAAACGATCAATCAAATGTTTCAAGCTGAGTATCGAGAAGAACGGATTCAGGAATTCAAGGAGCAACATGTTTGACTGAGACTCCTAAGATCATGACACCTTACAAGTCTAAAAAATCAGATATGTATGGGCCACCACTAAAACCTTGTCACGTCTCAGTACCGGAATACGGAGACGGACATGGCCAGCTCTCCCGTACAAGGTATAAAACGTCGTACGACGGTCACGACTGTAGAAAGAGAATGGGGTGCATGCTACAATAAGTCTCCTAGGGTCTCAAAACAACTGTCTCAATCATTCAAGCAAGTAACAACAACAAAGAACATGTGAGATAAAGCCGTAAGACGTCCCAAACGCTTCATCGGAATATTTTAGAGATCTAGCTAGCATAATATTAGGTTAGCAGAATGTCAATAGTTATACAATCGAGATCAGCTGCAGTCTGATTATAGTACAGTTATGTAAAAAGGAACTGATGTCCAGACAAAACGGCTAACAAGTGCCAATGGTTAAACGCCCAAGAGTATAATGTACAAGACGAGCACTGATAGAGAAACCCACTTGTGCCCTTCAGTGATCATCCGTCTTGTGCGCGTAATCATAAGGGGGATAAGTTGGATCCTCTTGTACTTGCTCTAAATCTGGCCATACAAAACCAGTGGGATTAGACCCCAAATAGCAAGTACCACAAGGAAACACGAATGAAGAAACAAAAACCAGATCAAGCATATAATGCAAAGCCAAAAATCATTGGCGCGTGCCCCATCTTTGGGATAACTTGGCACTCCTTGACCAAACAAGGACAGAAAATGTCATGCCACCCAAGATAAGGTACGTCCCATGATTATGGTCAAGTTATAATTTCTGTGTGCGTAGTTCGGTCCATATTCTATTATAGCATAATGATGCAATTTCCCAACCAAACAAAGACAAAAGTTGAACACCATATTATGACAGTCCATGTTCCTAAGCTACTAGCATAACTACAATCACAACCAAGTCAGATTAGGACGGCCAAACAATATTACGGCTTGTTATGTGGAGTCTGGGGTTATCCTAGATATAATACTAAGCATACTCAGATCGTGCCATGTAGAGCAGGGCTAACCGATCCAAAATTATACAAGCAAGAAATCATGATCGCACAGTTTCCCGTAGGGCCACCCCGCTAATTGTCGCACCGGTTCCCCGTGTAACGTCCCGCTCCGCGTCGGCGTTATGTATCAAAGTGAGTGGGCAGAACTTCGTTCTCTGATTCTTGAACGCCTTAATAATAACCTGAGTTTTTGCTTGCAATATTTTCATAAAAGAATGATAGAACATGCCTTGCATGTTAATGAACGAACTCACCTAGCTTGTCTTTGAAACAAAGTCTGCTAAACGAGAATCCTGAAATGCTTGCTTAGAATGCATGAACATGTTCACTATCGTCTATGTTTCGAGAGAACCATACTGTGTCTGAACGTGTTCAAGTGTTAAGTCGGATTGCCCCGCAACAACGATTGTATTCTGATGGTTCGTCTCGTCTGCATACTAGAGTTTATTTGATAGTGTTCCATGCATTCGCATGCGGTCGGACAATGGCTATTGGTGGAAAGCTGAACTGCATGTGTCACGGCTGCTACATAGATAGTGGAAAGCAACCATGAGTCACAGCTGCCTCTAGCATCAGATAAAGAGTCATTGGTATGCTGTACAACCAGCTGCCGATCCTGAGATACTTGGGGACCGCCCTGCATATATCTAAGTCATTGTGTTGGCTTGGATAGTGACTGCCCCTAAGATCGTGCATTGTGTGTCTAGTTTTGCATCTGACCCTGGAGTCGCACGAGACACGTTGCGCACACCCTGGAACATGAACGATTGCTTGTCTTGCTTATTGCATATGAAACTCTGTTTTCAAACATGTTTCCAAACAATGTAATATGACTCTGCTAGAACTGCATGAAACGAACCTAGGTAAAACTAGAAAGATCACTAGTAATGTAATGTTTTATAACATGATTACTTAGTGTTGGTTTCAGTGAATGCATGTTTCTGTTCAGTTGTTTTATCTCACCAGTACTTGTATAAAGTGCTGACCCACCAACAGTTTACTTGCTTGCAGGTACTGGATCGTCCGAGGGAGCGATAGGCGTGCCACAGTCTCTAAGATCCGGAATCCTGGTTTCGATTGTTGCCCCGAGAATGCTATCGTATAAGGGGGCATAATGTATGGAACGAACGTATGCCTTTGCTAAAGGAACCCAAGTTGCCTCGATTGTCCCGAATACTCAGTTGGCTAAATGCATTGCATTACAACAAGTCCCTTTCCGCTGCTTACTCGATTGATGCGATGATAGCCAACTATCAACTTAAACGATTGGCCTTGCACGGGCGTAACCCCAGGCCCGTGCGGCATCACGTCCCCCGAAAGCTCGAACGGGCCATTCCATTAACTCCCTTCCTTCCTCGCACCCACGGGACGGGCGCGGTGATTCACGTCCGGCGCGCCGAGGCACGGTGATTCGTGCCCGGTTCGATAAGTCCGGCCATACGGGGCGGGGCAGGGCGGAGCGGCGGCCCAGGCGGGTCCGGGGCGTGACACCCCGTAGAGCTACCGCGCTACTAACAATTCCAACCTTCCTATAGGAAAAATGTTGGCTCGGTCTTAAATATAAAACGGTCGAATATTGCACTCCACTGTATGCAGATGATATACAATATCTGTGGTGGCCAGCCTTGTACGCCATGAAAATTATCACGTGACGGTCCATCACGTACGATCTCGGAATGCCGTTTTCTTTCCATGTTCTAATCAACTTTTATGTTACCTACTTAACCCTACAGTGATATGGAATTCCCTGTCGTAACCACAGGAAGATTCTCCTTAATGATGTCGTACAGAGTACGGGCACATTTGATACGAATCTATTTAATATAAGGAGTCAAGTCTGGATCCACCAAAATGTAGATGCGACATTCAAACCAGCAATAACCTAATCACGCTAGGTTCTGACCCATTAATAATTCTGTGCCAAGAATTCAGGAGTATAATATTATGCACCGAGCAGGAATCATCATGTCACATTCAGTGTACATGTTGGCCAATGTCCCACACTCAGTGTACAATAAAGCCTTTATAAACAGGCGAGCATGACAAGTGTATCGGCACAAATACAATAACCAAGTCAAGATACCAAACCTATCAGTTGGTCACATGAATCATGTTTGATCAGGTCAGGAGTCACAATTAATTATGAATCTCATATGATCGAGTTACGGTCATGAATGCCTCATCAATTCCTCAAATTCTGGGATCATAGATCAACATTCATAGTCAAGCTCAACTAATCTAGATTAGGTATCAAGTGCACAACAGGACCCATGCATGCACAATCAATCACAAAAGTCCTAGTTTGGCGCACTTTACAAGTGCCAAATATAGGCTAGTCAGGAATAGTGGCACACTATGCGCGAGCAAGCAACTATATGGCGCACAAACCTATAACACTAGGTCACAGTAGTCATGGCGCAGAAGTCTATAACATGGCGCACAAAATCGATAATAGAGCAGCATGAAGATGTGGCGCACAAATCAAAAATTTCATGAATAAACACATTTTTCTCATGCTAGCAAACTGGCACACAAAGCAAGAGTTACGAGTAAAAAGTAGCGCACTATGCAAGAGTTAAACAACTAAAAGACAAAGCACAAGTCCCCAAGCGGCGCAACTATCGAGGGCACGACAGTCGAGACGTGCCAAAGTCAAGGCTCGCTTATCGAGGCTGAACCGAGCAAGAGTGCGCCAAGAGTTAACAAGTGCGCCGGATTATTAATCCATCAAAAGTGCGCTAACCGTTGAGCGTCCAGAAAATACACCAAGAGTTGTGTATAAGAGCGGCGCACTTTTGATAGTTAATACATAATGTGTCAACTGTGCGCTTGTCTGTTGTTTTGGTTAAAAGTGCGCCAAGGTGGAAGGTGGTCAAAAGTGCGCTAAAAAGTAGACTGACGCACTTTTGCTTGGTTCATTCGATAATATATCAATTGTGTGTCAAAGGCTGAAATCTTCCAAAAGTGTGCCAAGAAGGATTTTTTCCAAAAATTTATTCCTTTTACATACTTGCAAGAAATTAGCAGTACTCTTAAAGTACGCACGAGTATGAAATGCGGGTCACATTCAACATGTGCTCATGGTGCAAATCCTCATGTGTATTTGTCACCGTTCTTCTTCTCCAACCGACCCACCATTTGATGCACTCAGAGCTCAAGTTATAGACTATGATAGTGATCCATTCCTCAAGCAACAAGAACCAGAAATCAAAGAAAAATCTAGACTCGAAATCAGGAGACATCTTTTGAAAATAACTCATTTTTGGGGGATCATTCCTTAGAAAAATACTCATGAAAACCCTCATAATAAAATCAAGATAAAATCATTAACCACCTCAAATTTGAAAACTCCAAGAACTAACTATAATCAGAACACTACTAGAAACTAATTACAACAATAAATACTAAGAATGAAACTATAGCCGATTATGTTTTTTCATATTTACAAGTACTTGCCTATGAAGAAACCATGATCAAAACAAGAGAAATAAACAAGTGAGGAGAGATAATGAGAAAAAGGATATATATAGGCAAGGGGTTGATGGTGAACCGTCGGGTCTCTTCAACAAATCTAAGCCACACACACTACCTACCACCACCACACCATCAATATTAACCAATGTGTGCCAAGCTTCCATTCAACCGTGCACTTGAAGTATATCCAAAGTGCGCCAAAATGAGTATATTCCAAGTATACGGGATAGCATTTGGGAGCTTGGACCATCTGTTCCACAGTGTCAAATATTACTAGGGGGGTGTGAAATAGTTCTGGAGAGATTTTAATCAAGGATTCTAGTCATCCAGTATGAGTCAAGTTTATCCTCAAAATGCTATCCCTGACTCTTGAATGTTTAACATAATATCGGATACCGGATTGTAGGGATACCTCATGCAATCTGCAAGACAATAGACAAGGGTGTACAAACTGGAAGTGCGCGATGAATAGGGTGTGAGTCTCGTGGTGGGAGCTTCTAGCTTCTTGAGTAGATAATTCCTTTAGCATTCTCCATGGATCTTTTTGCAGGTTGACTGTCTGAATGACCAAGTTTTGATGTGTGTGAGAAGTAAGCAACTGCTAGAATTTGTCATGAGACAAAAGCTACAACTTTTTAGTTTTTACTCATTCCATACGTTAGCAAATAATTTTGTTATCAGTAAATACTTTTTCCTTTCAGATTATACTCCCTGTAAACCATATGGATTATGCTCAGAAACCAATGTTCAGGCATTTAGGTTTACACATAACAGCATTCTAATTGCCAATAGGATTGCAAATTGTTGACAAGAATTGTCCTATACAATTATGAATTCCACTACTATTGGCAAATGTGACCATTGATAGACTATAAATGGTCTGTCAGTACATGAACTAGAAGATTCATTCTTGTTAAGTTAGACACAGTTTCCCTTGGGAAATTCCTAGCTACTTTAGACAGACAGTGAAGTACTACTCACAACCAGATCTAGATCTTCTGCTTGACCAAGGCAGATGCAGTCTCCACTTTGACAACCCCTTTCTCAATATGTGCTGCTTGTATGCCCCCACTTCCATACTTAAGGTCTACTTGAAACTCAACAAGCATTAACTATTAAGATGTTACAAGGAGTTATTCGGTTGGTGAAGCTATGAGCTCCCTTATTAGTGTATGAGGAGGGTGCACCCTACTATACACCTCTCAGACCAAAGGAGTGGAACCAATCAACATGCACAGCTATGTTCACTTTATAATCCAAAAGGGAAGTTCGAGAACTTGTTCCCCCTGGCAGATGAACCACGAGATGGAAGACATCCAAAACTTTAACACGACAAGAGCCCATTTCATATTTCTTTGTTCTTTTGAATTCATTCATTTCAAAAACCAGTTCTGAACATGCCATGTAACAACATCTTCTTCAACCAATCTCCACACTGCACAGGGGCTTAGCTTTCGTGCGTGCCACTAAGATACCTTTTGTAAGGTACTCGTCTTCTTAGTGAAAGAAAGAGGTAAAAGATACAAATAGGGATACACACACTAATAGTCGATGAAGATCGTCCCAACTCAACATAGCTTGAAGAATCATTGTCACACTCAAGCAAAAATTCAACATTCCATTCCTAGCCCTTTCAGATAACACTCAAGGATTCCCTCACGAACTCATATTCTTCCCAACAAAATAAGTTTTCTTGTTTGGAAAAAAGTTCCCTTTCCATGATTGAGACTATGGCTGATTCTCTGAAACTTGCTTCGGTTAAAGGAGGATTTCACGAACTAATGCCCCATGTCCCTCTAGTAAACAGGCTAGGGGAAGACGTTAATGAAGTTGGGAGAGGTAGATCAGCTGGAGAAGGCTATTGCCTATTGGTTGCAAGGTGAGGATGTGAAATACAGTAGGTAAATTGATAGGGATCACTGGCGAGTCCTATTGGTTGTGAGTAAAGGACATGAAATACAGTAAGTAAATCGATAGGGATCATAACGGGATTTCATACAACTCATTGTCGCATAGAAAGTCAGAGGGGATGGATTTATCCTTCTTGAAAGACGCAAAACAATGTGGAGACGGATGAAGAAGATGTGTAACAGGGAGGAGAGAGTTGGAGGATATGGTAGACCATGACTATCTTACCTGTGGCCTGAAGCCGCAAACAGATAGATGGAACCAAATTTCGACAATACTTATTTACTCCTTCTCTCATTAATGTGTGTATGTTTAAAATATATATATATATATATATATATATATATATATATATATATATATATATATATATATATATATATAATGTGTGTGTGTGTGTGTGTTTACTAGGGTAGATTTAGTACAAATCCTACAACAACCTAGTCTTGCATGCTTCATTTTGATAAGTGACTGATTATATTGTCTTTTATATTACCATTCAACCAATATTTTTGTTTACCCGGATAACCAGTTTTGGCTATTCGGATCCATAACCTGCCCCTGCCAAAGTTGGGGGCGTGAGATCTGGAACACGATTGCACGGCGTGGGGGTTGGGAGATCCTTTAACTTTGGCTCGAACAACCTTATGGAGGTGGACTAATGTATGCTTCGCCCATTTAAATACAGATCATTGATCCTATGAGATAAATCTTTCTATCCTATAATACTATCATGCCTCCTAGGACAACAATGTTGTTGAAGTTGGACACAAGATTATAAAAGGTGCTTGGTGCTAGTCGGGCGGGCACCGGGCGCCTAGTGCCTAGCCCCGCCTAGGTGGCCGCTGTTCCCAAAAAAAAAAAAAACTTACTGAATATTGCAGAATAAGTCCATAAAATAAAAAACATACATAGTGGAGGGTCGAGGGGCTTAGGTGGGCGCCTAGGTGGACATCGGACGGACACCAGCTGGCGCCGCACCAAGGTTTTGATAGAACTATAGCATTAGTTACTATTATTGACTAAACTATTTTTGAAAGAAAAGAAAGGAAAATTGGAGAGTTTGAAAGGAAATGTTTGATGATAGTAGAGAGATATGGTGTTGATGATAATTTCTTGTTACATTAGAAGGTATTAAAAAAATGTAAATTAGATGATAGTAGGAAATATTTGTTGTATCCTCAGCTCATGACACACACTACCTTTATTAGTTATCCTCCTTCCAAAAGATGTTTCAAAGACCCTGTGTGTTTCCAGATATAAACATCTAATGGGGGTTATTCTCTGAAAATATCTACCAATGATAAGATTTTTAGGGGTCGTTTGGATGAATGTTTTGTATTCCTAGGAATTCATTTTCCATTTATTTTCTATGAGAAAGGAATTCAACATTTCCGTACCCATGTTTGTTTAGGCTAGGTTGGGAATATAGAAAAAGAATCTTAGTTTATTTAGTTTTCCATAAATATCCTTTCATGCTTTTATTACCTAAATTTACATGTTTGGGATAAAAGTTGAATTTTTGAAAGTAAAATGAGGGTGTTATTGTCCAAACAAAATATTAAACAACATTCCTAGGAAAGCAAACATATTCCCAAGTGGGACATTGGGAATTAGTTTCCCACAACAATAGGAATATGAAGTCCCTCATATTCCTCCCTAATTTCCAATACTAGACATACCAAACAAGAGTAAGGAATTAAAATTCATTTTCAAGCCTCCAAAACTTGAACCAAACACCACCTTGAGGTGGTTGAGAGGGCTAGAAGGAAGTTGTTCCATCCCTCTTTTCAAGCTTGCATTTCTTCTCTCCCTTGTTCAGATTTTGACTTTTTGACTGGGACCTGATGATACTAACTGTTTCTGTCTATTTAAGTTTTGTCGCTAGGTTTTTACTTGTCATATTGATATTCCTCTGGCATTTGTAAGGATTTTCTTAGAATGAACTTGAATGCAGTCATCTTGAATAGGGATCCTACAGCGATAGAACTCCACCTCAGTCCTTTCTCTCCTTCTTTTTCTTCTTCTTGGGAGAACCATCAGATCTAGACGAGAACAGACTGGCACCGAAGGTCGCAAGCTTTGCGGCCGCCTTCACCATCTGCTTCTGAAGAATCCACATTGCCGTCCGTGCCTCACAAGCCTAAGCTTCCTTCTCCCAAGTGATCTTCTTGACTAGAAAAAATACTTTGTTAGTTAAATTTTGATATATGTAACATTTTTTTCTTCTGATTTAGGTTTTGCAGGTAACTTATATGCCCTTCCAGCAGAAGGTCGCCTTTGCTGACAATCATGGGGAGAATTCATGATAGCTTACTGGCATGTTCTTTCTCGTTATCAAGTGGAGCTGCTGCAATTCATTTTCTTTTGCCTCATTATTTACGTGAACTGTTTCTCAGAAGGTAAGTAGTTGTCTTTGTGCTGTTCGTGCTTCTTTGGTAAATCTCTCAATCAGCACCTCAACTTATCTAGCTACATCTTGACATACTGTTTTGGTTTTAGAGTTTCGAGTTTGCTCTATATTTTAACTCTACATATTTACTTCAGTGAAAGACTTCACTAGTAATTGCATAGACAACCATAGATTAGTTAGTAACCCAAAATTTCTTAAGAGACGAACAATTCAATTCCCAAAATGGAAACTTCATGAGTAATTTATATGTTGATTATAACAAAATTGTCAAAACTGAAGGCTATCCTGAAAAGTCGTCGGTATCATTAATAGAGGTGTGGTACTCGTATCTAATTGTATCAGATAATTCAGATTCTTATCTGATAACTTCTAACATATCATAGATTTGAAAATAGTAACTATCTATAAGGTTTATTTATCTGTTAAAATAGATGAAAACATATGCTTGGAACTTACGCAGCATAAGTGCATTTTTTTTTCAATAGTTTACTTCCCTTTAATATTAGAAAATTTCCCTTTTCCTACAATTGTTGTTGGAGTGGGTGAAATTTTCAACCTATGTAGAAAATATCACGGAGTGCGAACAACGCCATCCATGTGTCGGAAAAGTTCGGAAAGTGCATCGAGCGCCGTGTATTGGAACATTTATGGTAAACAAATATTATATGGGATTTTCATCTTTAACTTTAATTATATATTTATGATTGCATCTTTCATTTATTAACTTTTCATATAATTAGATTTTCAATTTATGGCAAGTCAATTTATGATTTGATTTTCATTAAATATATGATTGAATGTAATTAGATTTTCGTAAATATTTTTTGGCTTCCATATATAGATTTTCATATGGAAACACTAATTCATGCAAGGATTTATATAAAGGCTCATGCAATATACAACAACATGAGAAAAAAAATAAGAGAAAAAAATTTGGCAAAAGTGTCATTACAACTTTGGAGAGGAGAAAGGATTGGATGCCGTTTTGGAGAAGGAGATCAATTTGGGGTATTTCTCATTTTTTTTTTCCGTCGTGGTTGTAATAAATTTTCTGTTCCAAAGAGTTGCGGTAATCCGTGTTGGATCGGTGATGAGCTTGTAGAGGGTGTAATATCTTTATTCTATTAGTGGAGGTTCTTCAGGGTTGGACTCCGATCGTCCCGTGATTTTTTTCATCTGGATTTTCTACGTAAAAATCTCTGTCTGCAACTTGTGTTTGGTATTTTTTGGTTTGTGCGTTTTGCTCGGTTCTCTCGCAGATACTCTCTGGCTTGGGGAACGATTTTCGTGTTTCGTTCCCAACAGTGTAGTATCATAACCAGGTTCTGAAATTTCAGAAGGATGTTAGGAGTTAACAGGCAAACCAGAGAGGAGAGATGAATGCGAAGCCGGTGCACATGATAAACCAAAACGATTCCAATTACCACCATTGGCAGAGCAAGTCCAAGCATCTGTACTAGAACTTTGAGTGTTATCATTGTGGCAAGAAGGGCCACATCAAGCGGAACTATTTCGCTTGTAAGAGAGAAGAATGGCGTCAAGGGGAAGCAAAGTGAGAATAATACAGCGGCGACCTAGGCACATGGAGGCGATCTGATCATCGTAGGTGATGAGGTAGTCATGAACCTCGCTTGCGATGACAACTCTTGGCTGGTGGACTCAGGTGCTTCAGCGCACGTATCTCACAACAGGGCACTATTTGCTACTTACACAACATGTGACTGTGGAGTGTTTAAGATGGGCAACGGAGATGTGTTGAAAGCTGTTGCTGTTGGAGATGTGCATTTGAGGACAAAGACTAGTGCAGTTCTTGTTCTCAAAAGATGTTAGTCATGTCCCTGATATCTGTTTCAACCTGGTGTCGGTTCGAATGTTGGATGACGAGGGTTTCTTCAATCCCTTGGGGAATAGTCAGTGGAAGCTTTCCAGAGGTTCGATGGTGATTGCCAGAGGAAGCAAAAGGTTCTGACTCTACTATATGGAAGGGAGCGCACATGGGGCACATGAGGTGAACGCAGCTACTTGTGCGTCTACCGAGTTGAGGCACAGGCGGTTCAGCCACATCAGCCAGAAGGGGATGAGCTACTTGGTGAACAGGAATGTGATTCCAGAACTCAAGTTTACAAAGCTGGAGAGATGCACACAGTGTTTGGCGGGGAAGCAAAATATTGTGTCTTTTCAAAGTCATCCAAGTTCAAGGAAGCCGGCGTTGCTCGAGTTGATTCACTCGGATGTCTGCGGTCCTATGAAGGTAAAATCTATTGGTGGTACTTCTTACTTTGTAAATTTTATTGATGATTGTTCCAGGAAAGTTTGGGTCTATGCCTTAAAGACCAAGGATCAGGTGTTATCCACTTTCAAGGAGTTTCAGGCCTCTGTTGAAAGGAAAACGGGCAAGAAGCTGCTATGTGTTCGGTTGGACAATGGCGACGAATATATCGGTCCATTTGATGCATACTGCAGAGAGCAAGGGATACGAAACTAGAAGACTCCGCCAAAGACAGCTCAGCTCAATGGTGTAGCGGAGTGGATGAACATGACGCTGATGGAGAGGGTACAGTATTTGCTGTCAGAAGCAAACTTGTTGGGAAGCTATTGGGGTGAGGCTCTTTACGCAGCTGCTTATATTATTAATTTATCTTCTAGTGCTCCTTTGCAGGGTGATGTGCCTGACAAAGTGTGGTATGACAAAGAGCCGTTATACAATCACCTACGAGTGTTTGGTTGCAAGGCCTTCGTGCATGTACCGAAGGACGAGAGATCCAAACTTGAGTCAAAGACGAGGCGGTGTGTCTTTGTCGGTTACGGTCGGGATGAGTTTGGCTATAGACTCTACGACCCAGTGGGAAGAAAGCTCTATAGAAGCAGGGACGTGGTATTCGTCGAGGATCAGACAATGACCAACACTCAGGATTCCGAGATGCCTTCTGAGGTTGAGGAATTGTCGGAGTTAGTTATTTCGCTTCGAGAAGTTTTCAGAGGACATCGCAAAGGATCCAGTTATGGGGGAGCCAGTACATGAAGTTGCTCCCAACCTTGATTATCAGCCTGCTGATGGTGGTCAGGGTGATCTTCAGAAGGATGAGCATGCCGATGAGGCAGTTCCTAAGGAGGAGGCTGTTGGTATACAACCAGCACTAGTGGTTCCATTGAGGAGGAGCGATAGAGAGCATTGACCAACTACGAGATACTCACCAGGTGAGTATGTGCTACTGACTGACGGAGGAAAACCCGAAAGTTTCGTAGAGGCTATGGAAGACGAACACAGGCAGGAGTGGATGGAGGCTGTGCAACCTGAGATGAGTTCCTTGGAGGCCAACTCTACTTATGATCTGGTGCGGTTACCAAAGGGCAATAAGGCTTTAAAGAATCGATGGGGTGTTCAGAGTGAAGCAGACAGATGATGCTACTCGCCCTCGATACAAAGCGAGGCTGGTAGTTAAAGGCTACGGTCAGCTCAATCCATGACCACCGTCCTGCTGTTGGTCGATTAAGACAGCAGGACGGTGGTCATAGAAGTCAAAATCCGCTAAGGAGTGTGTAACAACTCACCTGCCGAGTCAACTAGCCCCGAAAATGGATGGCGCTTAAGCGCGCGACCCACACCCGGCCATCGGGGCTTCCTTATTACACTTAAAACATTTACATCATTTCCTAAATTTTTGTCGTTTAATGAACTTCCTTTTCTCATATTTTTGGGGTTGCTGTTTTAAAGCCGGTTTCCACTTTCTTCTAGTAATTTTATACTTGGTTTTGCCTTTTCCTTTTCTTCTAAAGAATTTCTTTCTTTGTTTCTTCCATCCCTTGGCTTCGGGTAGACATCCAAATTCGGCATTGATATCCGTATTATATTTAGAACAACAAGAATATCCTAACCTAGATTTCTTAATGGTTCTATCCATTTATTTTTGTGCCCTTACTTGTTCACATACCGTTTCCATTGTTTTCATACAAGCTTTCTTGAGTATGCCAGTAGTGTGAACATTATTTCTTATTTTATTATATCTTTCTTGTATAATATTATTCCAAGGATATGGAATTTTTGTAAAAAATCCTTTAATCCAGAAATCCTTTTGTCCTGTACTTCTCAATTGGAAAATAAAACCAATATTTTTAGTAATAAATTCTTCAAGTAAACAAATATCGCATAAAATCATTTTATGAAGAAGTTTCTCATAGTCTTTATCATCAGTACCATCGTCTCCTATGAAGTCGGCTAACATGAGACCTAATAATTTTGCTAATGCCTCTTGGGGATCTTTGGTTTCTCTAATCTCATCTCCCTTTGCCTTATTATTAGTTTCAAGGCTAACTAACCAGGCTCTAGCGCTTCCCTTCCAGAAGCTTGTTGCATAATGAATAAATTGGACTGTGTTAATGTTTCCTGGTAAATGATATATCATTCCCCTTATTTGTTGTGACCATTCACCAGTGTATTCTTTTATTTTCCTATGAGGAATCTTATCTATATTGAAGATAAGTCCATCTGTATGTCTATTTTTGCAGGCTTTATGATATCTAACCCAATCCTTTCTATTTTCAGGTTGGCTTCTGGTGTAAGGTATTATAGCCCTGGTTGGCATGAGGCTTTCAGGGGGAGGTCCAATAGATCCTACTTCTTCGGTGGGTATACCTTCCAGGGTCATACCTCCACCACTAGTACTACCTACTTCTTCATTGTTTAGAATATGAAGGTGCTCTTCGTCAGAATCACTATCTATGCTATATTTCCATTTAAAGAAATCAATGGCTCCTGAATACTTTTCATAAAAAGCGTAAACAGTCTGTTCGTCAATTTTACCAAGGAGTTCCTGGTTTTGTAATTTAAGGCTATCCAAAAATACACTCCTTAGGGTTCTGTTTTGGGGACAGGTACAACCAGAACCCTAAAACTGCCCATTGGAATGTTAACATGATGAGGTATTCGTCAAAAGAAGAAAATAAGATTGACGTTAATGATATTAATGAGGAACACTACCGTAATTTCCTTAAATTACAAAACCAGGAACTTCTTGGTGAAATTGACGAACAGACTGTTTACGCTTTTTATGAAAAGTATTCAGGAGCCATTGATTTCTTTAAATGGAAATATAGCATAAATAGTGATTCTGACGAAGAGCACCTTCATATTCTAAACAATGAAGAAGTAGGTAGGGTTAATTTCCGCATGACCGACGTTCTTGAATTACTCAAGCCTCTCGGGGTGGCTACCCCAAAGATCGAAGAATTCAATGCTGAAGTTACAGTTCAAGAAATGCTGGCCATGCATCAACAACAACTGCTGGATGATTCGCGGCTAATTTTTTTTTCAAAATGTTAGAAGACACTGAGATTATCAGCTTCCTCCAGAACGAGGAATTAGCGAACTCTTAAAATTAAAGCTTATCCAGAAAAGTTTCAGCAGACATTCTTCTCCAGCTTTTCTTGTAAGAAATCATGCTGAAATAAAAAGAGGAAAAGCAAGGATGGTTATTAACTACAGAAAGCTAAATAGTTACACTAAATTGGTTGAAATAGTCGCAGCCTAACCCCGCCATAAATCCACGGTCTGCTTGGTTCCAACCAAGTAATGGGGGTACTGTGACTAGCCGCGGAATTGTGGGTCAAAACATATTAAGGGCACAGAATTATCAAAATATATTCTAGAAAAGGTCTCCCAATGCAATATGATGATCATATTTAAGAACTACCAAGACACATGAACAATGAGCAATCATTTTCGGAGCTTATTTATGCAGACACGTACCAATGCTTTTTAAATCTTCATAACAATTATGAACACATAGTAACATGTCTAGTAGAGATCACCCAGAACATGGGATATATAATTTTATAGTAGATCTCCTGCATGATATTAGAAACGACATAAAACACATGATACAAAAATTAGAAAACATAGACTTTACCAACATTAGAGGTTTTGGGGACAGGTACAACCAGAACCCTAAAACTGCCCATTGGAATATTAACATGATGAGGTATTCGTCAAAAGAAGAAAATAAGATTGACGTTAATGATATTAATGAGGAATACTACTGTAATTTCCTTAAATTACAAAACCAGGAACTTCTTGGTGAAATTGACGAACAGACTGTTTACGCTTTTTATGAAAAGTATTCAGGAGCCATTGATTTCTTTAAATGGAAATATAGCATAGATAGTGATTCTGACGAAGAGCACCTTCATATTCTAAACAATGAAGAAGTAGGTAGTACTAGTGGTGGAGGTATGACCCGGAAGGTATACCCACCGAAGAAGTAGGATCTATTGGACCTCCCCCTGAAAGCCTCATGCCAACCAGGGCTATAATACCTTACACCAGAAGCCAACCTGAAAATAGAAAGGATTGGGTTAGATATCATAAAGCCAGCAAAAATAGACATACAGATGGACTTATCTTCAATATAGATGAGATTCCTCATAGGAAAATAAAATAATACACTGGTGAATGGTCACAACAAATAGGGGGAATGATATATCATTTACCAGGAAACATTAACACAGCCCAATTTATTCATTATGTAACAAGCTTCTGGAAGGGAAGCGCTAGAGCCTGGTTAGTTAGCATTGAAACTAATAATAAGGCAAAGGGAGATGAGATTAGAGAAACCAAAGATCCCCAAGAGGCATTAGCAAAATTATTAGGTCTCATGTTAGCCGACTTCATAGGAGATGATAGTACTGATGATAAAGACTATGAGGAACTTCTTCATAAAATAATTTTATGCGATATCTGTTTAGTTAAAGAATTTATTACTAAATATATTGGTTTTATTTTTCGATTGAAAAGTACAGGACAAAAGGATTTCTGGATTAAAGGTTTTTTTTACAAAAAATCCATATCCTTGGAATAATATTATACAAGAAAGATATAATAAAATAAGAAATAATGTTCACACTACTGGCATACTCAAGAAAGCTTGTATGAAAACAATGGAAACGGTATGTGAACAAGTAAGGGCACAAAAACAAATGGATAGAACCATTAAGAAATCTAGGTTAGGATATTCTTGTTGTTCTAAATATAATACGGATATCAATGCCGAATTTGGATGTCTACCCGAAGCCAAGGGATGGAAGAAACAAAGAAAGAAATTCTTTAGAAGAAAAGGAAAAGGCAAAACCAAGTATAAAATTACTAGAAGAAAGTGGAAACCAGCTTTAAAACAGCAACCCCAAAAATATGAGAAAAGGAAGTTCATTAAACGACAAAAATTTAGGAAATGATGTAAATGTTTTAAGTGTAATAAGGAAGGTCATTTCGCTAATGAATGTCCTAACAATATTCATACAATAGTTATTGATGACTTGGAAAAATACGATATCAACATTGGAACTATTGTTGATATAAATAGTGATACTTCTGTTTCTTCCATATACGAAATAGAGTCATATTCGGACGAACAGTCCGATGATACAGATGAACAATCTGGGGACGATATATATGAATCCATGAAACATTTAAAAATTAACATGGTCATCATCAATAAAACCCAAAACCAAATTAGGATAACCTTATTAAATGACAATACGATATTACCCAGAAAGGAAGGAATATCAGCAGGATATATTATATATGCAAGCAAAAGTTGCAGAATTAGAAGATATCACACTCCGGAGATATTATTAGATATTATAATATTCTTGCCAATAGGCTATTATGGCATTATTCATAACATACCATTACATGCCACTAAAAATATATTCATCACTTATGGTTTTATTGAACCCGTTTCTCGAAATAATGTTTCCATAATAATGAAAAATACTTTCTTCGAGGATAGAGATTATCTCATTGAAAAGGGTAATCCCTTGGGTTTATTGGTTATACACAAATATGAAGACTTACCTATAATAGAAGATACTCCACCCAAATCCCGTATTAACTCCCCTGGATCAAGCACTAGTGAATTGCATGATGGATATTATGAATTTAGAATTTATATGAATACTCTAATTTCAGAGGAAACTACTAATTCTAGTATTCCCAGAGTGAGGGAGAACAATTTGAAATCACCGATGATGACCTTGAAAAGCTGAAAGAAGCGATTCCACATTCCGATAAGAAAGAGGTTTATAAACCAATCTCTTTTCAGTCTAGATTCCTGAATAAACACACTTATGTTTTTGAAAGAATGCAGGAAAATATAGAATTAAAAGGAGATGAAGATTTTTCCTCTATCAGTCTATTAGACAAAAGAAAAATGGAGAAATTAAAAGCTAAATATCCCAAGATGAGGTATTTACATATAGGCCTAATACAGCTCAAAATAACAGGACTATTCCAAACAGGAATAGATACTCCTATTCTAGTAGTATGCATGGATGAGAGAATCATCAATAATCCATTAAATAGTATAATAGGAGGAGCAAAATCTAATTTGGTTAACAGATTATTTGGCATCAACATACATCCGGATTTTTCTATAAGTTTAGATGATCATAATATAGAAAAAACTTGCACACTATCAGTTAGCCTCCAAGGAATAGAATTAATGCCCGGTTCCAAAGTACTTGGAATACAATGGGAACATTGTATGGCATTAAACGACACACCAACCTTCAAATCCATCACACCCAAAAATCTAGTAAGATTATTTGAGGTAGGTATGGGAAAAACTATCCAACCTGGACTTATTAGATTAGAACACCTCAAGAATGATAGTGAGATGAGAGTATTCATTAAGTCTTTAAAACCAAAAATCGAAATACCAACAGAATATTTTATTGCTTCTGGCAATACTATATCTACTAGAATCGAAGGGGGGGGGGAGGGGGGGAACAACATCTAAATCAAAAAGAATCTGAGGCCACAACTTCAAATATTCCCACTATCACTAGATCTAACTCAATGGACAGTTTAGTTAGTATTGAACTAACACCTAACATTTTACAAGATATACAACATAGAATGAGTATTAGCACACCAATAGAAGGAAGAACCAAGACTATGCTTGATAACCAGCATGCTAATGAATCGGAAAAAATGTCAGTAAAAATTCATTTATCACAAATAAATGATAGAAGTAGAATTCTATCACTCCAATAAATGTCCAAAACTACTAACTGGTATAGAGAGCACACGAGTTATAACGAAAGTCAAATAGATCAGGCTTATAAGATGGATCATCTTTTACGAAAATTTAGAGACATTATGCGAGAAGTCAAAAGGTCTAACTATAGAACTATTGTTCTGAGACATATGGACAGAACTATCCAAATAATCGGGAAGCATATTAAAAAATTTCAGAAAATTAATCCTGACAAGGGGGCACGAACTCAAGCAGATAATACTATAGATCTTCCCATTGACGATACCCTAGAATTAGAAATAGCAAGCACATCTCTTGACAATATAGACCTATCCATAGAAACTTGGAAAGAAGTGTTAGAACTCCCGGATACTCCTTCTGATATAAATATGGTCTGGACCATGGACTTAAAAGTAAAAGCACAGTTACATATATACATACCACTTACCATATGTATATCAGGGTATAATGAATTTACTATCCATGCTCTCATTGACACAGGAGCTGAGGCTAGCCTGTTACAGGATATTTTTATTCCTCAGGATCTATGGCAACAACTTGATAAACCAGGAAAACTAAACGATTTTATGGGAAGACTGTGTCCGTCAACCATAAAGTAAAAAACCTTAGGGTCCATTTCCCAGATTTACAAGGTCATTCTAACTCGTATATGTTTGACTTTGTATTACTGCCCAAGGATTTTGACAGTGATTGCATTATTGGTATGGATAATTTACGACACTACAAGCCATACAACACACACACATTTGAACTCGATGGAATATCCATTCCTAGAGTACATTTTCCTGTCTCTTTAGCCTCGAACTTTACGCATACAGCATAGTGTGGTGAAAAATTCGTCACACTTATTGATTATACAAAAGTCTGTACTTATAATCTTCCCAATAACAATAAATTATAGAAGACTATTTATGGAATGCTAGAACCACTTTTTTCTGATATCAATTAAAATCCTTTGATAAAGCCCCTAGATATTGTAAAATAGAACTATTAGAACAGTATAGAGAAACCAATGTCAGAGTAAATAACATTATGGTTTTCCCTTCCAATAAAGAAGAATTTGCTAAACAAATTAGCGAACTCTTAAAATTAAAGCTTATCCAGAAAAGTTTCAGCAGACATTCTTCTCCAGCTTTTCTTGTAAGAAATCATGCTGAAATAAAAAGAGAAAAAGTAAGGATGGTTATTAACTACAGAAAGCTAAATAGTTACACTAAATTTGATGGATATTTTATTCCCACAGCTGAGCATCTTATCAAACAAATTCAAGGTACTAAGTATTATAGTAAATTTGATGCTAAATCAGGTTTTTGGCAAATAAAATTAGAAGATAAGAATTTCGTAGAATTAACGGCTTTCAGCTGTCCGCAGGGACATTTTAAATGGTTAGTTTTACCATTTGGTTTGAAAAATGCCCCACAGAATTTTCAGAAATGGATGAATTCTATTTTCGGGCATCTACCTTTTGTAGTAGTTTATATTGATGATATTCTCGTTTTCTCGAACTCCGTTGATGAACATAAAGAGCATTTACTACACATCTGTAAATTATTGCTCGATAATGGTATTATTCTTAATCCTAAAAAGATTGAGCTATTCAAAAATGAAATTGATTTCTTAGGAAAAACGATACGAGATGGACATGTTTTATTACAAGAACATATATACACCAAAATCAAAGAATTTCCTGAAAACTTCAAAACCCTTAAAGAACTTCAGAGTTTCTTAGGTTTACTTAATTATGGCAAGAAATTTATTTCTAATTTATCAGAATGAGTAAAATATCTACAAGAAAAACTTACCACTAAACAAGCCAAATACAAAAGAAACAACTGGTGAACAACCAAGAAAATGGAATACGGATAAGATTTCTATAACTCTTGACCCAAAAGAGATTGAAGAAATTGCTTGGATAAAAGAATTCATAAAAATAGAAAATATTCTTTATTTTCCACTTGACAATGATATATTAATATTATAGACCGATGCCTCAGATAACTTCTGGGCAGGAGTATCAATTGCCAGGCACAAAGAGATTGTTGCCTACACATCAGGAAGATTTACTAAAGTACAAATAAAATATGCTATATATGATAAAGAATTATTAGCAGTCAAACTAGCCATAAAAAGCTTAAAAATCTATATTCTATATAGACATTTCTTAATTGGGACTGACAATAAATCAGTTGCATAATTCCTGAAGAAGAAGACTATTAATAATCCCGAAGAAAACCTTCGACGGATTAGAATAGCAATGTACCTAAAAATATTTAATTATGATGTCAAGTATATTCCTAGATACACTAACTTCCTTGCGGATACTCTTACCAGGTTATGATAGATGGAGGACGAAAATTTTTATAAAAAAATTCGAGACCTCTTTCAAGAAATGAAGAGGCAGTGTGAGTTCAAGGAAGTGGCCCCTAAGAAGGCCAAAGATAACAATATAGCAGAGTCATCGAGGGTTGAACAAACCCAGGAGGCCAACAACCAAACCTCCCCCAAGGCGAACAGCCAATCTCAGGCGAACAGCCAAACTCAGGCAAATAGCCAAAGGTACCAGGTGAATAACCAAAATACCCTCCAGGCGAATAGCCAAATCAATAAAAGGAAAAACATACTTGGGGCTATTCCTATGCCCATGTTCCTACCTGCAAGGCCTGTAGTTCTACCAACGCAGTTTTCTGGACCTCCCAGGCCACCAATGACACCAGCACAATTTTTAGATATTGTAATTAAAAATTGGTACAATACGGACATGGAAAATAAAGATAAAGTAGTCTGGGAAAGATTTAATGGCTGCTTTCGGGCTTTTCAGTCTCGCGACGTAAAGGGAGCCAGTTATTGGTTGACCCAAATTGAGAGGATACTTCTAGCCGAAAAACAGAAAAATTCTTTGCTCGAGAAGAAGATGACGGAGATCCATCAACTGGTCTCCAGGATGGTCAACTTCACCTCTACTTCTAGATCTATCGCACTAGCCACAAAGGAGCGGGATCTCTTCACTGGCACCTCTGTCGAACAAAAGGAGCTCAAGGAAATCTTCTCCCAGGTCCGAACCAATGACCTGGTTAATTTCCGCATGACCGACGTTCTTGAATTACTCAAGGCTCTCGGGGTGGCTACCCCAAAGATCGAAGAATTCAATGCTGAAGTTACAGTTCAAGAAATTCTGGCCATGCATCAACAACAACTGCTGGATGATTCACAGCTAATTCTTTTTTTTGAAAAGTTAGAAGACACTGAGATTATCAGCTTCCTCCAGAACGAGGAATTAATTCTCAATTCAAACAGGCGACCCTGTATTCTCGCCTGCTTCCAGGATATCCAGAAGTTCAAGCCTCATATCAGAAAGGGGCTAGTTCATGAAATATATATGAACACTATCTTTGAAGACGAATACCTGGATTGCCTCCCGGATATTTGCATCAAGGCGTCACTCGCGCCACTAAATTCCAGACCATATTCAGATTCAAAGTATGGTGTATCTGGGAAGAACGGCAATATATAAAACTCTTCCCTTCCTACCAACTTTGGGAGCTTGATAGGCTCGTTGAGGAACCTTTTTTTGAATACATCAAATTTTCAAAACAGGGTTTCGATGAATAACATGAAAGACTAATGGCGGCCACGGAATTCTTTGAGGCGGCAAGAAGTGCTGCAAGAACAAATGCTTTGATCTCTACCTCCAAGCACCTTATTCTGGTGGATCGTCTCAGGCCCTTAACTGATGAAGGTAATGGGCCTTCCAAAATCATTGACTTTCTTAATAATATGACTTTGGGCCGAGTAGGCCAAATTGCTCGGAATGAGGGTCTACTCTTAAACAATGATCCTATAAGGAACATGGTGGACTCCGACGGAAACTCCAACTAAGGGAAGCTTGGTGGGCCCTATTTGTTATGAAAAAAAATTTCTACATAACTATTTTATATAGATATCTACGAAGACTGGGACGACAAAAAAATCATCAAAAGACGGCAAAAGAAAAAAAAGGCAACAAAGGCAACAACAACGGCAGCAACTACAACGACAGCAACTAACACAGCAATTAACACATATCAGAGAAACAATTATCACAAGAAGACAAGAATTACAAGAATAAATTAATCAACTAAGAAGAACCATAGAAGAAAGAGAGAGAATGGTTATCTCTCTAATTGAAGAACGAGAACAGATCATGGAGACTCGACATGACAAGAGTAACTCACTTACTGTCCGTGGAATTTCCATGTAGCTTGAGGACAACCGCAATAATGACATCTCTGACAGTAATAGTTCTGACCACTCTAAAAGTATTCCTGACAGCTCAGAAAATGATGATAGCCAAGACTCCGGATCAAGCAACCAACAGGATATACGGGACGACATCTCATCCCCACTTTAATAAAGAAGATTCTCCACTAAGGGGAAAGGTGATTGCCATCATTACAAAGTTTCTCCACTTTGATAAAGAAGATTCTCCACTAAGGGGAAAGGTGATTGCCATCATTACAAAGTTTCTCCACTAAGGGAAAATGGTAATTGCCATCATTACTCAAGACAAGCAGGCGCCGGTTCACCCACTGGTGATAGTAGGTCACCCCCAGGACTTGTAGTATAAATAAGGCTTCGATTGCCTCTTAAAGGATCATCGAAGTTTAGGAGGCTTGAAGGCTTTTGTGAACTTCTCTTTTGTAATCTCTCCCTGCTCTTGTGTTCTCTCTTTCTCTCTCGCTCATCCATTGTAAATCCAAGTTTCTTGTGAATAAAATTATGCTTGTGGTGTGTGCATCAAAAAAGTGCTACACATCAGAAAAAAGGCTTTTAATGGATTATCAGAAAAAGTGCTACACATCTGTAAATTATTGCTCGATAATGGTATTATTCTTAGTCCTAAAAAGATTGAGCTATTCAAAAATGAAATTAATTTCTTAGAAAAAACGATACGAGATGGACAGGTTTATTACAAGAACATATATACACCAAAATCATTCAGATGATTTTGATGCACACACCACAAGCAGAATTTTATTCACAAGAAACTGGGATTTACAATGGATGAGCGAGAGAGAAAGAGAGAACACAAGAGCAGGGAGAGATTACAAGAGAGAAGTTCACAAAAGCCTTGAAGCCTCATAAACTTCGATGATCCTTTAAGAGGCAATCGAAGCCTTATTTATACTACAAGTCCTGGGGGTGACCTACTATCACCAGTGGGTGAACCGGCGCCTGCCTGTCTTGAGTAATGATGGCAATTACCCTTTTCCCTTAGTGGAGAAACTTTGTAATGATGGCAATCACCTTTCCCCTTAGTGGAGAATCTTCTTTATCAAAGTGGAGAAACTTTGTAATGATGGCAATCACCTTTCCACTTAGTGGAGAATCTTCTTTATTAAAGTGGGGATGAGGTGTCGTCCCGTATATCCTGTTGGTTGCTTGATCCGGAGTCTTGGCTATCATCATTTTCTGATCTGTCAGGAATACTTTCAGAGTGGTCGGAACTATTACTGTCAGAGATGTCATTATTGTGGTTGTCCTTAAGCCACATGGAAATTCCATGGACAGTAAGTGGGTTACTCCTGTCATGTCGAGTCTCCATGATCTGTTCTCGTTCTTCAATTAGAGAGCTAACCATTATCTCTCTTTCTTCTATGGTTCTTCTTAGCTGATCAATTTGTTCTTGTAATTCTTATCTTCTTGTGATAATTGTTTCTCTAATCTGTATTAATTGCTGTGTTAGTTGCTGCCATTGTAGTTGCTGCCGTTGTTGTTGCCTTCGTTGCCTTTTTTGTTTTGCCGTCTTTTGATGATTTTTTTGTCGTCCCAGCCTTCGTAGATATCTATATAAAATAGTTTTGTAGCAGATTTTTTTCATAACAAATAGAGCCCACTAAGCTTCCCTTAGTCGGAGTTTCCGTCGGAGTCCACCATGTTCCTTATAGGATGTTTAAGAGTAGATCCTCATTCCGAGCAATTTGGCCTACTCGGCCCAAAGTCATATTATTAAGAAAGTCAATGATTTTGGAAGGCCCATTACCTTCATCATTTAAGGGCCTGAGACGATCCACCAGAATAGTGTGCTTGGAGGTAGAGATCAAAGCATTTGTTCTTGCAGCACTTCTTGCCGCCTCAAAGAATTCTGTGGCCGCTATCAGTCTTTCATGTTCTTCATCGAAACCCTGTTTTGAAAATTTGATGTATTCAAAAAAAGGTTCCTCAACGAGCCTATCAAGCTCCCAAAGTTGGTAGGAAGGGAAGAGTTTTATATATTGCCGTTCTTTCCAGATACACCATACTTTGAATCTGAATATGGTCTAGAATTTAGTGGCGTGAGTGAGTGCCGCCTTGATGCAAATATCCGGGAGGCAATCCCGGTATTCGTCTTCAAAGATAGTGTTCATATATATTTCATGAACTAGCCCCTTTCTGATATGAGGCTTGAACTTCTGGATATCTCGGAAGCAGGCGAGAATACGGGGTCGCCAGTTAGAATTGAGAATTAATTCCTCGTTCTGGAGGAAGCTGATAATCTCAGTGTTTTCTAACTTTTTGAAAAAAAGAATTAGCCGCGAATCATCCAGCAGTTGTTGTTGATGCATGGCCAGCATTTCTTGAACTGTAACTTCAGCATTGAATTCTTCGATCTTTGGGGTAGCCACCCCGAGAGCCTTGAGTAATTCAAGAACGTCGGTCATGCGGAAATTAACCAGATCATTGGTTCGGACTTGGGAGAAGATTTTCCTGAGCTCCTTTTGTTCGACAGAGGTGCCAGTGAAGAGATCCCGCTCCTTTGTGGCTAGTGCGATAGATCTGGAAGTAGAGGTGAAGTTGACCATCCTGGAGACCAGTTGATGGATCTCCGTCATCTTTTTCTCGAGCAAAGAATTTTTCTGTCTTTCAACTAGAAGTGTCCTCTCAATTTGGGTCAACCAATAACTGTCTCCCTTTACGTCACGAGACTGAAAAGCCTGAAAGCAGCCATTAAATCTTTTCCAGACTGCTTTATCTTTATTTTCCATGTCCGTATTGTACCAATTTTTAATTACAATATCTGAAAATTGTGCTGGTGTCATTGGTGGACGGGAGAACCAGAAAACTGCGTTGGTGGAACTACAGGCCTTGCAGGTAGGAACATGGGCATAGGAATAGCCCCAAGTATGTTTTTCCCTTTATTGATTTGGCTATTCGCCTGGAGGGTATTTTGGTTATTCACCTGGTACCTTTGGCTGTTTGCCTGAGTTTGGCTGTTCGCTTGAGATTGGCTGTTCGCCTTGGGGGAGGTTTGGCTGTTGGCCTCCTGGGTTTGTTCAACCCTCGATGACTCTGCTATATTGTTATCTTTGGCCTTCTTAGGGGCCACTTCCTTGAACTCACCCTGCCTCTTCATTTCTTGAAAGAGGTCTCGAATTTTTTTATAAAAATCTTCGTCCTCCATCTATCATAACCTGGTAAGAGTATCCGCAAGGAAGTTAGTGTATCTAGGAATATACTTGACATCATAATTAAATATTTTTAGGTACATTGCTATTCTAATCCGTCGAAGGTTTTCTTCGGGATTATTAATAGTCTTCTTCTTCAGGAATTATGCAACTGATTTATTGTCAGTCCCAATTAAGAAATGTCTATATAGAATATAGATTTTTAAGCTTTTTATGGCTAGTTTGACTGCTAATAATTCTTTGTCATATATAGCATATTTTATTTGTACTTTAGTAAATCTTCCTGATGTGTAGGCAACAATCTCTTTGTGCCTGGCAATTGATACTCCTGCCCAGAAGTTATCTGAGGCATCGGTCTATAATATTAATATATCATTGTCAAGTGGAAAATAAAAAATATTTTCTATTTTTATGGATTCTTTTATCCTAGCAATTTCTTCAATCTCTTTTGGGTCAAGTGTTATAGAAATCTTATCCGTATTCCATTTTCTTGGTTGTTCACCAGTTGTTTCTTTGTATTTGGCTTGTTCAGTGGTAAGTTTTTCTTGTAGATATTTTACTCATTCTGATAAATTAGGAATAAATTTCCTGCCATAATTAAGTAAACCTAAGAAACTCTGAAGTTCTTTAAGGGTTTTGAAGTTTTCAGGAAATTCTTTGATTTTGGTGTATATATGTTCTTGTAATAAAACCTGTCCATCTCGTATCGTTTTTCCTAACAAATCAATTTCATTTTTGAATAGCTCAATCTTTTTAGGACAAAGAATAATACCATTATCGAGCAATAATTTACAAATGTGTAGTAAATGCTCTTTGTGTTCATCAACGGAGTTCGAGAAAACGAGAATATCATCAATATAAACTACTACAAAAGGTAGATGCCCAAAAATAGAATTCATCCATTTCTGAAAATTCTGTAGGGCATTTTTCAAACCAAATGGTAAAACTAACCATTCAAAATGTCCCTGCGGACAGCTAAAAGCCGTTAATTCTACGAAATTCTTATCTTCTAATTTTATTTGCCAAAAACCTGATTTAGCATCAAATTTACTATAATACTTAGCACCTTGAATTTGTTTGATAAGATGCTCAGCTGTGGGAATAAAATATCTTAGTGTAACTATTTAGCTTTCTGTAGTTAATAACCATCCTTGCTTTTCCTCTTTTTATTTCAGCATAATTTCTTACAAGAAAAGCTGGAGAAGAATGTCTGCTGAAACTTTACTGGATAAGCTTTAATTTTAAGAGTTCGATAATTTGTTTAGCAAATTCCTCTTTATCGGAAGGGGAAACCATAATGTTATTTACTCTGACATTGGTTTCTCTATACTGTTCTAATAGTTCTATTTTATAATATCTAGGGGCTTTATCAAAGGATTTTAATGGATTATCAGAAAAAAGTGGTTCTAGCATTCCATAAATAGTCTTTTGTAATTTATTGTTATTGGGAAGATTATAAGTACAGACTTTTGTATAATCAATAAGTGTGACGGATTTTTCACCACGCTGTGTTGTATGCATAAAGTTCGAGGCTAAAGAGACAGGAAAATGTACTCTAGGAATGGATATTCCATCGAGTTCAAATGTGTGTGTATTGTATGGCTTGTAGTGTCGTAAATTATCCATACCAATAATACAATCACTGTCAAAATCCTTGGGTAGTAATACAAAGTCAAACATATAAGAGTTAGAATGACCTTGTAAATCTGGAAAATGGACCCTAAGGTTTTTTACTTTATGGTTGACGGACACTGTCTTCCCATAAAATCGTTTAGTTTTCCTGGTTTATCAAGTTGTTGCCATAGATCCTGAGGAATAAAAATATCCTGTAACAGGCTAGCCTCAGCTCCTGTGTCAATGAGAGCATGGATAGTAAATTCATTATACCCTGATATACATATGGTAAGTGGTATGTATATATGTAACTGTGCTTTTACTTTTAAGTCCATGGTCCTGACCATGTTTATATCAGAAGGAGTATCCGGGAGTTCTAACACTTCTTTCCAAGTTTCTATGGATAGGTCTATATTGTCAAGAGATGTGCTTGCTATTTCTAATTCTAGGGTATCGTCAATGGGAAGATCTATAGTATTATCTGCTTGATTTCGTGCCCCCTTGTCAGGATTAATTTTCTCAAAAATTTTAATATGCTTCCCGATTACTTGGATAGTTCTGTCCATATGTCCCAGAACAATAGTTCTATAGTTAGACCTTTTGACTTCTCGTATAATGTCTCTAAATTTTCGTAAAAGAGGATCCGTCTTATAAGCCTGATTTATTTTACTTTCGTTATAACTCGTGTGCTCTCTATACCAGTTAGTAGTTTTGGACATTTATTGGAGTGATAGAATTCTACTTCTATCCTTTATTTGTGACAAATGAATTTTTACTGACATTTTTTTCGATTCATTAGCACGCTGGTTATCAAGCATAGTCTTGGTTCTTCCTTCTATTGGTGTGCTAATACTCATTCTATGCTGTATATCTTGTAAAATGTTAGGTGTTAGTTCAATACTAACTAAACTGTCCATTGAGTTAGATATAGTGATAGTGGAAATATTTGAAATTATGGCATCAGATTCTTTTTGATTTAGAGGTTGTTTTCCCCCTTCGATTCTAGTAGATATAGTATTGCCAGAAGCAATAAAATATTCTGTTGGTATTTTGATTTTTGGTTTTAAAGACTTAATGGATACTCTCATTTCACTATCATTCTTGAAGTGTTCTAATCTAATTAGTCTAGGTTGGATAGTTTTTCCCATACCTACCTCAAATAATCTTACTAGATTTTTGGGGGTGATGGATTTGAAGTTTGGTGTGTCGTTTAATGCCATACAATATTCCTATTGTATTCCAAGTACTTTGGAACCGGGCATTAATTCTATTCCTTGGAGGCTAACTGATAGTGTGCAAGTTTTTTCTATATTATGATCATCTAAACTTATAGAAAAATCCGGATGTATGTTGATGCCAAATAATCTGTTAACCAAATTAGATTTTGCTCCTCCTATTATACTATTTAATGGATTATTGATGATTCTCTCATCCATGCATACTACTAGAATAGGAGTATCTATTCCTGTTCGGAATAGCCCTGTTATTTTGAGCTGTATTAGGCCTATATGTAAATACCTCATCTTGGGATATTTAGCTTTTAATTTCTCTATTTTTCTTTTGTCTAATAGACTGATAGAGGAAAAAACTTCATCTCCTTTTAATTCTATATTTCTCTGCATTCTTTCAAAAACATAAGTGTGTTTATTCAGGAATCTAGACTGAAAAGAGATTGGTTTATAAACCTCTTTCTTATCGGAATGTGGAATCGCTTCTTTCAGCTTTTCAAGGTCATCATCGGTGATTTCAAATTGTTCTCCCTTACTCTGGGGAATACTAGAATTAGTAGTTTCCTCCGAAATTAGAGTATTCATATAAATTCTAAATTCATAATAGCCATCGTGCAATTCACTAGTGCTTGATCTAGGGGAGTTAATACGGGATTTGGGTGGAGTGTCTTCTATTATAGGTAAGTCTTCATATTTGTGTATAACCAATAAACCCAAGGGATTACCCTTTTCAATGAGATAATCTCTATCCTCGAAGGAAGTATTTTTCATTATTATGGAAACATTATTTCGAGAAACGGGTTCAATAAAACCATAAGCGATGAATATATTTTTAGTGGCATGTAATGGTATGTTATGAATAATGCCATAATAGCCTAATGGCAAGAATATTCTAATATCTAATAATATCTCCTGAGTGCGATATCTTCTAATTCTGCAACTTTTGCTTGCATATATAATATATCCTGCTGATATTCCTTCCTTTCTGGGTAATATCGTATTGGTATTTAATAGGGTTATCCTAATTTGGTTTTGGGTTTTATTGATGGTGACCATGTTAATTTTTAAATGTTTCATGGATTCATATATATCGTCCCCAGATTGTTCAACTGTATCATCGGACTGTTCGTCCGAATATGACTCTATTTCCTATATGGAAGAAGCAGAAGTATCACTATTTATATCAGCAATAGTTCCAATGTTGATATCGTATTTTTCCAAGTCATCAATAACTATTGTATGAATATTGTTAGGACATTCATTAGCGAAATGACCTTCCTTATTACACTTAAAACATTTACATCATTTCCTAAATTTTTTTAGTTTAATGAACTTCCTTTTCTCATATTTTTGGGGTTGATGTTTTAAAGCCGGTTTTCACTTTCTTCTAGTAATTTTATACTTGGTTTTGCCTTTTCCTTTTCTTCTAAAGAATTTTTTTCTTTGTTTCTTCCATCCCTTGGCTTCGGGTAGACATCCAAATTCGGCATTGATATCCGTATTATATTTAGAACAACAAGAATATCCTAACCTAGATTTCTTAATTGTTCTATCCATTTGTTTTTGTGCCCTTACTTGTTCATATACCGTTTCCATTGTTTTTATACAAGCTTTCTTGAGTATGCCAGTAGTGTGAACATTATTTCTCATTTTATTATATCTTTCTTGTATAATATTATTCCAAGGATATGGAATTTTTGTAAAAAAATCCTTTAATCCAGAAATCCTTTTGTCCTGTAGTTTTTAATCGGAAAATAAAACCAATATATTTAGTAATAAATTCTTCAAGTAAATAGATATCGCATAAAATCATTTTATGAAGAAGTTCCTCATAGTCTTTATCATCAATACCATCGTCTCCTATGAAGTCGGCTAACATGAGACCTAATAATTTTGCTAATGCCTCTTGGGGATCTTTGGTTTCTCTAATCTCATCTCCCTTTGCCTTATTATTAGTTTCAAGGCTAACTAACCAGGCTCTAGCGCTTCCCTTCCAGGAGCTTGTTGCATAATGAATAAATTGGGCTGTGTTAATGTTTCCTGGTAAATGATATATCATTCCCCCTATTTGTTGTGACCATTCACCAGTGTATTCTCTTATTTTCCTATGAGGAATCTCATCTATATTGAAGATAAGTCCATCTGTATGTCGATTTTTGCTGGCTTTATGATATCTAACCCAATCCTTTCTATTTTCTGGTTGGCTTCTGGTGTAAGGTATTATAGCCCTGGTTGGCATGAGGCATTCAGGGGGAGGGTCCAATAGATCCTACTTCTTCGGTGGGTATACCTTCCAGGGTCATACCTCCACCACTAGTACTACCTACTTCTTCATTGTTTAGAATATGAAGGTGCTCTTCGTCAGAATCACTATCTATGCTATATTTCCATTTAAAGAAATCAATGGCTCCTGAATACTTTTCATAAAAAGCGTAAACAGTCTGTTCCTCAATTTCACCAAGAAGTTCCTGGTTTTGTAATTTAAGAAAATTACGGTAGTGTTTCTCATTAATATAATTAACGTTAATCTTGTTTTCTTCTTTTGACGAATACCTCACCATCTTAACATTCCAATGGGCAGTTTTAGGGTTCTGGTTGTACCTGTCCCCAAAACCTCTAATGGTGGTAAAGTCTATGTTTTCTAATTTTTGTATCATGTGTTTTATGTCGTTTCTAATATCATGCAGGAGATCTACTATAAAATTATATATCCCATGTTCTGGGTGATCTCTACTAGACATGTGTACTATGTGTTCATAATTGTTATGAAGATTTAAAAAGCATTATTGCGTGTTTGCATAAATAAGCTCCGAAAATGATTGCTCATTGTTCATGTGTCTTGGTAGTTCTTAAATATGATCATCATATTGCATTGGGAGACCTTTTCTAGAATATATTTTGATAATTCTGTGCCCTTAATCTGTTTTGACCCACAATTCTGCGGCTAGTCACAGTACCCCCATTACTTGGTTGGAACCAAGCAGATCGTGGATTTATGGCGGGGTTAGGCTGTGACTATTTCAACCACAGGCCTATACTGCCGCTTCACAGAATTGGAGCACAGCATTGGTTCGTTTTCTACTCCATGCGTAAGGATTTTGGGCATAGAATTACTAAATATATAGAAGAAAAAATCATCCCGTGCCCTACTAGATCATATTCAAGAACTAAATTCTTAAGCTATCATAACGAAGTAGTAATACCTAAAGGGTTTGAACATGATTGCTCATTGTTCATGTATCATGTATTCATGATACATGCAAGCGACTAGCATGTATCGTTCCATATTTTAAGTGTGTTGGCTAAGCAAAGACAAGTTCACCGTAGCCACCCACCTTAGCGATGATTCGTCTCGGTTGAGCGATACATCGAGCGAGCCTCTGAAAGCCTAAGACGAACTCCTATAGGTACAAGTCTGGATATCCTTTGCCTCGAACGAGTATTCTCGCCTTAGCAAAGCGGTTTGGGACATTGCACTTTTGCCGTTTGAATCGACAGTCCGTTGAGCGGAACGGGGTGTTACATCATCCACCACTCAGAAAAAGTCTCGTCCTCGAGACTTCCTGAGGGCAGGCAGTACTAACGCATTATGGAATCTATCCCAGGCGTAGCTATCGGTACCACTAAATCCAATTGAACATAATCTCCTACTCGGTTCTTTCATCGTGTTACGTGTATGTTGACTCAGTCTCATTTGCGCCTTAGCGCGGAACATATTGCTTAACGCGGAGTACGTTTCAATCAATCTTGATTAACGAGCTAAAGCTGAGGCAAGCATATACAAGTCATTATGCTTATTCATTTGGATATTATTCACTTGCACTAGCAATCGAGATCAGCATATCGCGAGTCTGGATCGTGCACAATCTGTGCGACTCTGTGGCTTAGACTTCTTACCGCCAGCCAATGAACCACGTCATTGCACGGGCGCGGCTCATGCTCGTACGGCATCACGTCCAGATGGGTCGAAGCGATCGTCCCGCGGGAGCGCTGGCACGATGATTCTCGCCTAGCGGGGACGGTCGATTAGCCTGCGGGAGATCGGGGCTAAGTCGCTCAAGCCTCTCTCTGAAATAATAAAAGTGTGCCAAGTGGCTACATTGTGGAAAGATGTATAGGCGATGTTCAGGCGATGTTCCAAAATTATGTCTTGTATATGTGCTTCAGTTCCGGACGCAGCGCTCCAAGGCTCCAGAGTGAACTCCACGCCTTAGCACGCACGAAGGAGGCATCCGCACCGAACGAGGATTCTTCCGCACCCTACAAACATCCTGGTGGATTATCAGTACACGAATGCACTGGTGTGGAGGCTACTCGCCCGCTCGACAAATTCAAACACGTAATATAGGTTTCGTGCTCCAACAATTATGTTGTCATTCTAGTTGCCTTAGGATCAGTTTCATGGCATAGATTGAATAGCCTAACTCGTGTGGCAGTGCGCCGTGCGACACAAGAGGAAACACGGCGAGACTTACCAACTTACCGATTTGTCCTTCCCTGTCCAAGGCAAACCAAGTTAATCCAAGCACGAGCAGATATAAACATTCAGGGACAATAACATATGCAAATACTGTGTTATGAACGAGACTATATTTTGGGTGCTCAGTTATTTTCGATGCAATACAATAACTCGCACGCGGATAGCCGCTAAGCGGAGATGACTTAGAGGCTTGAGCGACTTGTAATCTCGGCTATGCGCCGTCTGTAACACTTGCTTATATCAATAAAGAGTTGCTTTACTTCTACTTGTATTATTCAATGCTTCCACTATTGTCGACTCAGTGAACTTGTTACCAAATCGCCTATGCGTTTAAAATTTCGCTGCACTCGGACAATCTGTGCCACTCTGTGGCTTAGACCTCTTACCGCCAGCCAATGAACCACGGCCTTGACGGGCGCGGCTCATGCTCGTGCGGCATCATGTCCAGATGGGCGAAGCGATCGTACCGCGGGAGCGCTGGCGCGATAATTCTCGCCTAGCGGGGACGGCCGATTAGCCTGCGGGAGATCGGGGCCAAGTCGCTCAAGCCTCTCTCTGAAATAATAAAAGCGTGCCAAGTGGCTACATTGTGGAAAGATGTAAGTAGAAGTAAAGCAACTCACTAAGTTGGTTGGCGTGCTCATGCTTGAGGTGCACTTCGACTATGTGCACGATCCAGACTCGCGATATGCTGATCTCGATTGCTAGTGCAAGTGAATAATATCCAAATGAACAAACATAATGACTTGTATAGGTTTGCCTCAGCTTTAGCTCGTTAATCAAGATTGATTGAAACGTACTCCGCGTTAAGCAATATGTCCCGTGCTAAGGCGCAAATGAGACTGAGTCAACATACACGTAACACGACGAAAGAACCGAGTAGGAGATTATGTTCAATTGGATTTAGTGGTATCGATTGCTACGCCTGGGATAGATTCCATAATGCGTTAGTACTGCCTGCCCTCAGAAAGTCTCGAGGACGAGACTATTTCTGAGTGGTGGATGATGTAATACCCCGTTTCGCTCAACGGACTGTCGATTCAAACGACAAAAGTGTAACGTCCCAAACCTCTTTGCTAAGGCGAGAATACTCGTTCGAGGCAAAGGATATCCAGACTTGTACCTACAAGAGTTCGTCTTAGGCTTTCAGAGGCTTGCTCGACGTATCGCTCAACCGAGGTGAATCATCGCTAAGGTGGGTGGCTACGGTGAACTTGTCTTTGCTTAGCCAACACACTTAAAATATGGAACGATACATGCTAGTCGCTAGGTGAATCACCCCCTGCATGCTAATAAGAATATAATGCACCTAGCTAAGGGAATAATTCCAACTTGTATTGCTTGTGTTAGAACATGGAATTGAAACATTGCTTATATTCATACTCTCGCATGCTACCCTAGATCATGTCGCTCGGGAAGTCCCTTACGGTTTTACCTCTCGGCTTATCTTCGGGCCCGAGCCAACATGATTGCTTGAGTTCCTTACAAACACATGCTTGCCTGCTTAGAAATGTTAACTTGTAATATTGCCTCGATTTATGAACTCATGCCACAAATGTCTAACGTTATCCGTATCGTGCTTGCCTTCTAGTTAGCCAGGAGACTATCAAATAGCTATTTTGTGCAAGTGAATCTACAAGTATCCGGGACCGTTAGGTCGCTAAGGCAGATCCCGCACCAGGGGATGCATCAAGGCAAGTTGAATCAATGAATGTAAATCATGTCAAGTTTGCATCTGAACGAGAAACATGTCAAGTAAATCAAGTATCACAACTCGTGGAGCAACACTCGTTCAGAGCGAGAATCAAGATTGTACTCGTGTTATGGATTGTCTTGTTAAAGATGTGAATTTGGATAACCTTAGAGACCTGTATGTCGCGGACAACTTGAAAAATGTGATCTTCGGATCTCTATTCCACGGATGGTCACCGGGGCACTGGGACCGATCCGATCCGGATGGAACTCTATTGTATAGTCTATTGTAGTGGACGAGATGGCTTGTAGCGCCCATTGTTCTTTTCGCTGCATACCATTCTCGCCACTGATTAGTATCCTTTATAGTTATGCCAGCGACCTATTATTCATATGATAAGTCATCCTCGCTTAGCGGCTATCCGCGTGCGAGTCATTGCATCGCATCGAGAATAACTGAGCACCCGAAATATAGTCTCGTTCATAACACAGTGTTTGCATATGTTATTGTCCCTGAATGTTTATATCTGCTCGTGTTTGGATTAACTTGGTTTGCCTTGGACAGGGAAGGACAAATCGGTAAGTTGGTAAGTCTCGCCGTGTTTCCTCTTGTGTCACACGGCGTACTGTCACACGAGTTAGGCTATTCAATCTATGCCATGAAACTGATCCTAAGGTAACTAGAAAGACAACATAATAGTTGGAGCACAGAACCCATATTACGTGTTTGGATTTGTCGAGCGGGCAAGTAGCCTCCCCACCAGTGCATTCGTGTCCTGATAATCCACCAGGTTGTTTGGAGGGTGCGGGAGAATCCTCGTTCGGTACGGATGCCTCCTTCGTGGGTGCTAAGGCGTGGAGTTCACTCTGGAGCCTTGGAGCGCTGCGTCTGGAACTGAAGCACATATACAAGACATAATGTTGGAACATCGTCTGAACATCGCTGTACATCTTTCCACAATGTAGCCACTTGGCACGCTTTTATTATTTCAAAGAGAGGCTTGAGCGACTTGTAATCTCGGCTATGCGCCGCCTGTAACACTTGTTTATATCAATAAAGAGTTGCTTTACTTCTACTTGTGTTATTCAATGCTTTCGCTATTGTCGACTCAGTGAACTTGTTACCAAATCGTCTATGCGTTTAAAATTTCGCTGCAGTCGGACAATCTGTGCGACTCTGTGGCTTAGACCTCTTACTGCCAGCCAATGAACCACGACCTTGTACGGGCGTGACTCACGTTCGTGCGGCATCACGCCCAGATGGGTCGAAGCGATCGTCCCGCGGGAGCGCTGGCACTGTGATTCTCGCCTAGCGGGGACGGCCGATTAGCCTGCGGGAGATCGGGACGTGACAGCTGTGACGGAGGCTTGTAAGGAGTTGCTATGGATGAAGAAGTTGTTGCAGAAAATTTGGCTAAAGCATGAGCAGTATTCTTTGCTTTGCGATAGTCAGAGTGCTATTCACCTTGTGAAGAACTAGACATTTCATAGCCGGTCCAAGCACATTGAGATCCGGTATCATTGGATATGGGATGTTGTAGAAAAGAAGGAAGCGACGCTTGAGAAGATTCACAAATGACAACGGAGCAGACATGTTCACAAAGATTCTTCCAAGAAAAAAAAATTGAGTACTGCAGGTGGATCGTCGGGATGACGACCCCCTCCACATAGTTGTGAAGGGAGAGATTTGTTCGAGTGGGTGGAGTTCCCAACCTATGTGGAGAATACCCCGGAGTGCGACGAGTACCATCCATATGTCAGAAAAGTTCGAAAAGTGCATCGAACGCCGTGTATTGGAACATTTTTGATAAGCAAATATTATATGTGATTTTCATCTTTGACTTTAATTATATATTTATAATTGGATTTTTCATTTATTGACTTTTCATATAATTGGATTTTCAATTTATGGCAAGTCAATTTATGATTTGATTTCCATTAAATATATGATTGAATGTAATTGGATTTCCATAAATATTTTTGCCTTCCATATATAGATTTCTATATGGAAATCTTAATTCATGCAAGGGTAATGTAGCACGAGTGTCATTACAACTTTGGAGAGGAGAAAAAAGGATTGAAGTCCGTTTCGGAGAAGAAGATCAATTTGGGGTATTTCTCATTGTCTTTTTTCTTCGTGGTTGTAATCTATTTTCTGTTCCAAAGAGTCGCAGTGATCCATGTTGGATCTGTGATGAGCTTGTAGAGGGTGTAATGTCTTTATTCCATTAGTGGAGGTTTTTCAGGGTTGGACTCCGATCGTCCCGTGGTTTTTTCCATCTGGATTTTTCACGTAAAAATTTCTGTGTCTGCGATTTGTATTTTGTGTTTTTTGGTTTGTACGTTTTGTTCGGTTCTCTCGCAGGTACTTTCTGGTTCGAGGATCGATTTTCACGTTTCGTAACAATTGTGTCTAATCAACTCCTAACATCCTCTGTATATTTTTCTAGTTGTAAAAATAAAATTTGTGTTTTCATTCTAATGGCTTTTGTTTCTACTGAGTCAAAAACAAAGGTACTATTGTTGTTTATGTATTTATTTGTTGTCATATTTTCTCTTTACCATATCCTAGTTTTTCAAATATTTTGCGTTGTCCCATCTGTATTGTGTCGTCATATGGTGTTGCCTGTATCTGGATCTATGCAATACTTGAAACTTGACTAAAATTCATTGGCTCGTCTCTCTCATATTTTTCTTCTTTTGGCTAGCGTAAAATTTGCTTTTCCAATATTTCCTACCACTTTTTATGTCTACAAGGGAAGCCTAAAAAATTATTATTTTTCTTTAAATGATAAAATGGAAGATGTGTGAGAGAAGTTTGAATGTTTTAATTAAATATGTTTCTCTGTCACAGAGGACCCTTAACAAAGCTTGATGGAAGAAAAAGATTCAACCAGCTGACCGCAAAATATTTGGAATTATTTGTTGTTATATCACTGTTATTCCTTTACTTATTTTCTTATATTTGGTGCATTTGGGTCATTAGCATATCTAAAAGGATTCTTGAAACTTTAATGGAATCTTGTGGGTTTATTATTTTCATATATAATTTACTGTCTCTATCTGAAATGAAGAATTTGTTTTCTTTGAGTGGTATAATAGAATGGAAAGCAAGGCATAACATATGAGCGATACAAGTCACTATGATGCATCCAAAGGAATTGCTATCTTTTTATTCTTAAAAATTATTATTTTTATTAATTTTTTTTTAGTCCTTGAAATGGCTTAAATTGAGAGAAAAAAATGAATAATTGAAAGGTGAAATAATGAATTCATAGAGTACGTGGAGAACTATATTCTCCCTTTTTTAAGTTTGGAATTAATTTTCTTTTTATTTATGTTTAGTTTATTTTTTTTGGCATCAGGAAAGAAATTTTTTTTTTTTCCAATGTATGTAGTATTAAAAAAGAAGAAACTGTCATTCAGTCGCAAGTTAAAAATGTTCAAGTATGATTTGCTTATGAGAAGAGACGATGCTTTGATCAAGTGAACCTCCCGTCGGTACTATTAAAGGATTGCACAACTTTGCTAAATCAGAAAGTAATGGTTGATATAAGATCCCGGAATTATCCTCAGAAGAAGACTATTTTTTGAGGCAACCACTGTTTGTCTGGACGTACAACTCAAATGTAATAAAGTGGAGAAATATGTGGTAAAATAAAAATAAAAATATGTGGCATATGCGGACTTCAGCGTTGGTAGACAACTGAAGTTGAATTGTTGATCTACGGGTGCACAACAATCATACAAGAACTTTCTAGGGGATAACAATAATGATACAAGTAACAATAATGATACAAGAACTTTTATAAGTTTTTTTTTTTATAGAGGTGCTTCAAAAATTACTTTGGACTGTCAAATTTTTATTTAATTATAAATTTGTCATCCAAAAAAATTATTTAAAATGCTTCATTACATAGTATAAAAGTTATTTATTTATTTGTCTTTTTTTTTCTTTTTTTCCTCCAAATTTTAAAATTTAAATATGATATTCTATAGAAGTGGTGGTCAAGTCCCACTCAAATCCGATTTGGTGATTCTTCGACGAATATTCGACCTTTATTCAGTATATCTTCGATAAAATGTGATGATAAAATTTCTGAAGCATTTGGTCCTCCCTAAATTATTGAATACTATCCGACGTCTATTGCGTAACAGTCGTCAACACAGATTACAAAGCGACCAGAGCAATTAATGTTGTGTCAGAATGACATATGCGGCTGGGGTGTTCGTCGCGTAGTTATCTTTGTCGCATGCTTTCAAGGTCACTATCGGTGTCGCATAGACAAAGACTGTACTCTTTTTGGTTGAATGCTGCATGAGCTTTATGTCATATAGTTTTTGAATATTTAGGCGTATGCGGCTTGACTTCATTAAATCAGACTATTTTGATTTTGGCGCATAGCTGTTCAGGCGCATGGACTTGAATTTGTTCAGGCTTCTACAACTATATTTTTTTTGGGATCATTTTACCTTATATATATATATATATATGTTATCATCTTATGTTATTCTCACATGTATGACAAGACGACGTAGATCGTTCGGCTTGCGATAGTCCAGTTCATCCAGACTTACTCCTGTATAGGGTGATCCATCTACGAGATTACCTACGGCACACGGTACTGGATAGGGATCCTCATTTTTCATCACTCAATCTTCGAGTGCTTCGTTCCTATGTGGCACTACTTTTGAGATAAGCACTTCCAGCCGAAGACTACTACTGAGTCTAGCATTTCTTTCACTATTGTTGCCATGGAAACGATGTAGGAGATGGATGAGGTCAATCCAGTAGAGGATCCGTTGTATCAAGATTTTCCATGCGCGCCTTCGAACGATATGGGGATGGATATCTGCCCGAAGAGCCCAGGAAGTAAGTTAATTAACTTATATTTGGCTCAATTACATAGCTTACATTTTCATTCTTATATATATATATATATATATATATATATATATATTCACTTGTTCCTAAATGCAATTATCTTTGTATAGGTATCAATCCCTCGCAGTACAAAGAGCATTGGACCAATTTATGAGGTACAACTATGGTGGTCCTTAGATCAACTATAGTGATGCTTTAGATAAAAGGAAGAATATTTGTTCGATCACTTTAATGTAAAAGTATATTTGATTTTAATTTTCAATTTAGCACCTGTAAATGTATTCTTCATTATATATAAATTATATAATCTAATAGAATACTTTCTAATATTTTGTAGAAAATATATTATTGGCCATTACACCGGGCCAAGACTATTGAGAGATAGTTTCCTAAGGTTGCTGCCAAGTTGTTCTGTGATGCAATCAATGATCAGAAAGTTCGTCGTCGATTGAGACAACCAATTCAAGCATGGTCTAGATTTGATGATGAAAAATAGAAGGAAAGATCGGAGAAAGCGAAGGCGGCTAGCTAGGAGCAAGGGCGATAAGAGGTGTGGTGGTTCGATTTCGATGACGGAATGTTTTTGTCACATGGTATGTGTTTAATTTAGGATATATTAATTTATTCAATATAGGATAAATGTGTTTGTATTTAATAGTATTTGTCATGCCCCGATCCCGAAAGGGTCATTCGTCCTCGCTGGATCCATCACGGAACCGATTCGTCCTCGCTGGGGCGTGGTGCCGTACGAGCCTGGAGTTGCGCTCGTACAAGGCAAGAACTTGCAGTTATAGGAACCCATTTTGAAACACAATTTAGAAAACACATTCACAGAGATTTGAACACAAGTGCAGGAAGAAACATGCTTTTTCATTGATAATTCAGAGTAATTTACATAGAGTTTACATTGATGCGCCTCTCGGCTACTTGATTTGCATTACAAAAAGATAACTCAAAAGGCAGGGCGCGCTCCATCAGATAGTCCACGTCGTTCATAGATTACGCCCTTGTATAGGTTGAAAGTCCAAGCCTCCAAAATAATCTGACTCCAACTATACTTCAAAATAGAGGTGCTGCTAACGCCTCCTCGTCTATCCACTAGCGTTGCACCGTCTGAGTGCCTGAAATAGTTGTCCACAACGTGGGTCAGTACTCAACTTGTACTGGTGAGCGGGATGAACCCACTCGACTAAATCGACACTAGCTTATTAGGGGCGAGCATGTATTAAGATGACTTCTATAAAGAAGCAAGTGAATTCAATTCATATCAGTTGCATGTTTTGATAGGAATGAAAATAGCATTGAATCAAACCAGTGCATCGATTGCTTACTCAACCGATGCACGCCTTCCCTGCAACGAAACACAAGTATACTTACCATCTGCACAAGACAATAAATTAGCATGTGTTCTATTCTATGCGGTCATTGGTGTGATCGACACCTTAGGGACATATTTCAAGCATTAGCGGTGCGCCCTATCAGCCCGGGTAGCAAGCCCTGCTGGAGGTCCCGCAATGCATCGTGACGAGCACGAATCAAATATTTCTCTCCGGATCGATACGGTTCCAGTGCCCCGGAAAGCCGTTTCGAGGAAATGCCAAACCTTGTGCACAAGTTGTCCCAGACCATGCAAATGCATGAACAATTCATATTATCATACAATGCATCGAAATAAACAAAGAAGTAAAGCAGCAATATATATCTCATGCAACAGTTCATATTTTCTCAATGCGGTGTTCCGATTTTGGTATCTCATAGGTCCAAACTCCATCCGAGGCACTAGGCCGCCACCAATAACCAATTCCCTTTATAAACAATTCAAATTATAAGGTGTGCAAGCATATAGTAAATTAGTCTACAAATCCCATGTTCCTTTCTTAGTGGCTGGCATGCATTGTGGCAAGGATTTCCTAGGCGTCCAACCGGGCATCATCGAGTGAACGTTTGAAACATTAGAGATGTGGGCGTGAAGAAGTAGGAAAGAAGGGTCCAAACCACTCACTGGATAAAGGAAAAGGTAGCTGAAACACGAATCCCGCCTAGCGACGATCAAACGTCAGTTACGCGGACCTGCACAGCACGAGCACCAATTAGAATTCTTGCCTATCCTTCCTTGCCGAACTCCCCAAGAATCAAAGCTCCAAACGATAAAACCAGCAGCGAAAACCAAGCAAATCGAAAGCAACACCAAATCAAAATCCCAAAGCGGCAATCAAGAAAACCAAGCAACCAAATACGAAAACTATTGGACTCGTTTCAATAGAGGCCTTTCCATGAGTTGGAAAGGATCATCGCATTTCGTCCGTGGCAAGAAGATGCCGAAGATCTAAGCTACGACTCAGACAGACTAGCCACAAGCCCAATTACGTAGTGCACATCCCGGTCGGATCGAGATTTGAGGCACTACATAATATACCACTAAGAAAAAGTTTCGACCCGAAACTTAAGAACAAGGCCGACCCGAAACGTAAGAACAAGGCCCTACCTCCGACTGAATGAAAAATGAAGGATACTTCTCCTTTATCTCCGATTCTAACTCCCACGTTGATTCCCCAACAGAATGGTTCCGCCACAGCACGCGAACCAAGGACATCGTACGGTTGCGAAGTACTTTTTCCTTACGATCCAGAATCTGCGCCGGCTCCTCTGAGTATGACAAATCCGTGCGCAATTCCAATTGTTCGAAGCTAACCACATGACTATGGTCATGCACATACTTCCGGAGCTGGGAAACATGGAATACGTCATGCACTTCTGCCAAGGCGGGAGGTAGTGCTATCCTGTACGCCACAGCTGCAACTCGTTCCAGTATCTCAAAGGGGCCTACAAACCGGGGACTCAGTTTGCCCTTCACGCCAAAATGCATCACACCTCGCATCGGCGTCACTTTCAAGAAGACATGATCCCCGACCAAGAATTCCAAAGGTCTTCTATGAGCATCAGCATAACTTTTCTGTCGGCTCTGTGCTGTGCGAAGTCTTTCCCGAATCAAGCAAACTTTCTCAACTGCCTGCTCTACCAGCTCTGGCCCGAGTACCTGCCGCTCGCCGACTTCGTCCTAACAGATTGGAGATCGACACCTTCGCCCATATAGTGCTTCGTACGGTGCCATCTGGATGCTTGATTGGTAGCTGTTGTTGTACGCAAACTCTGCCAATGGAAGATGCGTGTCCCAACTAGTCTTTAAATCAATAGCACACAGCCGTAACATATCTTCAAGTATCTGATTTGTCCTCTCTGTCTGTCCGTCAGTCTGCGGGTGATATGCGGTACTGAACTGTAGCTTGGTCCCCAAAGCAGCTTGTAGACTAGTCCAGAAACGAGATAAGAAGCGTCCGTCACGGTCAGAGACGATTGAGGCAGGTACTCCGTGTAATCGGACAATCTCATCTATGTAAATTTGTGCTAACCGATCGACGCTCCAAGTAACTTTTATGGGAAGAAAGTGGGCTGATTTGGTCAAACGATCAACTATGACCCAAATCGCATCATGCCCCCGTGGCGTCTTCGGAAATCCCACAATAAAATTCATAGTAATGTTGTCCCATTTCCACTCGGGAATAGCGAGGTTCTGAAGCTCCCCGCCGGGCCTCTGATGTTCAGCTTTAACCTGTTGACAGGCCATGCACTGTGACACAAAGGTCGCCACATCCTGCTTCATACCGTGCCACTAGAAGGTCCCGCACAAGTCCTTGTACATCTTAGTGCTCCCCGGATGTAAAGAATACTTCGCGTAGTGTGCTTCCGCCATAATTTCCCTTCGGAGTTCTGGGTCGCTTGGAACACATAGCCTTCCTTTCATCTGTAAGGCCCCATCTTCGCCTGCCACAAAGTCAGACGTCTTCCCCGCCGAGATCAATCCGCGCACCTTCGCTAAGAACTGATCGCCCTCCTGAGCTGATTTGATTCTACCACGTAAACCCAGTTCAAGATGGAGTGGTGCCAGCTGCACTCCTTGATGCCGAACTCAAAATTCGATGCCCATCGCCTCAAGATCTCGAAGTAAATGGTTGTCTATAGATAACGAGCCCACGTGCTTCCGACTCAGAGCATCAGCAACGACGTTTCCCTTGCCCGGTGTATACGCGATCGTTAGGTCATAGTCCTTAATCAGTTCTAGCCAACGCCGCTGCCGGAGGTTCAATTCCCGCTGGGTGAATAGGTACTTGAGGCTCTTATGATCGGTAAAGATTTTGCAAGCAACACCATAAAGATAATGCCTCCACAACTTCAGAGCAAACACAATTGCCGCCAATTCCAGATCATGCGTCGGGTAGTTTTTCTCGTGCGGCTTCAGTTGCCTGGAGGCGTACGATATTACCTTGTCCCTCTGCATGAGCACACACCCTAAGCCGAGTCCTGAAGCGTCGCTGTATATCTGAAACTCTTCTACCCCATCCGGAAGTGCAAGAATCGGAGCTGAAACAAGACGCCGCTTAAGTTCCCGAAAGCTGCCTTCGCAGTCATCACCCCATTCGTATGCAATCCCTTTCTGAGTAAGGCGAGTCATCGGCGAGGCCAGTTTAGAAAAATCCTTCACGAACCTACGGTAGTATCCCGCAAGGCCCAGAAAGCTTCGAACTTCGCTGGCTGACGTAGGTTGTTTCCAGTCCACCACCGCCTCTATTTTCTTCGGGTCTACGGCGACGCCTTCGGCCGAGATGACATGACCAAGGAACGTCACGCTGTTCAACCAGAACTCACACTTGCTGAGCTTAGCGAACAACTGATGGTCTCATAATATCTGCAGCACGATCTTCAGGTGTTCCTTGTGCTCTGCCTCGTTCTTGGAATAGATTAGTATGTCGTCTATGAACACGACTACAAACTTATCCACAAACGGCCGAAACACGCGGTTCATCAGATCCATGAAAGCTGCAGGGGCGTTCGTCAAACCGAACGACATCACGAGGAACTCATAGTGTCCGTAACGGGTTCTGAAAGCAGATTTTTGAATATCCTCTGATTTGATTTTCAACTGGTGATACCCTGACCTGAGATCAACTTTAGAGAAAACTCTTGCACCTTGCAACTGATCAAACAAGTCATCTATTCTTGGCAATGGTACTAATTCCGCACGGTCGCTTTATTCAGCTCTCGGTAGTCAATACACAGCCGCATGGATCCATCCTTCTTTTTCACGAACAGCACCGGAGCGCCCCACGGAGAAATGCTTGGACGAATGTATCCTCGGTCCAACAGATCTTGCAACTGAACTTTAAGTTCCTTAAGCTCTGCTGGGGCCATGCGATAAGGTGCCTTTGATATCGGTCGCGAATCCGGAAAAGTGTCAATGCTGAATTCGATCTCACGATCAGGAGGCATTCCAGGCAGCTCGTCTGGGAACACGTCGAGGAAATCTGCAATGACTTCAGCCTGAGCTGCATCTACACATTCCCGCTGGGTGTCTCGAACAGAAGCTAAGTACCCTTCACAGCCCGAATGCAACATACGCCTAGCCGAAATTGCTGATATTACCATTGCCGTCTTCGGTGCAGCGCTGCACGAATAGTAGAAGTCTGCCTCGCCGGGTAGATGGAATACGACTCGCTTCTCCGCGCACTCGATTGTTGCATGGCAAGCACCCAACCAGTCCATACCGAGAATAATATCATAATCCTTGATGTCTAGTACAATGACATCTAAGGAAAGCTTCCTTCCTCCGATGCAAATGTAACCATCCCTACAGATCGCATGGGCAGACATATCGACTCCCGAAGGGGTACTTACGCAAAGGTTCATATTTAAAGGAGTAGAAGCTAATTTATGCTCAACAGTAAAATCAGCAGATATGAAACTATGCGTAGCACCTGAATCGAATAAGACTCTAGCGGGCAAATCTCTGAAAATTAAAGTACCTGTTACGACAGTTTCAGATACAGATGCCTCATCCCGAGTCAGTGCATAGACTCGGCCTTGAGCACCCTGGCGTTGTGGATTGACTGGCACAGCATTGGCATCACTTGCTGGGGGCCCCTTATTTTGATTCCCGTTGTTCTGATTCGGCTTGCCCTCTCGGCAGTTAAACTGTTTGTGACCCAGGCGACCACATTTGAAACATCCTTGAACCCGACATTCATTCACTGTATGCCCTGATTTGCCGCACCGGCTGCAGTTCAGTGATTGGGATTGGCCCCTATTATCAGACGTATGTGAACGCTTGTGTGCTCTAGACCCTCCCGTTTCATGAGGACGTTTATTGTTATTGGTACGGGAGGTTTGCACCTCGGCCTTTGGGAGAGGGCGCCCAAAGATCCGTTCGCTGTTCAGAGCCGCTTCGTAACATTCCCTGTATGTTTGGCATTTTTGGTTGATGACGTCCCTACGCAAATCGTCATTCAAACCCTTCTGAAATCGATAGCACCACGCCTGCTGATTAGGCAAGAAGTGCCCTGCAAACTTAGCCAGTTTAGCGAATACTGAGTCGTAATCGTCAACAGACAAACTTCCTTGCACCAGATTACTGAAGTCGTCTTCCTTTTGTTGACGCACGGCTCGGGGAATATATTGTTCAATGAAGGCAGATTTGAACATTTCCCAAGTAATTTTACAGTTGGGATTGGCATCATAAATCCCTTGCTTCGTGGCTTCCCACCAATCATGCGCACGCAGTTCCAGCTGAACCGATGCACAAGCCACTCGCTTGGATCCCCTGATGCCAACCAGGTTGAAGAGTCCTTCCAGCTTAGCAATCCACCCCATCACCACGTCCGGCTCCGCTCGTCCGTTGAACGTAGGGGGATGCATTTTTGTAAACTCAGCTGCTCGGCAGGAGTTCTTCGCTGAAGGCTGTGTTTCTTCGGACTCATCCTCTACCGCCACGGCCGGCGGTGGGGAAGGAGTCACAGTGGCAGTCCCGTTGCTTGGTACCAAGGATGCAATCAGTTGCATCATGGTATCTATTTGCTTCTGCTGGGAAGCAAATTGTGCCTGTTGTGTAACAGCTTGTTGTTGCTGCACCTCCATGAGATGCATAAGCCGTTCCGTCATTCCGTTCGAACCCGCTCCTCTAGATTCTCCAGAGCTTGCTGGATCGCTCTGAATGGGTTGAGCACTGCTGGCAGTTGCAGTATTCTTCTTTGCCATGGCTACAAAAGAGAGTAGCTTGTTAACACTCCAAAAACGATAGATTTTTGTATCTATGGGCTCATTGTATAGGCGGCTCATCTCATGTAGCGGACGCCGAACGCAACTCAATTGAGAGGCGCATCAAACTCCTATATAATCTTTGAAATCCCATGGAAGTAAAGCCTAGGATCTGATACCAATATGTCACGCCCCGATCCCGAAAGGGTCATTCGTCCTCGCTGGATCCATCACGGAACCGATTCGTCCTCGCTGGGGCGTGATGCCGTACGAGCCTGGAGTTGCGCTCGTACAAGGCAAGAACTTGCAGTTATAGGAACCCATTTTGAAACACAATTTAGAAAACACATTCACAGAGATTTGAACACAAGTGCAGGAAGAAACATGCTTTTTCATTGATAATTCAGAGTAATTTACATAGAGTTTACATTGATGCGCCTCCCGGCTACTTGATTTGCATTACAAAAAGATAACTCAAAAGGCAGGGCGCGCTCCATCAGATAGACCACGTCGTTCATACATTACGCCCTTGTATAGGTTGAAAGTCCAAGCCTCCAAAATGATCTGACTCCAACTATACTTCAAAATAGAGGTGCCGCTAACGCCTCCTCGTCTATCCACTAGCGTTGCACCGTCTGAGTGCCTGAAATAGTTGCCCACAACGTGGGTCAGGACTCAACTTGTACTGGTGAGCGGGATGAACCCACTCGACTAAATCGACACTAGCTTATTAGGGGCGAGCATGCATTAAGATGACTTCTATAAAGAAGCAAGTGAATTCAATTCATATCAGTTGCATGTTTTGATAGGAATGAAAATAGCATTGAATCAAACCAGTGCATCGATTGCTTACTCAACCGATGCACGCCTTCCCTGCAACGAAACACAAGTATACTTACCATCTGCACAAGACAATAAATTAGCATGTGTTCTATTCTATGCGGTCATTGGTGTGATCGACACCTTAGGGACATATTTCAAGCATTAGCGGTGCGCCCTATCAGCCCGGGTAGCAAGCCCTGCTGGAGGTCCCGCAATGCATCGTGACGAGCACGAATCAAATATTTCCCTCCGGATCGATACGGTTCCAGTGCCCCGGAAAGCCGTTTCGAGGAAATGCCAAACCTTGTGCACAAGTTGTCCCAGACCATGCAAATGCATGAACAATTCATATTATCATACAATGCATCGAAATAAACAATGAAGTAAAGCAGCAATATATATCTCATGCAACAGTTCATATTTTCTCAATGCGGTGTTCCGATTTTGGTATCTCATAGGTCCAAACTCCGTCCGAGGCACTAGGCTGCCACCAACAACCAATTTCCTTTATAAACAACTCAAATTATAAGGTGTGCAAGCATATAGTAAATTAGTCTACAAATCCCATGTTCCTTTCTTAGTGGCTGGCATGCATTGTGGCAAGAATTTCCTAGGCGTCCAACCGGGCATCATCGAGTGAACGTTTGAAACATTAGAGATGTGGGCGTGAAGAAGTAGGAAAGAAGGGTCCAAACCACTCACTAGATAAAGGAAAAGGTAGCTGAAACACGAATCCCGCCTAGCGACGATCAAACGTCAGTTACGCGGACCTGCACAGCACGAGCACCAATTAGAATTCTTGCCTATCCTTCCTTGCCGAACTCCCCAAGAATCAAAGCTCCAAACGATAAAACCAGCAGCGAAAACCAAGCAAATCGAAAGCAACACCAAATCAAAATCCCAAAGCGGCAATCAAGAAAACCAAGCAACCAAATACGAAAACTATTGGACTCGTTTCAATAGAGGCCTTTCCATGAGTTGGAAAGGATCATCGCATTTCGTCCGTGGCAAGAAGATGCCGAAGATCTAAGCTACGACTCAGACAGACTAGCCACAAGCCCAATTACGTAGTGCACATCCCGGTCGGATCAGGATTTGAGGCACTACAGTATTTAATGTTTTATTTTCAAGTACAGAGAGACGAGTATGCTATTTTGGTGACCGTCTTCTTGGTCACCCTCCGGAAGGACGAAAAGCTTATCGACGATAGGGTATCCCAGAGCTATGTAAGTATTGCACAACCAAAATATTTATATTTTATTAATTTTAATATGACTTAGAAAATATTCAAGTAGATTCATGTAGGTTTCTTAGATATTAGTAGTTACATGCACGACAGGTAGATATTATTAAGTAAGATTATCGAGAGATGCACATTATGTAGGATAAATATGTTAGACTCCATGAGTTGGTGATGTAATAGGCTGCTGCCATTCTTGTCGAAGGAGAGGCTAGTACTTCTTTGACGACGAGTTGGGATAATCGTTATTGGTGGTTTTCAGAGTGGTACGTACTATGGTACGGGATCATACGATACCTATGTTGTGACGCAGACCTCCAGGACATTGTCTACTAGTGCGCATTCAAGGGTCATACAACATTTGCAGGAGTTGACACGATTCCATAAAGACATTGACCAATAGATTGCATTTTTTTGAGATGAGTTAATGCATAGGATTTTACAGACAGGACCCCAGTCCAAGCACCAGCCAGACAAGTCGACAATCATGACATGTTTTGAGATGTTAGATCACATCATTATGAAGCTCTGAGAGATGAGACATATGATGCAATGCATAGTTACAGAGCTGGCCAAGTCGACGGAACACAACATACTTTGAGCAAGTCATTAGCACAAAAGACTACTGGATTGATTTTTATCATGGATTCCTACAATGCTAGATTGTTGGCATTGGAAAAGATACGTCCTCCAGTCTAGCTGGCATCGATACCGATGATACCGCCTACAACGACACTAGTGTTGCTTACCCAGGAGCTATTGATCAGCTCAGCTCGTTCACTAGTAGTCCTAGTTTAGACTTTTTTCGTGACATTGTATGTGTATTGACCCTATTTGGGTCTTGTATTATATGATATTTTATCAAATAGTTTGTAATATTATGTACTCTTGAGATATTTTGTATTATATTTATGATATTATTATATTGTGTATTATTTTTGTTATGTATTTTATTTGTTTTTATTTCATCTGTGTGAGATTATGTTTGTTGTTAATACTATTTTATTGAGTTATTGTCTATGTGTGTATATGTTTATGATATTGTCTATGTGAGATTATTATGTATTTTATTTGTTTTTATTTCATCTGTGTGAGATTATGTTTGTTGTTAATACTATTTTATTGAGTTATTGTCTATGTGTGTATATGTTTATGATATTGTCTATGTGAGATGTTGGTTTATGTGTGTGAGATTTATATAGTATAGTGCCATTGTCTCTGTGAGCTCACGTTGCTCTAATTTCCCCCCCTGTTTTTTGGTATTTAGCAACGTTTAGAGAACATGTATCAGAACATCGGTATAGGTACCAATACGTCGAAAATAGTTTCTAAATATTTCTACATTTGGAAAGCTTAGAAAAGTTTAACGACACATATAACATCGCTAAACTGGTCGCTAAACTATATCTTTAAATATCGTTATATGTCACTCCCCGTTCCCAGTATACGTATTGGGAGCGTATAAATTTTTGTCGCATGTTTATTTTATTTGGTTGCATGAGACTAGACCCATTTTTTGTTTTGTCTTGGTTCTTGGTTTATGGTTTCGGTTATTTTGGTCATGAGTTGAACCCATTGTCTAAACCTCAAACCCTAGCTATATAATCCAACTTCTTTCTCTCTCCCTCTTCATTCTTTCTTTTCTTTCTCCCTCTTAGGGTTTTTCCTCCCTCCATAGGCAAGTATACCTTGCATAAGAAATAGAGAAATCCTCTATATTATTGGTCTATTATGTTCATTATGTAATTTTTAGCATGTTTATAACTTGGTATTTTCGAATTTGAGTGATGGAATGGTGTAGATCTGGATTATTTATGAGAGTGGGTGTTCTTGAGTTTTTTCTTGGTTTTGATCTTCAAAAACTTATTGTTTCCAAAAACTTGTTATTCTATGTTGTAGAGCATTTTATTTTGAGTGGTTTAGAACTTTATTTTGCCAGATTTGGACCCCAGACGAAGTTTTCATTTAGAAAATCCAACTTTTGGTTTGAAGTTTTTGCCATAGCCAAAACTTGCTGTGGAGAAGATGAAGCTCCAAGCGTCGAGCATCCAACATGCATCCATTTTGTTGGCGCATAGCTGAAGGATGCATGCGCTCTGAAACTCGAGCTTGAAAAAGATAAGTGTCAGAACTTTTGTGTTGTCTCTCCTAGGTGCATGGAAATCATCCTGCGGCCGTGAGCTTTGCGTCCCCCTTTTTTTTGGATGCATGACTCATCCCCGCCTTGGCACTTCTTTTGATTGTTTTGTCTTTTCTCCTTAAGCACTTTATGGCTTGTCACATCCATCATTTTAGTCACTTCACTGACACTTTATTTATTGTCCGTCACTTCGGCACTTTTTTCGAAGAGTGGACTTTGCCTTGTTTATGCGCCCCTAACTTCATGAGACTTTGTGCCATGACTTCATGCGACACCCTGAGCATGCACTCGTTTGGTTCATGCGCCTGACCTTCACGCATATAATTTCATGTGCATGTTATCCTTAGTGACTCCATGTGTGCATGTAGTACTTTCATTATGTGTTCAGTTATTTTATTTAGAATGGTTCTTATCATCCTCTATGTGGTTGATCCTAGTATTGTTTGTGTTATGATCCTAACGAAGAATTGACTTAGAAACCAGACCTCGTGCTAGACTTGACCATGTGCTCAGATTGGCTATGTACATGGCATGAATATGTATTGGACTGAGATTTCGGTATGGACCATACTAAGTAATAAGTGACTAACCAGCTATGTGTATGACATAAGCTCGTATACAATGTGATCAAGACTCATGTGACCCAAAGATTAATTGGTAATTGGACTCGAATACTATATACGTTCTGATACAATTATTGCCTGATAATGTACACCGTGTTACGTGTTAAGTGATTATATTTGGGTTGTACATCGAGAATGCCTCAAATTTCTGAACGCGTGATACTATATATATATATATATATATATATATATATATATATATATATATACTTTTTTCTAGCACGAACATGATATGCGAGTCAAGTACCAAAAGCGTGGCTAGAATATTTATTTATTAAATGTTGCATACACGCTCGGGTGAATCCAGATTGAACTTCCATGGATTCATATCTAGAATGCCCGTACTTTGTATGACATATTAAGAGAAATTCTCATGTGGCCACACCTTGAGATTTTAAAATAATATAGGGTTAATCAGGTAACTAAAAGTGGTAGTAACATTAGGAGAAAACGGTATCCCGAGATCATGCCAACGAACCTTCCCACAAAGATGTATTCTAAGTGTGCTATAGGTTGGCTACCACATATATTGTATATCATCTGCCTTAGTGGAGTGCAGTATCTGACCAATACTAAGTGTACTGTTTCACTATAAAAATATTGGAACTGTTAATACTGTGATCTAGCGTAGTGGTCCTATGGAGAACTGGTATAATTCGTGAAGTGCATGTATAATTATTTTATTTGCCTCAGTTAGCTCATGTTCGACAATGGCGTAATATGAGGATACCTATTATCATTATCCTGAGATAACCTTAGACTTCACAATTAGCAAGCCGTACAAGTGATTGGTCGATCTTATTAATTGGATTTGATTGTGATTGTATTTATTCTGTTAGTAGCCTAGCGAAATGGACTATCATAGTATAATGGATTCAACCCTTTTCCTTGTTTGTTTGTAGGGTTGGGCCTCTGTGCTAGGATATGCCATGGACCTAAGTTACAACATAGAACCTATATTATTATATATATTTATTGCTTAGGTTTTTGTTTCTCCATTTTGTGGTTCCTTGTGGTACTTGCTATTTGGGGTCTAACCTCACTGGTTTTGCATGGCCAGGTTTCGATCCAGCACCCGAGGATCCAGTATACTTTTCCCCGACTCATGGCGCGTACCAGAAATATGGCCGCCAAGGATAACGAGTATATTTTTTTTTCTTTTCCGCTCGTCATTGTACATTTTACTTCTTTTAGGCGTTTAGCCACCGACACCTGTTAGCTGGCCCCGTCTGGACATTAGTTTATCTTTATAACTGTATATAAATCAGACTACAGCTGTAATACTGTCATGTACTTTTGTTATTCCATCAGATTCTTATTTTGTACAACTAGTCTCCAGAACATCTTGAGAAAGTATTTGGGACATCTTATTGCTTTATCATATATGCTCTACAATTATTGTTTCTTGTTTATTGATTGAACATAGATATTCGTGTAACCCTAAGTGACATGATTGTAGCATACACCCCTTGTCTAGTTACAATCGTGATCGTCGTATGACGTATAGTACCTTGTACGGGATAGCTGGTCGTGTCCGTCTCTGTATTCTGGTACTGGGGCGTGATAAGGTTTTAGTGGTGGCCCATGCTGGTCTCTATTCTACAGACTTGTGGGGAGTCATGGTCATAGGAGTCTTAATCAAACATGATCCTTCTTGAAATTTCCTATATTGGTTGCTTCATTGTTCCTTCTCGTCCTGTACTTGATATTTTTTTTGCTCTTATTTAGGGTTTTTCCTCCTCCAGATATTGCAGCAATAAGAGAGACAGAGTTGCTAGTAAAACGAGGTCCTGGAGAAACCCAACCAGGGATCCAAGTTGAGCCCACGATAAATGAGGCAGAGTAGCAGGTTTTGGATGTTCCCGTACCTCCCATGGTACCGGTAGTACTAGATATCCTGGCCTTGCTAGAGATTATCTGAGGAATATTGGCTGGCCATCAATATCAGATGGTGGTTCAGCAGCAACAATATCAGGAATAACAACGTCAACAGTTTCAACAGCAATAACATAATATCTTGTTGAACCAAGGGTTGCAGACGGCCTTAGAACAAGGCAGGAGAGTAGATTCTAGGGCATCTGTAAGGTTTTGTAGACTGAATTCCAGATATTTTGATGGCACGGAGGAAGCCATTACGACAGATGATTGGATCTAGGATATTGAGACCATTCTGGCAGCAGCTAAAGTTTCGGCTGAGGAACAGATTGACCTGGTTCGTTTGCAGCTCCAGGATCTTGCAAGAGATTTGTGGGCCGCGATGGAGGTAGGATTCAGGTATCCTATTTTGTGGCACAATTTTAGAACTCGATTCAGGATGAAGTACTTTGGGATTGTGGCTCAGTGCGAGTTACAACAGAGGTTTACTATCCTTAAGCTGACTGGAAGGATAGTAGATGACTACGCAGCGGAGTTTTACCGACTGAGTAGGTTTGCTCCAACCCTGCTGGCAACAGAGTTGGAGAGAGCGATAAGGTTTCAGTAGAGACTTTACTTGGAGATCTTATACATGGTAGAGGTGCATGAATACCAGACCTTCAAGGCAGTATTGATAACGGCTAAGAGGGTGGAGATTACCTCTCAGAGGATGGCATCAAGAAGAGTAGACCGGAAGAGATCTCATGAACAGAACAACAAGGGAGGAACAGTACCATGAACGTCAGTACTATCCCCTGGCATTCATATCTATGATGTGATACAAAGGAGGCCAGTAACCTCGATATTGATAACATCTACTCGATAGCAGCAGCCAAGGCAGCAACAGCAACAACAACATCGACGGGGAGCGCCGACGGGTTGTACGTATTATGGCAAGGGAGGTCATACCCAGAATATTTGTCGGGCAGCAAATAGTGTATACTTGAGATATGAAGGCCCCGATCAAAGGGTTGCCACTTGTCCAATGATACAGAGGCTAGGAGGGCTAGTACAAAAGTTTCCTGCATTGCTAGCTCCAAGGGCAGTACAACAAGAAGGACTAGCAGTAACGGTGCAGCCTATAGCTAAACGTCCATTGTCGATGCATGCTCAATTGTACCGACAACAACAACATGAATATCAGAGACCGCAACAACAACACCATGGAAGGCAACAGCAGGGATCTGGATAAGGCCAAGGACAGGCGTTCACCTTATCCCTGGAAGAAGCTATAGTGTCAGGCGACGTAATGGCATGTAACATTTTTGTTACAACCTTTCCTGCCATACAGTATTTGATTCTGGAGCTTCGCACGCATTTATATCTGCACAATATGCAATATGTATTAGATTAAAGTTTGAGGCATTGTCAGAGAGGCTGAATATACTCACTGGCAATGCGATTGTAGGAGTTAGTAGGGTGTGCCTATCGTGTCCAGTCATAGTATGTGGGCATTTATTACCTGCAAAGTTGATCGAGTTTTTTATGGATAACTATAACGTTATCTTAAGTATGGACTGGTTGAGAGACAGTCATGCGACGATAGATTATCATGAGGGTAGAGTGTTATTTAGAGTCCTTGATCTAGAAGAGTTTGTTCTTAGCAGAATAAAATAAGACCATCATAAGAAAGGAATCATAACTGTAGGAAAGGAAAATGACCCGATACCCAAGATAGTTAAAGAATTCATGGATGTCTCTCCCGACGAGCTTTTTGGATTACCTCCAGTTAGAGAAGTAGAGCTCTGTATAGAGTTGATGCCAGGAGCAGAACCAATATCTCAGAAGGTATACCCAATGTCACCATCAGAGCTTGATCAGTTATATCGATACGTAGAAGAATTGAAGGAAAAGAAGTTCATTCGGACCAGTGGATCACCGTGGGGAGCACCGACGATATTGGTGAAGAAGAAAAATGGATTGACGCGGTTGTGCATTGATTATAGGCGATTAAATATGGTGACAGTGAAGAACAAGTATCAATTGCCCAGGATTGATGACTTATTTGACCAATTAAGCGAATCAAGAGTATTCTCTAAGATAGATCTGCAATCAGGATATCATCAGGTACGAGTTCGAGAGCAGGATATACCGAAGACAATATTTAGGTCACGATATGGGCATTATGAATTCTTAGTTATGCTATTCGGACTGACTAATGCTCCAGTGGTATTCATGGATTTGATGAGCCATATTTTCATGCTATACTTAGAGAAATTTGTGGTAGTATATATCGATAAAATTCTTGTGTATTCTCGTAATGAGGAGGAGCATAAAAAATATCTTAGGATAGTACTCCAGACTTTGAGGGAGCACCGGTTATATGCAAAGCTTAGTAAGTATGAGTTTTGGCTGGATCACATATCCTTTCTTGAGTACATTATTTCTGGAGAAGGAGTGTCAGTTGATCCCAAGAAGGTAGATGTAGTAGAGAACTGGCCAGATTAGAAAATGGTGGCGGAGGTACGTAGTTTCCTGGGCTTGGCAGGATACTACAAAAGATTTTTGTTAGACTTTGCTAAGATCTCGACACCTTTGACTCGGTTGACACTCAAGAAAGTTAAATTTGTGTGGTCAGCGGAATGCCAAATAGCCTTTGAAGAGTTGAAGAAGAAGTTAATCTCTGCACCAATCCTTACTCTTCCAGTAGGCTCCGGAGGATTCACGGTGTAATATGATGCATTTGGCAAGGAGCTTGGATGTGTTTTGATGCAGCAAGGGAGAGTTATAGCGTATGCTTCTTGACAGCTCCGGGATCATGAGAAAAATTATCCAACTCACGATTTGGAGTTAGCAACAATAGTGTTCGCGCTTAAGCTATAGATGCACTACTTATATGGCGATCGGGTGAAGATCTTCACAGATCATAAGAGTTTGAAATATGTGTTCATGCAGAAGGACTTAAATATGAGACAGAGGAGGTGGCTGGAGTTGTTGAAAGACTATAACGTGGAACTTCAATATCATCCAGGCAATGCAAATGTAATAGCTGATGCACTTAGTATAAGAGGTGGAGAATTCATGTTGACCACTCAGAAGCACAGGCTAGAAGACTTACAAGAGATGGAATCGAGATAGTACTTACACAGGATACATGAGTTCTGGCTAGCCTACAGATCCAATCAACTTTGGTGCATATAATCAAGATAGCTCAGGTAGAGGACCCGAAGATCCGGTCTTCGGAAAGAGTTGACGATTCATGCGGATAGAACTCTAAGGTTTGGGAACCGTCTATTTGTACCAAACGGGAATATTCGACAAGAAGTTATGACTGAAGCACATAGTTCCTAGTACTCCATTTATCCAGATGGCATAAAGATGTACTACGATATCAAGCAACACTTTTGGTAGAACAAAATAAAGATGAAAATAGCATGCTTCATATTGCGATGTCTGATGTGTCAACAAGTGAAGGCATAACAACAGAAACCGGCAGGGTTATTGCAGCCGCTTACTATTCTAGAATGAAAGTGAGAACACATCACCATGGACTTTGTGACCGGTTTACCTAGATCTTCGACTGGTCGAGATGCAGTTTGGGTGATAGTGGATCGACTCACAAAAGTGGCACATTTTTTTTCTTTAGAGTAGGACAGTCTATAGAGTAGTTGTCAGATTTGTATATGCGACAGATTGTGAGACAATATGGTGTGCCGGTAAGCATAGTATCAGACCGAGATACTAGGTTTAGTTTTTATTTCTGGAGAAGCTTGCACGGGAGATTGGGTACCATGTTAATATTTTGTACTGTGTACTACCCCCAAACAGATGGGCAATCAGAGAGGACCATCTAGACCTTGGAAGATATGTTATGAGCCTGTACCTTAGACTTTGGTGGATCTTGGGAGAATCACCTTTACTTAGTAAAATTCTTGTATAACAACATATATCAGGCCAGTATTCAGATGATACCTTTCGAGGGACTATACGGCATAAAGTGTAGATCACTGTTGGCATGGGACGAAATTGGTGAGTGAAAGATGTTAGGTCCCAAAATGATCACGTAGATAGTAGAAGTTGTCAGGCAGATCAGAGAGAGACTTCAGGTTGCGCAGGATCGGCATCGTCACTGGGCAGACCAGTATCATAGGCCTATAGAGTTTTATGTCGACGACCACGTGTTCTTGAAAATTTTATCCACCCATGGATTTATTAGATTCGGGATCCACGGGAAGCTTAGTCCGCGATACGTTGGGCCGTTTGACATTCTCGATCGGGTAGGCGATGTGGTTTATCGTTTTATCCTTTCACCTTCGCTACGAGAGGTGTACGATGTATTTTATGTATCTCAGTTGCGTATCCCGGATCTGAGTCATATCCTCGATCACTCTAAATTAGTCGTTGGTACCGACTTATTTTACGAGAAGCAACCCTTATCAATTATGGACCGAAGGGAGAAGGTACTCAAGAACCAGACTATTTCTCTTGTCTGAGTTGCCTGGGCCATCACACTCTTGGAGAATCGATATGGGAGAACGAGGAAGATATATGGTCACGGTATCCGTACATGTTTGATTCAGAAGGTATATTCTACCTTATGCCTTTGTATCTTAGATTTTGTGATCAGACGATCACCTATGTGGTGTGATGTTATTGCTTGCATGTGTAGATTTGCTAGAAGATTTTTATCGTGCTTGTCCTAACTTCTCTAGCTTTACATTGGATTTGAATTTCTATGACATAATTTTTCTATGGTGGATAGAGATGTCACTTCCCGTTCCCAGTATACGTATTGGGAGCATGTAAATTCTTGTTGCATGTTTATTTTATTTGGTTGCATGAGACTAGACCCATTCTTTGGTTTGTCTTGGTTTTTGGTTTATGGTTTGGATTAGTTTGGTCACGAGTTAAACCCATGGTCTAAACCTCAAACTCTAGCTATATAACCCAACTTCTTGCTCTCTCCCTCTTCAATCTTTCTTTTCTTTCTCTCTCTTAGGATTTTTCCTCCCTCCATAGGCAAGTACACATTGCATGAGAAATGGAGAAATCCTCCATATTATTGGTCTATTATATTTATTGTGTGATTTTGAGCATGTTTAAAACTTGGTATTTTTGGATTTGGTGGATAAAATTGTGTAGATCTGTCATCGAGCTTTGTCTCATAGTCTCGGCCTGATACCACTGCGCCTGCATCATGGCCTGAAAGAACTGGAATATCTTCTTTTATGATTATGTCTTTATCTCCACTTTACTTCACATGTGTTAATGACTAAATAGAAATGTCCAAATGCATATGCAACCCTCTCCACTTTTGCTTGTTAATCCTTAACCATGTTAATAGTATCATTTTTATTAATATCCAGAATTTTGATTTAATGTTTGGTGTTGAATACACGTTATGGACTTAGGAAATTCATGTTGGAATGTGTTTTCATGCTATGTTGGATTAGTGTCCAGAATTTGAGATGTAATTAGTGTTAAGCACCATATTTTAGGAAGTGTTTTATTTATGTTAGAATGTGAGTTTTATGTCATGATTAGAGTATATTCAAATTTTAGTATATATATGTTGAGCACATGGTGATAGGTAGTTCAAGTTGTCATCTCATTGTAAGTATAACTAAATTTTGACTTTCGGCCCGAAGGCCCCACATATCCCGTCCCGAAGGTCCGCACCTGAACCACACCACTACTCACATTAATTCCTCCACAGAAAATTAAATTTGCTTCCTCCGTTGCTCGAACCCGCAACCTCTTGGAGGAATAAAATAATTTTTTTTAGTATATTTACTTATATAAATATTTATTTAGAATTATTTTTAGGCTATTTTAGATTATTGGGATTTTTTCATAATTTTTAGTTAATTAAAAACTAGTAACACTAATTTTCTAGGACTTTGAAGAATTTATTTTATGTTCAAACTTAATTAAAAATATCTCAAACTTTTATTTTAGGTTCTAAATAATAAAATATATTTTCTAGATTTTTTTGGAAATTTTTTGATTATTTTTAGCATTTATTTTGAGTTAATTATGAAAAAACTGAATTAAAAACTAATTTCTGAAAAAGAAAACCCAAAAAGTAATTAATTATGCCCAGTCAGCAAACAGTGGGCCCACCTGTCAGCCTCCCGCAGCGAACAGTGTCGGGCCCGCCTGTCAGTGAACGCGGGGTGGGTGCGAGCCGAGCCGAGCCGACCTCGAGCCGAGCCGAGTCAGAGTTCGACTCAGACTCAGCTGAGCCGAGCCGGGTCAAACCATGATCGTTCGATTTGGGCGGAGCTGCATGGATGGATGACACGTGTCAACTCCGAGCCGCGGCTGCACTCCCTCTCTCCTCTATATATATAATAGTTTAAGTTATTTTCTAGGATTTTTCTTGAGCCGATTTTTGGAGAATTGCTATCTAGGGTTCCTTTATCTTTCAGAAGTCATTGCGCATAGCTCCGGACTCCAAACGAGGCCTTGTTTTTTGTGTTAGAAATATATTGAGGTTATATTTCTGAATATATAAATTTTTTTACGAAATTATGAGTATTAAATTCTGGAAAATTCATAGAGCACAGCATGTCCGAAATTAGACGTATTTCGATGTTTTTGCGATTTCGGGAGAACCAGGAATCAGAATCATGAACCGTTTGAAGTTTCGGAAAGCTAATGTCTAGATAATTGGCATATGTTTTTTCCATAATTTAATTCAAATTATTTATATACTTTTAATTCTTTAGAACTTCTAGGTTAGAATTTAACCATCGGTGCACAATACAAAATTTGTTTGTGCCATAATTCCCAAACGAATTTGAATTCGGACGAGCCATAAATTCCAGCATGTTTTTGACGCTGAAATCTACAGGAAATCATGCATGAAAGTTGAGTTTGTGTCGGTTGACTTTTTGGTCAACAGATTGCCTCAATTTGCGTGCCATGAGTCTCGAGTTGATAAAATTCAGTTCTTTGGACAAAATTTAGGAATTAACATAAAAAATCAGATTATAATAAGATTAAAATACTATTTTAGGTTATTTTATTCATAATTAAAATAGATTAAAATGGAGGAACCTATTCACCCAATTTTGTAACCTAACTTGTTTAATTTATGTGACGGATAGATCGGACGATGCCTTGAGTTGGGACTTCATCCTTTTCAGAGCAGGCAAGATACCTTGCCAAATTGCTTACAGTATTTTGTATGCTTAGTATATTTCTGTATATTTATTGCATCTCTGTTTATTTATTGCATGTGTAGTTCCTTCCAGTCATTACTATATATTATATATGTTGACACACACTTGACACCTAGTATCATGAGAGGACAACCACTAGGCGTATGGGCTTTTAACCACTCTGGTAAACCGTAGTATATAGTTTGCACTACGGGTGTGTGTCGCGCTAGTCGCTACCCCAGAGGTATGTCGATTTCTGTAGAGTCGCGCCGGTCGCTACCCCAGAGGTATGTCGATTTCTGATGTTCTAGACGGGTGTGTGAGTTGTGAGGCTTAGATCGAGTAGACTACCTTTGCCCATACGTCGAAAATTTGTCCTCATTTGCATTCATATAGATTGTATTGTACAGCGTACTTATTTATTTTCAAATTATATGCATGTTTACTGTATTCAAATTGGCTCACTTTTTTGTATCTTGTTACGTCCCTCTGAGGACCTGGTCCTCTTCCAGGTGTATCTGTTCTTGAGTATTTGCAGGAGCGCAGATCTGGATGGTTATATAAGTTTCGAGGATGTCTTCTCTTCGAGCCCGTGGTTGTTAGCTGGTATTCTTACATTGTGTTTATTGTGTTGTACTTTTCCATTTGAGTTGGTAGTGGATTTGTTTCCATCCAACTATCATCCTTAGATACTTACTTTGAGATCTAGTTTCATAGACACTGGTTATTTATTTATATTTGATTTTTATGGATGAGATTTAGAATGTACCCTGTGACTTGTGATACATTTTATACCACTTGTGGATTGATATTCATATTATAGCGTACGTATGGGATATGGTTTTCATATATTGGAGTTGCCATATCCATACGGCTGGCATGCTTACGTGTTCCTAGTCCTACGTATTTTGGGACTGGGGCATGACATGTTTTTGTGGTGGCCCATGTAGGTCGAGAGCATATTGTCTCGGTTACGTTACTGTACCGAATAAGCCTGTACCTAGGTTAGAGTATAGGATCTCATCCAGAACTGACTATGACTCATCCTCCTTCCAATCCATTCCGTTGAATAATTGCATCTTGCTTGATTCATGTGCCTTCTCATTAGTTCCTTGAGTGTAGCCTTCTCCTAGAATTTAGAAAATAATTTTTTTTAGTATATTTACTTATATAAATATTTATTTAGGATTATTTTTAGGCTATTTTAGATTATTGGGATTTTTCCATAATTTTTAGTTAATTAAAAACTAGTAACACTAATTTTCTAGGACTTTGAAGAATTTATTTTATGTTCAAACTTAATTAAAAATATCTCAAACTTTTATTTTAGGTTATAAATAATATAATATATTTTCTATAATTTTTTGGAAATTTTTGGATTATTTTTAGCATGTATTTTGAGTTAATTATGAAAAACTGAATTAAAAACTAATTTCTGAAAAAGAAAACCCAAAAAGTAATTAATTCTGCCCAGTCAGCAAACAGTGGGCCCACCTGTCAGCCTCCCCCAGCGAACAGTGTCGGGCACGCCTGTCAGTGACCGCGGGGTGGGTGCGAGCCGAGCCGAGCCGACCTCGAGCCGAGCCGAGTCAGAGTTCAACTCGGACTCAGCTGAGCCGAGCCGGGTCAAACCATGATCGTTCAATTTGGGTGGGGCTGTGCGGATGGCTGACACGTGTCAACTCCGAGCCGCGGCTGCTCTCTCTCTCTCTCCTCTATATATATAATAGTTTAAGTTATTTTCTAGGGTTTTTCTTGAGCCGGTTTTTGGAGAATTGCCATCTAGGGTTCCTTCATCTTCCAGAAGCCATTGCGCATAGCTCCGGACTCCAAACGAGGCCTACTTTTTTGTGTTAGAACGATATTGAGGTTAGATTTCTGATTATATAAATTGTTTTACGAAATTATGAGTATTAAATTCTGGAAAATTCGTAGAGCACAGCATGTCCGAAAATAGACGTATTTTGATGTTTTTGCGATTCCGGGAGAACCAGGAATCAGAATCATGAACCGTTTGAAGTTTCGGAAAGCTAATGTCTAGATAATTGACATATGTTTTTTCCAGAATTTAGTTCGAAATATTTATATACTATTAATTCTGTAGAACTTCTAGGTTAGAATTTAACCATCGGTGCACAATACAAAATTTGTATGTGCCATAATTCCCAAATGAATTTGAATTCGGATGAGCCATAAATTCTAGCATATTTTTGACACTGAAATCTAAAGGAAATCATGCATGAAAGTTGAGTTTGTGTTGGTTGACTTTTCGGTCAACAGATCGCCTCAATTTGTGTGCCATGAGTCTCGAGTTGAAAAAATTCAGTTCTTTGGACAAAATTTAGGAATTAACATAAAAAAATTAGATTATAATAAGATTAAAATACTATTTGAGGTTATTTTATTTAGAATTAAAATGGAGGAACCTATTCACCCACTTTTGTAACCTAACTTGTTTAATTTATGTGACGGGTAGATCGGACGACGCCTTGAGTTGGGACTTCATCCTTTTCAGACCAGGCAAGATACCTTGCCAAATTGCTTACAGTATTTTGCATGCTTAGTATATTTCTGTATATTTATTGCATCTCTGTTTATTTATTGCATGTGTAGTTCCTTCCAGTCATTACTATATATTATATATGTTGACACACACTTGACACCTAGTATCATGAGAGGACAATCATTAGGCGTATGGACTTTTAACCACTCTGGTAAACCGTAGTATATAGTTCGCACTACGGGTGTGTGTCGCGCTAATCGCTACCCCAGAGGTATGTCGATTTTTGTAGAGTCGCGCTGGTCGTTACCCCAGAGGTATGTCGATTTCTGATATTCTAGACGGGTGTGTGAGTTGTGAGGCTTAGATCGAGTAGACTACCCTTGCCCATACGTCGAAAAGTTGTCCTTATTTGCATTCATATAGATTGTCTTGTACAGCGTACTTATTTATTTTCAAATTATATGCATGTTTACTGTATTCAAATTGGCTCGCTTTTCTATATCTTGTTACGTCCCTCTGAGGACCTGGTCCTCTGCCAGGTGTATCTGTTCTTGAGTATTTGTAGGAGCGCAGATCTAAATGGTTATATAAGTTTCGAGGATGCCTTCTCTTCGAGCCCGTGGTTGTTAGCTGGTATTCTTACATTGTGTTTATTGTGTTGTACTTTTCCATTTGAGTTGGTAGTGGATTTGTTTTCATCCAACTATCATCCTTAGATACTTACTTTGAGATCTAGTTTCATAGACACTGGTTATTTATTTATATTTGATTTTCGTGGATGAGATTTAGATTATACCCTGTGACTTGTGATACATTTTATACCACTTGTGGATTGATATTCATATTACAGCGTACGTATGGTATATGGTTTCCATATATTGGAGTTGCCATATCCATACGGCTGGCATGCTTACGTGTTCCTAGTCCTACGTATTTTGGGACTGGGGCGTGACATATATTGTAAACCCCCTCGATTAATTCTATAGATAGTCAGGTATGGATTGAAAATTTTTGGTTTAGCAGCAGATGTTTGAGGTTTAGAGTAGAGTTGCATTATCTGTTATTTATTAATTAAACCCTTGGCGCGCCTTACCATTGTTGATTTCTTCGGAGCCCAATATCAGCCCATAAATTCCATCGGACTATTGTACTTCTGACTTGACTCGCCAATTTAGGCACTGGACTTTTTCGTCACTCAAAAATCAAATCGGTTGTACCTTAAATTAATCGCACAATTTCCCGTATCCTAAATCCCATATTTAATTTCGTGTCGGACACCTGTGTCGTTGTCCTCAATTTTGAGATACCAACTTAACCCGTTGAGCCGGACCAACTAAAGGATCCAAGACTGACTCCGAGCCCCCACCATTTTTGACCTTGCGTCATCTCCAAATTTTGACCCCAAGTGCCCCCATTTAATTTAAAAGCGCGAGACACTTTAATTCTATTTAAATCGGGGATACCAATTTTGTCTAATCCTATTTTAATCCCCAATTAATCCCTATGCCCATTTAATTTAACCCATGCCAAACACACAACACCCCATCACCATGCAAATCATCAAACACCATTTTCCCTATAATTTTTGCATTATTTCATGTGTTCGTGTAATTTCCCGAATTTAAGGGACTTAGTTGTAATTTATTGAATTAGGTTTCCTCACCTCATTGGCCAAGACCAAATGGAGAGGTTACCATTCATTGACCGTAGTCAACACTCTCCCCCTTCCTTTGCATGAAGAAACCCAAGCCTTCATGTTAAATCCTAGCCCTCCATTTGAATTGGAGCATCCCCACCACACACTCACATCACCAACCCCTATAAAGTGTCTCTTCAATGCGCACATACCAAGCAGGCCCTAATCCCTAGGCATTGGAAACCCCCTCTCTCTCTCCTCCCTCCTCCATATTTATTCTTTCCCTATTTCTTCTTCTTCTTCTTCCTTTCATCTTCTTCTTCTTCTTCTTCCTGAAGAGCATCCCTGTCCGGCCGACTGAATCCCACTCCGGCGACTGGCACCCCGACTCCGGTGGCTGACTCCACTCTGGCGACTGATACCCCGCTCCCCGCTCTGGCTGCACAGCCACTACTCCTCTCCAACCCGCGGCGGCTCCGGCCTGTTCCCTCCATCCGACCTCCTCTCCACCCGCATCCAGTTCGAGCCTCCCCATTCTCCTCAGCTCCGGCCTGTTCCACCCTGTCCGACCTCCTCCGCCCCATTCAGTCTGACCTCCTCCACTTCAGAGCTCCCCCATCCGACCTCCTCCTTGTCCGGCCTCACCACCACCACCACCACAAGCTCTCACCACCACCACAAGCTTTCACCACCACCGCCACAAGCTTTCACCACCACCACTTCCTCCACTCTTCTTCTCCGGCGAGTTTTCGGTCATCATCCCCCCGCACCACCTCACTCCGGCCAGCGACCCACCTCGCCGTTGAGGTAACCTCTCTCCCATCTCCTTGTGTAGTATTGTGTTGTGTATTGTTATAAAGAACATAGTTAGGGTTTATGTATGCTATGTTGGATTTAGGGTTTATATATGCTATATTAGATTTAGGGTTTATGAATGCATTGAGTTTTAGGGTTTGATATATTTGTTCCAAGCATTTGATGGTTATTGAGGAGCAGGTTAAATTGTTGTGAAATGATGTTGTGATAACAAAACATTGGTTATTTGGAGAGCTAATATTTGATAATGAATTTATTTGAGTAGTAGCTAGGTTATTGGAAAGCGGCATTCAAATAATTAACTAATGGTTGTATAATCGAGGGTTTAAATAATTAATATTTATTTTATTCGAGGTTGATATATTTAAACGTGCATGTTAATGTCGGTGAATACCAGGGTAAAATCTGAGGATGATCATGACTTGAACTACTGAAAAATACCATAATGAATATTGGGGATTGAGGATTTTGTTTGATGATATTATACAGGTGATTGATTTTGAGATAGGTATTATATCGGATTAAGGGTCAGAGCTTGAGGACTGTGAATTATTAGTTAACTATTTGAGATTGAGACTGAGCTTAGGTATAGATGTGTGTCGCATCCCTGTTTGACGTGGAATAGATTATTGATTTTGGTTTGTATCTCATCTCTAGGTACTACGGGACCTGAGGGCTTGGAAGTGGTATCGGGACCCCGTCATCAATAGCCGCACGTAGGCAAGTGTACCTTGCCACCCTGTATTTCAGATTATAGATATTTGTTGTTCTTTATGTACATTGTGCACGTATTTATGTTGACGTTCGATACTTCGCGTCCGGATCACAACCGGGTGCAGACGTTCGTCATAACGTCTTAGAATGATGGTTAGATGTTCGTAACACCTAGATATACGTACCTGAGTATATCGACACCCCAGGACACACTCATACACTGTGATCGTGCCAGATTCCTGCATCCTGATACTGACATCATGAACAGAGACTGGGACGACCTTAGTGTCGCGTATGTTGAGTTATTTCTATGTGTCGAGACTGTTAGATAGAGGTTCAGGTTCAGCGCACCATCGTTGACCGCTTGGGATGGGGAAGACAGTTACTAGACGTTTGGGCTCCTCTGCACGCGCTTATATATGTTTATGTAGTGATCCTGTATTCTAGAGTAGTGTATCACCCGTGTGACTCTGTGCTCGGAGCTACGGTATGTCCCGTGTGTCTCTGTGTTCGGAGCTACGGTTTTATTTTAGATAGCCCACGCGTCGAACATTGTCTTCAAACTGTGTCACACTTGTTTGGTTATGATAGAGTACCATGTTGTTGTATTTGTACTTTCTGTATACTTGGCCTGCTGTATTTTTGTACCTTGTTACGTCCCTTTGAGGACCTGGTCCCCTGCCAGTTTTGCAGCATAGACGATTGCGGAGCATTTGGAGTTGCTGACGGAGTGGCATGTCTTGCGGGCATTGTATCAGGTACTCATATCATTCTACCGGCATTGTGGTTACTTTATTCATATTGATTATTCATCTGCTGTTGTAGCCTAGTTTTTGTAGACTCATCTCTTCTCGAGTCTATTCGAGTTTGTGTGTTATTGGGCGGCCGACTTTAGCACATATAGCTCTTTCTTGTATACTGTTGTGCATTGTGGATTGAGACATAGAGGTTTACATTTATGGGATATCTAGATAGTGCCCTTTATATTTTACAGCTTATACGTATTCGAGTCAAACCAGAGTCTGGTCGATTGCGTAGATGGCGTGTCACGTGTTCCTGGTCCTACGTATTTTGGGACTGGGGCATGACATATATATATATGAGGAATGCTAATCATCATATGTTATATAGATTTGATTGAGATTGAGTGGTTGAGATTAAAATGTAATAAAAGATCGAATGTTAAATAATATTATATAGCATCTAACATGACAGCTGACATGACAAATTTAAAACCCAAAAATTAATTACCCAAAATTTTTAATGTTAATATTAATGTTAATACTAATATTAATATTAATATTAATATTAGTATTAATATTAATCTTAATGTTAATTTAAATATTTAAATTAATTTTTTATTTTAGTTTTAATTTTAATTTTAAAATTTGAAATGTCAGCTGTCACATTAACAGACATGTCAGCTGCCACGTAAGAAGATCTAAATCCAATTTATAAAATATATGATGGTTCCATATTATGAAACCATCTGATTGGTTTTTGAACATATATATATATATATATATATATATATATATATATATATATGTATGTATGTTTCAGTGCAATTGAACTTGCTATGGATATGGATAGAGAATATCAATCTAGGATAAGGGTGGGGTGTCCTTGGGAAGAAGTGGACAAGGTGCACTTAATGTAGCTTGCTGGTCTATAGACCAAGTGGGGGAGAGTTGTAAACAATTTATGATTCCGCCTTCAAATCTCGTGAACCATCGTATTATGCTTGCTCCTCGTGACAATAGGAGATCTTGTGATCGCAAAGTTCTCAGTACGAAGGTCCCTGCTGTTTCTTCTGCCAAGTTTCCACAAAAGGCCAACTTGTAGTCGCAAAAAACCAAGAATGGAAAATGAAGGGCACATGCACTCCAAGAATAAAATAGATGAAACCGATTGGAAAGTAGTAGCAGTTTGTGCATGTATTAAAATCAGAAAGTGATGGATCTTCTAATCAAGACGCAGAGATTCATACTGCGTAATTGAGAAATTCTGAACCTATTTTTCTGTAGTCTACTGATGCCGTTTTGTTAGCTAAAGAGACTATTTTGTTAACAGAAACCTCTTCTCAACTCTGTTATATCTGGATGGATCCTATAGTAGAACACTCATATTTCAGATTGCATTGATCTTTCTACATGTATTATGTGACTAGTACCTACAATCAGAGAGTTTTTACTACTGGGAAACTGCAGGAAAAACTAAAGGAAAAACCATAAATTTTTCAAATAAAAAGAAGATAAATTCTGACAAAAAAGGGAAGAACTGCTGGAAAATAATCCTAAAGCATGTAACCAAGAAAATTGCAGAAACACATTACAGAACGAATGTTGTCCTTAGAATAGATTTCGTCCCCATGAACCATATAACATGGGATAATGGTAATCTATATCCGAGATACAACGAATTCAATGACCCTTGACATCGTGCACCCGGTGGCGAATTAGTGACCGGTCACGGCCTTGTCCGAGGAAGAAGATGGACGGAGAAAATGATGTTTTTGTTCTAGATGGTTTTTAGAGTTCTTTACTCTGAGTTTTTTTCTCAGCGAGGAAATGAAAAAACAGAAGGGTGTTTTGTGTGAGAATATTCGCTGCGGAAGACCAGCAACCGAAGTTCGAAAAAAAGAAGTTAAAAATTTAACCCTTGGTACGGACTGCGACGTACTAAGCGCACGACTGATAAACGTATCAAAAACAAACAATAAATCACACATGCACATTGTTAAGTTGGATGGGCTGAGTAGCGGATCCAGTTGGATCCTTGGGTGTGCTGGAGCCCACAAAAAAAAAAAAAAAATCCATATAGATTTTTTTTTTTTCTAGGAGTTAGTCTATACCTAGTCCACCCCAATCCATTCTAGTCCACCCTAGTTTATATTTCTGTATCTTCCTCCTGAATGGACTTGAGACAATCTCCCACAAAATCTATTTACCTAATAAAGATGATTTAGCACTTTAAACAAAGAAGAATATTATTTTCTATCCGGTGTGGACTAAAATAATTTTCTCCATATTGAATCACATTAGCAACTTTGATGATGCTTCCAAACAAACTACACATCCAACAAGAACAATAGATTGTCATTTTCAGACAAAAAAACATCAAATACAACATCTACATACAAGCAAACCTGGTCACATGTCATCTGTTTTACTAATTTGGTAATAATAGTCATATATAACAGGAGGGTCGAAGGAAAATTTCTTTCAGTCTTACCAATGTGTTACCACTCTTTCCGGACATGTATAGCGGAAGCCTCGTCGCAGATTTTTTATTTTTTTTATTTTTTATCTAATATTTTATTAATGAAAAAGGAGTTGCAAACAAATTCTTTCAGTATGCAACTCTTGGGACATAAATATCAATAGTGCTAATGATATGAACTCAAAAAAGCCTGAGCAATGAAGCAAAGAAAAAAAAAAAAAGATACAATAGAAGAGTTCCCACATCAAACCAATCTTATATATACATCAAACTCTATAATATCAAAATATAGGGGGAAAAAACCATTAACAAAACAAGTCTTCCAATTCTGAGAAGTGCTCCATAAGTTACAGAGTGGCAGCAGCAGCAGCACCTTCCTTAGCCATGGCAAGCTCAAACTGCCTAAGAGAGAGAGAAGGGAAACTAGAGAGAAGCTCTGGAGGCCTATTCCAGCTCTTCAGGTTGGTGGTGGTGATACTATTTGAGCCATCCCAGCCTATATGACCCACATGTTGCACGTCAGTTGGTAGCCCAATCTCCATCTCAACCTCATCATCATCGTCATCGTCTTCCTCCCTGTGCAGCTGAAACACTTGTGGAAAGCTCTTGAACCCCTTCACTATCTTCTGGAGCCTCTCGCCGATGTTAGAGCCCTTCGTCTTCTCATCTCCTTCTTCACCTACAGAGGAAAGAAAAAAAAAAAAAAGGCTTAGTGAAGTACTAACTTAAAGGTAAATTTTATTCAGGTCCCTTCAAGAAGCTACAACTCAGGCCAAAGGCTTACAACAAATTCAGTCCGAAGCCCTATATCAATTCCTAGTCCGAAGGTCCTATCCCAGCTTGAAGGCCCCATCCCGGCCCGAAAGCACCAACCCCGCCCAAAGGCTCCATCCGGTCCGAAGGCCTCGTGCGACATTTTTTCGAATAAGGTAAATTTTATTCAGGTCCCTTCGAGAGGCCAAAACTCAGTCCGAAGGCTTACAATCAATCCAGCACGAAGGCCTATATAAACAATTCTTAGCCCGAATGCTACACCCCGCCAGCCTGAATGCCTCACGCAGCCGTAGCCGCACCGCACCACACCATCTCCGCGCCTGCACTGCACTCAACCGCCACCCGCCACTTTAATTCCCCCAAAGAGGAACTAAATGGCACCCCCAGGGTGCGAACCAGCAACCTCCTGGGAGGAGTGCATTGGTCTTAACCGCTAGACTAGACTTCATTTGCAACAATACTAAGTTCTGATACCAACGTTGAACTTTATCGTGATACTGAGCTCAGGTGTCATGTTGGGTTTTATATGTCAGTACCCATAAGAGAGCACAGGAGAGGAAGAGATCATAGATGACCTGAATTTGGCAGAGAGAGAAACCGTAAGGATAAAGTCCAACATGGTTTCAGAGCTTGGTATCACGTAACGAACAACAACAATATTAGCAAGACATAAACCCAAATTTGGCAGAGAGAGAAACCGTAAGGATAAACGTCAACATGGTATCGGAGCTTGGTATCACGAACAACCACAGTATTAGCAAGACATAACCCGAATTTGGCAGAAAGAGAAACCATAAGGATCATAAACCAACATGTTATCAGAGCTTGGTATCACGAACAACAACAATATTAGCAAGACGAAACCCGAAGAAATTAGAGGATCGATGGTCTCACTTGTTGTTGAAGGGTTGGGCTCCGAGTGCGACTTCTTTGGCTGCGTGACGACATCTACGCTAGACTGTGAAACACAGCCGATGGAGAAGGGAAGGATTGAGAACCTCTCTATTCTCTCCTTCATGGCTTAGTTCTTTGTTGACAGAGAAGGGTTGTTTGGAGAAATGGTCTGTTATATATATTGGGTTGGTGTTGGTTGGCTTTGTTAGCAAGTTCAAATGATACTTGCTTGCTTTCTTTCTGAAAATTAGAAGTTACCAAAGTTTGGTGCAGGAAGGGAACGGAATAGTATTATGAGGGGGGTGGGGGTGAGTTGGTTGGTACCTGCTCTCTTTGTGTTGATTGCTATGTTCTATTTGTAGCCCAAGTTTTGAACCCACCAACTAATTTTGTGTGTGTGGCTTTGGTAGCTGACTACTATACTTCCCAGTGGCCTCTAATACCTCCATTTTGGCTTCAGATCATGATGTTAGTATATGCACCTTTTCAAGCTAAGCTTCCAACTACACCAACTCCAAATTTTTAAAACAGTACTATAAATCAATTCATGTAGTGTAATTGAAGCAACTTATCATATCAAGTATAAGATTTATTAGGGAGTTTTTATTAATAGGGATATAATTAGGGTCTGATCACCTGAATATATATATATATATATATATATATATATATATAGGATGCCTATCATTCCTTTCATTCAAGTTAGGTTCGAGTAAGGTTTCTAAAACTATGTAGCCTTACACTAAGCTATTTGAAAGCCGCATTAACCTACTTAAATTTAAGAAATTTAAAGTATCACGCTTAACTTCATATTTCTGATGATTAGTACTATTTTTTTCAAGAACATTTCAGGTGTTTTCACATGTGATACATACTTTACATTATTGAATCTTGGTTAAAATTTGATAGAGATTTCAAGTTTTACTCCAACAAGTGATAAATCTGATATATATAAATTGGTTTCTATTTCCTTATTGGGTTTCAATTCACATGAGACCATATCCAAACCCTAACCATTTAGGATTTCGGGTTTACTTCAATCCAAATCTTGTAATTCTAAAATTAATCCATTGATGGCCCTAGATATGATCATATAGATAGTAGAGCATATTGTGAAACGGGATGATGTGGAACAAAGACCTGGGAGAATATATGATTAGTATGAAATTGAGGATTTAGCCATTTAGGACAATTGGACGCAAAAACTTTAAACAATATATTAACAATCAACTATTATTAATTTATAACAAATAATTTTAATAAAAATACAAAAATAATAATTAGAAATATTCAATTTTTAATGACTTGTGGGTGGCATCGTATATCAATAATATGCTTTTGTTGGTGTGAATCATTTAAGCGTGAAATTCGAAAATTATTCTCTTGGTGGTCCTCCAATCGACTATGGCAGACGCCTCTGGTTCGTTAGTCTAGTCAACACAAAGACTTCTAAAAAGGAGACGAAATCTCACGACGTACTATCAGTTGTGGAGGTGGAAGAAGCAGAATGTCCAATTGGGACCTAACATCAACCACCTCTCAATCTTTAGTGGATGTCTCAGTGCGTCCAAAAAGTAAATGATTATTCCTACAATAATTCATTATTTTCTATAAACTATTACAATTATTCATAACAAATAGATAATAAAAACTGTTCACAAGCCTAAATATTGGAAAAAGTTCAAAATATTTAAAAGACATAATAGGTTCTTTAAATTCGTTGGATTGATCAAATGATCTATTTAGTTCTTCTAGATATATATAAATGTCAAAATTAATTTTTTGTTTTGAACCTAGACCTAGTTTCAACTATAGACCTAATTTGTGTCTCATTTATGATAGGTTCATTAGGTTTAACTAATGGATATTCTAATTATGTGGTCGACTCCGAGTTGAGCTCTACTGGTGTAGACAAGTCACTTGTTATAGGTTCATTCGGTTCAACTAATGAATACTCTAAGGGATATGGTTGGATCCAGGTTGAACTCTATTTGTATCAATGCTAGTCACTTCCTAACCATAGTTTAAAGTATCGGCCTATACCGATCCGATACGGCCGATACCGATACAGTTTGGCATGTCCCGATCCGATACCGACCGATACCCGATACTGACCGATACCGACATTAGAGGTCTCTTTTCCAGTCAATTCGGCAAAAAAATTGAATTAAAAAGACCAATTAGAAAGATGTAAAAGCATAGTAAGATTGTAAAAACATATAAAAGAGAAAAACTTATCTATCACATATAAATCAATCGACAAGGATGACTACTATTTCATTCAATATCAAAAATATTAAGAAACAATACTGAAAATACTTTAAATTATGCATAAATGTTTAAAATATATTCTCTAAAATGTTAATAATTTACTAATAGTTGTTTGCTTTCCGATACCAAAAAATCCGATACTCCGATCCGAAACCGCCGATACTACCGATACCGCCGATCCCGATACTCATAGGAATGGTCCGATACCGATTCCGATACCGATACTTTGAACCTTGTTCCTAACACCATGATTGTCAAATATATCTGTTAATCTAGCTTCAAATCTAGTACAAAGTTTATCACATTCAGAATTGTAAATATACATAAACTTTTTAATTCATTCTTCATGATCCATATTTAATTTTAATTGCTCCCTTAGGTCTTTACCTATGAATAAAAATATTCTTAACATAGATCTATGATACCAATTTGTCACAGACGAAGACCTAGGGATAATATAATTAGTATAAAATTGGGAATGTAGACAAATTGGATGTAGAAGCTTTAAACAATATGTGAACAGTCAAAATCTATCAATTTATCACAAATAATTTTAATAAAAATACAAAAATAATAATTAGAAATACCTGATTTTAGAATGACGTGTCGGTGGTGTTGGATCTCAATAGTCGAAATCTATTCTCGAGACCCAACTAAATGACGGTAATGGAGTCAAAGGAGACTGTTCTTGAGACCCAACTAGATGGAGACGACGGAGTCAGAGGAGAAAACAAAAGAGATCAACTTTAGAATTTTGGCATAAAAAAAATATATATTTTTTAATTCTTCAAAATAATTTATGAACTTACAGACTATTTATAAACTCTCAAAAAGTAAAAAGAAGATAAAATCAATCTTTAAAATCTTATATTCCTTAGATAACTTAAAATCATTACTGACAAATTCAATTTAAACCTAACTAACGAAAATTTAAAAAGATAACAAATAAAATCTAAATTGTTTACCATCATGAGAAGTTGTGCCACAAACATAAATGGGAGAACTTGCAAGCACTGAACATAAAGCAGAATTCAGCTTCTTCCAAAAAGAAGAAGAAAGAATTGGATTCCTTGAATTAGTTGTGATTGGGACAGGCACACACAACGAGTGCAAGTTGTTATGAAAGCTTTCTTCTGTAAGTGGCTGTTCTACTTAGATCTGTAACAAGTTTACTGCGTCATAATTTTCTCTCCAATGACCATGGGCAAAGCCCACATGCAATACTTTACGACATGTCTAACCATTTTGGTGTCTTCTATTCTTCAACATGGATGATGCATTCGTATAACTAACGCGAATATATATATATATATATATATATATATATATATATATAGAGAGAGAGAGAGAGAATAAGGGAGGTGAGGTGGCACCTCACTCTCAAAACAAGGGTGGCGGTGATGTGGCACAATCACAATCACACAAACGAGGGGAGGGGGTTAAGTGCAATTTGCCAATTATGAAATGTGTGGTTGAAATTGTGCCACGTCACCGCCACCCTTGTTTTGGGAGTGAGGTGCCATCTCACCTCCCTTATTCTCTCTCTCTCTCTCTATATATATATATATATATATATATATATATATATATATATATATCTTACATGAACCAATGCGTATGTGGACCAATAGAAATTGAGTGTACTAGTACATATTGGTGCACATGAGTGCACATGGAATGTAGGAATCTATTCCTATTGGTCCACATGTATATAACTCATATATTAATATGGGTCTATGGCTCATATCTCGTTTACCCATATATATATATATATATATATATATATATATATATATATGAAAAAATGGATATTAGCCATAGGCTCATATTCCTACATGAGCCAATGCACATGTGGACCAATAGAAATGGAGTGTATTAGTGCACATGGGTGCACATGGGATGTAGGAATCCATTCATATTGGTCCACATGTGCATGGCTCATATAGGAATATGAGCCTAGGGTACATATCCCGTTTACCCATATATATATATATATATATATATATATATATATATATATATATATATATATATATATATATATAGCAAATGACGTCTAGTCTAGTGGTTAAAACCGATACATATTATCCAGGAAATTGCGGGTTCGAGCCTCCTTGGATATATATATATTTACACATGCACTCTCCTATTCTCTCATGACCACCAACACATCACAATGAAATATAGAACATACATATAACTATATATAATATATATCTATATCATATAATAATTATAATTAGAATATTCTAATAGCTATAACTAAGTTAAATTGAATTGAAAAGTAAAGCATCAAACACGTGGAGTGCACCGCACCCGTATCACACTCATTCTATGATACGCTTGCGATATGGCTCCACTACACCACCAAACGTACCCTGAAGGATATGAGCAAGTCTAAAATCACAATTAGAAACAACACGAAGTGTTAGCTACTCATCTACGTGCCCGTGTCAAAATGTGACATGTTCAAACCCCCGTGTCAGAAAAAAAATCCCTCAAATCAACCCGTATCGCCAAATTGTCGGGATATGGCTACACGTATCCGATTGTGGATACGATACTAGTCACATACAATCAAATACATGTCAATTTGGTCTAATTGACCTATTGACAAATACAAGATGTGCTAATCTCAAAATTTTCCTAAAATTGACACAAAATACCACATAACTTTTTTATAGGCCTCCTATGAACCTAATTTCAATTTCTTTGTGTAGCCTTAGTACATGGGAGGGTTCCTAATGATTAAATTATAGATTTAGAGTCTAATTAGAGAGAAAAAACTGAATTGTATGTATTGGGAGATGGATTTCCAATAAAAATTCTAAATTGAGTGTCAAGAGCCTTCAACTTGTAGATAGATTCTTGCTTCCTCCTTGTTCTAATAGTCTCTAATGATGATTAGGAAAGGAATTCGGAAGAAATTTGGATAGAAATTGGTGTAGGAATGAAGGAATTTGGAAGAAAAAAAATTCTAGATCTAGATTTAGAATAAAAAATAAAGAGAGAGAGAGAGAGGGTCTCTCTCCTCCCTTTACTAGGCCGGCCACTAACCCCTCCTCTAAGCTACTATAAAATATCCACAATACCCTTGGGGCTTCTCATGAAGGAATTAATTAAGAAGGGAAGGTTCTAGTCTAATTGATTTAACTAATTAATTCATCCTCCTAATGAATGGGCTTACTGTTGGGCTCTATTCTAACTAGAATTAAATGTTGGTCCATGGATCTAATCTAAACTAGTTAGGTCCACTAACACAAGTCCAAAATCAAATACTAACATCTAACAATAAATAAATAATACAGTAAATAAATTTACAATATGCACAATATTTAATTAATTATAAAATGACCATAAAATCCTTTCTTAGAAAATGTGGTAGTGACAAATCTGCCCCCCTTAAAATAATTTCATCCTCAAAATTCAAAGACGAAACTACCCCCAGAAAATAAAACAGAACAAAATCAGGAAAGAACATACCTCAAGACACAAACAAATATGGGTAACGCTCTAGCATTTCTTCCTCTCTCCCAGGTAGACTCACCTGGAGAGTGATGCCTCCATTCGACGCGTACCAAGGGAATGGTCTGGTTCCTCAGCACCTTCTCTCTCTGATCTAGAATCTCAACTGGCTGCTCTGGATAGCTAAGAGTAGGGCCCACCTCTATCTCCGAGTGGTCTAATACGTAATTAGGATCCGTCATGTACCATCTCGACTGCGATACGTAAAACACGTTGTGCACTCCTCCTATGCAGGTGAAAAGTCTGGTCTGTACGCAACTATACCGACCCTCTCGGGAATGTTGAAGGGTCCGATGAATCACGGACTAAGCTTTCTTCCTCTACCGAAATGAATCATGCCTCATATCGGAGAAATTCTCAGAAACACCAGACCACTAACCTAGAACAAAATAAAATCTTAATAACTTAATGTATAAGAAACAACCAATATCAAGCACACAACAAAATCTAAAACTATACCTCAAACTCCAAAGGTCTCCGATGGCTATCGGCCCAAAGCCGTTGTCTGTCCTGCGCCACTCGAAGTCTGTCTCTGATCAACTTAACCTTCTCCGCTGTATCTACAACCATCTTTGGCCCTAGAAAAGCTCTCTCTCCAATATCGTCCCAAGACAAGGGAGTATGACATCTTCGACCGTACAGAGCCTCAAATGGTGACATCTCTATACTAGCCTGGTAGCTGTTGTTGTTAGCAAACTCTACCAAATGGAGATGGTCCTCCCAAGATCCTCCGATATCTAGTACACAGGTATGCAGCATATCCTCGAGAGTCTGAATGGTCCTCTCTGACTGCCTATCTGTTTGGAAATGATATGTAGTACTGAACTTGAGCTGGGTGCCCAAACTCGCCTGCAAACTCCTCCAGAAATGAGAAGTGAAACGACTATCTTGATCCGACACTATGCTGACGGGAACCCCATGTATCCCGACGATCTGTCTCACATACATCTCTTCCAGCTTCTCCGTAGACAAACACACCTTGAAAGGCAAAAAGTGGGCCGACTTGGTGAATCTGTCAACGATGATCCAAGTTGCGTCTTTTCCTCCTAGAGATCGTAGAATTCTGGACACAAAATCCATAGTAATGTGCTCCCACTTCCACTCTGGAATGGGTAATGGCTGAAGTAAACCACCTGGCCTCTGCCTCTCGGTTTTCACCTGCTGGCACACTAAGCATCTGGATACAAACTGTGCCACTTCCCTCTTCATACCATACCACCACACACACTCTCGCATATCCCGATACATCTTTTTAGCACCTGGACGCATGGAATACTGAGAGTGATGCGCTTCCTACAATACCTCCTCACGCAGCTCTCCACTAGGCACACATAATCTAACATCATGCCGCAAAGAACCATCCTCAGCAATAGTGAAATCAGCCTGTAATCCTGCTCTTACCTGAGCTCTGATGCTCCTCAGAGATACATCCTCATATTGGGCTACCTTAATCTTGTCCATCAACTCTAAGTATATCTGCAACCCCCACATCTGCATGGCAAAATTAGGGACTATCACCTCAATGCCCAAGCTCTCCAAGTCCTCCAAAAAATACCGATCCTGCGTCAACCACATAGCTACCGGATACATGCTCAAGGCATCGACAACTATATTGGCTTTCCTAGGATGATACTGCAAAGATATGTCAAAATCTTTCATCAGTTTCAGCCACCGAAGCTGCCTCATGTTCAACTCCTTCTGAGTAAAAACATACTTCAAGCTCTTGTGGTCTGTGAAGATCTCCACACGCTCTTCGTACAAATAGTGTTTCCAAAATTTTAAGGCAAAGATGACTGCTGCCAACTCTAAATCGTGGGTAGGATAGTTCTTCTCGTGAGGACGCAATTGCATGGATGCATAGGCAATCAATTTCCCATTCTGCTGAAGAACACAACCCAGCCCTTTCCCCGATGCATCACTATAAATAGTGAAACCTCCAGACCCTGATGGCAACGTCAAAATAGGAGCATACGTCAACCTCATCTTTAATTTCTCAAAAGCAACCTGACACTCCTCTGTCCAAACAAACTCTGCATCATTCCTGGTGAGTCTAGTCATCGGCTCGACAATCCTTGAAAAATCTTGCACAAACTTCCTGTAGTAGCCGGCTAGACCCAAGAAAGTTTTGTTCTCTGCCACTGAACTCTGGGTCTTCCAAGATTTCACTGCTGTGATCTTCTTTGAATCCATTGAAATTACATCGCCAGTCACAACATGCCCCAAGAACTCCATCTTGTCCAGGAAGAACTCACACCTGGACAGCTTTCTATACAGCTTCTCTTTCCTCAGCACATCCAACACAATCCGTAAATGCTCCTCGTGCTCCTCTGGTATCTTTGAGTGTATGAGTATGTCATCGATGAATATCACCACGAACTTGTTAAGGTACAGGTGGAACACCTTATTCATCAAATTCATAAATACCGTAGGGGCATTAGTCAACCCAAACGATATCATCACAAACTCATACAGGCCATACCGAGTCCTAAAAGTAGTATTCAGAATGTCCTCCGGCTTCACTTTCACCTGGTGGTAGCCTGATCTCAAGTCTATCTTGGAAAATACCTTAGTGTCACTCAACTGATCAAACAAGTCATTAATCCGTGGAAACAGGTATTTATTCTTGATAGTGAGATTATTCAATGTCCTGTAATCAATACACATGTGTATCGATCCATCCTTCTTCGATACAAACAATATGGGGCTCCCCACGGTGAAGAACTGGATCTGATAAACCCTTTATCCTGCAATTCATCCACTTGCTTTTTCAGCTCGACCAGCTCGTTGTTGTTCACTCTATAGACATGCTGTAAAATTAGTTCTGCACCTGGCACCAACTCTATAGAGAATTCAATATCTCGATCTGGCGACAATCCTGGTAATTCCTTAGGAAACACATCTAAGAACTCTGCTATCAACGGACACGACAACTCCTTGTCTTCCACTATAGCTCTACAGATAATGCCTTCTCTTTGTTCTGCAGCTCCTCTAGTAAACTCAAACTCTGGCTCTCCTAGTGGGCTAAACAAAACTCTACCTCCTTTGTAATCTACTAGCATGATGTGTCACGCCCCGATCTCCCGCAGGCAAATCGGCCGTTCCCGCTTAGACTGGAATAACCCTCGCCAGCGCTCCCGCGGAACGATCGCTTGACCCATCCGGACGTAATGCCGCACGAGCGTGAACCGCACCCGTGCAAGGCCATGATTCATTGGCTGGCGGTAAGAGTTCTAAGCCACAGAGTCGCACAGATAGTCCGAGTGCAGCGGAGTCATGAACGCATAGCGATTCGGTAACAAGTTCTCTGAGTTGACAAATATAGCGGAAGCATTGAAACACAAGTTGAAGTAAAGCAAGCTCTTTTATTGATATGAACATGTGTTACAGGCGGCGTATAGCCAAGATTACAAGTCGCTCAAGCCTCTCTCTGAAACAGTAAAAGCGTGCCAAGTGGCTACAACTGTGGAATGATTGTAGAGGCGATGTTCAGGCGAGTTCGGGCTATGTTCACAACATTATGTCTTGTATATGTGCTTCAGTTCCGGACGCACCGTTGCTTCAGAGTGATGTCCATGCCTTAGCACGCACGTTGGAGGCGTCCGCACCGAACGAGGTTCTCCCGCACCCTGCATACAAACTGGTGAATTATTAGTACATTGAATGCACTGGTGGGAAAGCTACTCGCCCGCTCGACAAATCCAAACACGTAATACAGGTTCCGTGCACAACTATTAAGTTATCTTTCTAGTTGCCTTAGGATCAGTTTCATGCAAACATTGAATAGCCTAACGTGTCGGGCAGTGCGCCGTGCGATGTTTGAGGAAACACGGCGAGACTTACCAACTTACCATCTCCTTCCCTGTCCAAGGCAAACATTGAGGCAAACATGTTAATTCACGCACGGGGCAAGTATAAGCATTCAGGAGGCAAGCATATGCAACACGAGGGTCGTTTTAACATGATCGTTCAGGTGTTCAGTTGTTCTTGATGCGATGCAATAACTCGCACGCGGATAGCCGCTAAGCGAGGATGACTTATCTATATGAACACGAGTCGCTGGCGTAGCCATTACTGGACGTAGTCGAGGACAAGGATAGCATGATACGCGTATACACGAGGCACACGAACACGATGCGTTGTAAGCTATCCTCCCTGCACACGAGACTACACACGAGCTCCATCCGGACCGGATCGGCCCCAGTGCCCCGGTGACCGTCCGTGGAACTAGTCCGCGACATGCAAGTCAGGGTTTAACCAGTCTCAGGCAACACGATTATTTGACCAATCTCAGGCAACACGATTATTTGATTTACACACGAGCACACGACAAGAAGTATGCATGATTCATTTAGCTATTGGATATGCACAGTCTCCTGGGCTGCTGTAAGCCCGCACACGAGGGAGACTTGCAGAGAGATCCGAATAGTTGAATGAGTCTTGCCACAGGAGCATGATTCTTTTACTTGGCATGATGCAGTCCCCTGGGTCGGGAACTGCCTTGGCGACCTAACGATCCCGGACACTTGCAGGTTCATTCAGGCACGAAGCGACTACGTAGTAGTCTTCCGGGGTTTGTATGAAAACATGGCAACATTCAAGCAGACTAGCATGCGTTTCTAAGGAACATAAGCAGGCACGTTGCTCGGACCCGAAGGTAAGCCGAGAGTTGAAATCGTTAAGGGACTTAGCATGCGAGGGTCTGAATATAAGCAGTATTTCAATTTCCATGTTCTAGCATAGGCAATACAAGTTGGGATTATTCCCTTAGCTAGGTGCGTTGGATTTATTAGCATGCAGGGGTGAATCACCTAGCGACTAGCATAATATTCCAGATTTTATGTGTGCTGGCTAAGCAAAGACAAGTTCACCGTAGCCACCCACCTTAGCGATGATTCGCCTCGGTAGAGCGATACGTCTGAGCGAGCCTCTGAAAGTCCAAGCCGAATTCCTGTAGGGACAAGTCTGGATATCTTTTGCTTCTCGTTTGAGGCAAAGCGGGTCGGGACAGTTGCACTATTGCCGCTTGAGACGGCAGTCCGCTTGAACGGAACGGGGTGTTACATCCTACCCAACTCAAAAAAAGTCTCGTCCTCGAGACTTACTGAGGACAAGCAGTAATCTAGGTTTGAGGCAGTCCTAGACAAGTCGTTGTACTTGTTCATTTGGATATTCACTTGCACAAGCGTCGAAATCAGCATATCGCTTAGACTGGATCGTGCGCACCTTCGACATGCATTTCTAGTGTGAACACGTCAACCAGCTTAGTGATAGCGAAGTCTCAGTACTCGAGTTCACCTTTTTCCTAAGTCTTGGATTGTGCACTAGTTCAAGGCGTCCCTCGAATAGATGCATTCAACCAAACTTAGAGTTAGTAAAAGTCTCGGACAAGCTACTAGCGATACTCTCAAGGGTTCGCACAGGTTGGCACAAAGGCCACTCGCAGCATACAACCAGACAAGCAAGCATATCATCAAAACATATTTTTGAAAGTATTTAGACTTATTGTTGGAACATCCCATCGAGGCATTGAGAGAGAACGTGCACATAACCCACGAACGAGCTTTCGAAACAGAGATATCGAATCGAAGTCCAAAGGCGTAGAAGCCAGGCTCTGATACCAACATGTCACGCCCCGATCTCCCGCAGGCAAATCGGCCGTTCCCGCTTAGACTGGAATCACCCTCGCCAGCGCTCCCGCAGAACGATCGCTTGACCCATCCGGGCGTGATGCCGCACGAGCGTGAACCGCACCCGTGCAAGGCCATGATTCATTGGCTGGCGATAAGAGTTCTAAGCCACAGAGTCGTACAGATAGTCCGAGTGCAGCGGAGTCATGAACGCATAGCGATTCGGTAACAAGTTCTCTGAGTTGACAAATATAGCGGAAGCATTAAAACACAAGTTGAAGTAAAGCAAGCTCTTTTATTGATATGAACATGTGTTACAGGCGGCGTATAGCCGAGATTACAAGTCGCTCAAGCCTCTCTCTGAAACAGTAAAAGTGTGCCAAGTGGCTACAACTGTGGAATGATTGTAGAGGCGATGTTCAGGCGAGTTCGGACTATGTTCACAACATTATGTCTTGTATATGTGCTTCAGTTCCGGACGTACCGTTGCTTCGGAGTGATGTCCACGCCTTAGCACGCACGTTGGAGGCGTCCGCACCGAACGAGGTTCTCCCGCACCCTGCATACAAACTGGTGGATTATCAGTACATTGAATGCACTGGTGGGGAAGCTACTCGCCCGCTCGACAAATCCAAACACGTAATACAGGTTTCGTGCACAACTATTAAGTTGTCTTTCTTGTTGCCTTAGGATTAGTTTCATGCAAACATTGAATAGCCTAACGTGTCGGGCAGTGCGCCGTGTGATGTTTGAGGAAACACGACAAGACTTACCAACTTACCATCTCCTTCCCTGTCCAAGGCAAACATTGAGGCAAACATGTTAATTCACGCACGGGGCAAGTATAAGCATTCAGGAGGCAAGCATATGCAACACGAGGGTCATTTTAACATGATCGTTCAGGTGTTCAGTTGTTCTTGATGCGATACAGTAACTCGCACGCGGATAGCCGCTAAGCGAGGATGACTTATCTATATGAACACGAGTCGCTGGCGTAGCCATTACTGGACGTAGTCGAGGACAAGGATAGCATGCTACGCATATACACGAGGCACACGAACACGATGCGTTGCAAGCTATCCTACCTGCACACGAGACTACACACGAGCTCCATCCGGACCGGATCGGCCCCAGTGCCCCGGTGACCGTCCGTGGAACTAGTCCGCGACATGCAAGTCAGGGTTTAACCAGTCTCAGGCAACACGATTATTTGACCAATCTCAGGCAACACGATTATTTGATTTACACACGAGCACACGACAAGCAGTATGCATGATTCATTTAGCTATTGGATATGCACAGTCTCCTGGGCTGCTGTAAGCCCGCACACGAGGGAGACTTGCAGAGAGATCCGAATAGCTGAATGAGTCTTGCCATAGGAGCATGATTCTTTTACTTGGCATGATGCAGTCCCCTGGGTCGGGAACTGCCTTGGCGACCTAACGGTCCCGGACACTTGCAGGTTCATTCAGGCACGAAGCGACTACGTAGTAGTCTTCCGGGGTTTGTATGAAAACATGGCAACTTTCAAGCAGACTAGCATGCGTTTCTAAGGAACATAAGCAGGCACGTTGCTCGGACCCGAAGGTAAGCCGAGAGTTGAAATCGTTAAGGGACTTAGCATGCGAGGGTCTGAATATAAGCAGTATTTCAATTTCCATGTTCTAGCATAGGCAATACAAGTTGGGATTATTCCCTTAGCTAGGTGCGTTGGATTTATTAGCATGCAGGGGTGAATCACCTAGCGACTAGCATAATATTCCAGATTTTATGTGTGCTGGCTAAGCAAAGACAAGTTTACCGTAGCCACCCACTTTAGCGATGATTCGCCTCGGTAGAGCGATACGTCTGAGCGAGCCTCTGAAAGTCCAAGCCGGATTCCTGTAGGGACAAGTCTGGATATCTTTTGTTTCTCGTTTGAGGCAAAGCGGGTCGGGACAGTTGCACTATTGCCGCTTGAGACGGCAGTCCGCTTGAACGGAACGGGGTGTTACATGATGCCTACTCAACCAATCTATCCCGAGTACAATATCGTAGCTCGAAAGTAGCATTACAAGTAGACACAGACTCAGATCCCGGCCTCCCAGAGTAACTCTGCGATCCTTGCAAATATCACTAACCAGGATAATTTCTACCCCGCTCATGATCTTGCAAGTCCTAAGCAAAGGCTCAGCTACCAAATGATGCTTCAGAGCAAAAGAAACAGATACAAAACTATGGGAAGTACTACTATCAAATAAAGCTAAAGCTGGAATAGAATCAATATGGCACATGATATAATACATTCAAAGAAGGACAGTTAAAGATCAAATACCAATATCAAGGAAGAACAGTTAAAATGAACAATAGAGTTTTTTTCTAGATGTGATTGAGTATTCTCAGCCTATAGCCTATATCCTGGAACAGACTCATAATAGCACTCAAATCAGAGAACCACTATGAATCACACTAATTACGACCTCGAAGACCTGCATGGACCACCACTAAAAATGTGTCACGACCCGCACCCGATCTTGGGGCACGAGTAGTGGGTACGTCCAGCCTATGCCGCAGCATCGACGGTAGAACATTGTTTGAGTAAACTATCTATCTAACAATGAAGATATAATAATGCCACCAATAAAATATGAATATTTAATCACAGATCTATAAGATGGAACAATCGCACGAATATGATAAAAGAAGTGAAGAGACAATACAACTCACAAGACAAGATAATATCCGATGAGTCATAAAAAAAATACTAATAACAATGCTGGAGACAAATCCAGTACAAAAAGATCTATCTATTGAACTATGAGTCCTGGGTCATTTGTCTCAATCGTGATGAGACCCTCCTGAGCCAAAGTCTCTGGCTCTAAGCCAACTACGTCCTGAGGCCCGTAGTGAGTGCGGTACCACTCCTCAGTGTCATCTGGAAAAATATATCCAGTCAGGAAAGGAGCAAAGTACATCTCTAGCAGCGGTTCCAATAAATGATATAAACTATATAACAGTAAATATAGCGAATATACAAGATGCAATAAATAGGTACAAGAGATATGCAATATAGGAATACTGAAAATAAATACAAGAATAAGCATCATAGGAATGAACAAGAAATACTACTACTAAGTGAGTGAGTACCAGCTTCAACATGTGATCAGCTTGAAAACTTGCACAAGGATTATGGCCTGGTTAATCATACGTGCGGTGTATGATTAACACTATACAAGAAATAAGATATGCACAAGGAGGGTATGATCACATATCTACAATAAATACTTTCCGCCCCCGACTAGTGTAGTGGATCCAACCATGGTACATTATGACACGAGATTCTCTGGATAGGTAGCAAGTCTCCCCAAGAACTAATGTCTGTACATGTACAAGAAGAACAAGGAACAAGGCTTACAAAAGATACACCATAAATACCAAGAAATAATATCTCATGACGAGATTCGGATATACCAATCCGTGTAACTATCGTGTCAAGAAATCAATGATATCTATACTAAATACAAGAGACATAGAGGATATCATGAATAAAAAACTATCAGAGAATGTACTTGTTTGAAATTCGGTAAACAGTATCAAAGATGTCCGGTACGGTACCTCGGAGACCTAAATATGGAATATTACATCAATATAAGGTTTTGGAATGAAAATAAGTTAAACTAGTCAAATTCTAGGTCATAAAGACATTTTTAAGTCAAACTAGGTCAACTCGAGGTCAAACTAGTCAAACTTGATCAAACTAGCTATTTCTAGGTTTATGAGTCCATCTCTAGGATATTGGGTCCATATACAATGTAACTAGGCTATACTAGCTATATTAGGATACTAGGATACGAACAAAATATCGTATCATAAGATACATAAGTTATTAGATATAAAAATACTCTAATATATATATACAAGATAAAATATATAGTACTCTTAGCTAAACTAATGCTAAGTGGATACCTTGGCTTTGAACCAAATGCGGTATCACACCACTTACACACCCATCTTGATATACTAACTCAATACCTTCAGTATAAACCAATATCTTGACATTACCTTGGTATCACATGGTAATCCAATATCTAACATTAACTAACTAACCATAGATACCTCACTATACACTAACATGAACTTAAACTTATAGCAATACTATACTAAAATATCTTGCTAACATTCCCATCGGATATTCAATACCCATACCCAAGATACCTCAACTCTCATTACCTTGGTGTAACTCAAGGTAATCTAGAAATAATACTAACTAATGCTAACTAGTGCTTATATATATATATATATATATATATATATATATATATACACTTAACTCACTAACAATAAATACATAACTATCAATAAAAACTAACTTAGCTTATTAACTAGCTTATCCACAACTTAAACTATAAGTACTTGCTAGATACTAAAACTACTACTGCTTATTACTGTTGCTGCAACTTATCTCTGCTGCTGCTGCATGCTGCAGCTTATCGCTGCTTCGATTTTTGCTTATGGCTTCTACTGCTGCAGCTTATCGCTGTTTCTACTGCAGCTTATTGCTTCTGCTGCTGCTGTAGCTTTCTGCTTCTGCTTGCTGCTACTGCAGCTTACTACTTCTGCTTGTTGCTATTGCAGCTTGCTGGTTCTGCTGCTGCTTATGGTTGTTGCTGCTTATGGCTGCTACTGCTGCTTCTATAGCTTCTCACTGCTGGTGCTGCTTATGCTCACTGCTAATCTGGCTGCTTATTGGCCTGCTTATTGCTCCCCGATAGCTCACATGCACACATTTATACACACATACATTAACTCATATATATATATATATCATATAATAATTATAATTATAATTATAATATTCTAATAGCTATAACTAAGGTAAATTGAATTAAAAAGTAAAGCATCAAACACGTGGAGTGCTCCGCACCCGTATCACACTCATTCTATGATACGCTTGCGATACGGATCCACCACACCACCAAACATACCCTGAAGGACATGAGCAAGTCTAAAATTATAATTAGAAACAACACAAAGTGGTAGCTACTCATCTACGTGTCCGTGTGAAAATGTGACATGCTCAAACCCCCGTGTCGGAAGAAAACCCCTCAAATCAACCTGTATCGTCAAATTATCGGGATACGGCCTACACGTATCCAATTGTAGACATGACACTAGTCACACACAACCAAACACATGTCAATTCAGTTTAATTGACCTATTGACAAACACAAGATGTGTCAATCTCGAAATTCTCCCAAAATTGACACAAAATACCACATAACTTTTTCCATAGGCCTCCTATGAACCTAATTCCAATTCCTATGGGTAGACTTAGTAATGGGAGGGTTTTTAATAATTAAATTATAGATTTATAGTCTAATTAGAGAGAAAAAACTAAATTATACCTATTGGAAGATGGATTCCCAATGAAAATCCTAAATTGAGTGTCAAGAGCCTTCAACTTGTAGATCCTTGTTCCTCCTTATAGATTTTTGCTTCCTCCTTGTAGATTCTTGCGATTTTTGCTTTCTCTTTGTAGATTCTTGCTTTCTCTCTGTTCTAATATCCTCTAATAATGATTAGGGAAGGAATTAAAAAGAAATTTGGGTAGTAATTGGTGTAGGGATGAAGAAATTTGGAAGAGAAAAATTCTATATCTGGATTTGGAATAAAAAATAAAGAGAGAGAGAGTCTCTCTCCTCCCTCTACTAGGACGACCACTAACCCCTCCTCTAAGCTACTATGAAATGTCCATAATACCCCTTGGGGCTTGTCATGAAGGAATTAATTAAGGAGGAAAGGTTCTAGTCTAATTGGTTTAACTAATTAATTCATCCTCCTAATGAATGTGCTTACTATTGGGCTCAATTCTAACTAGAATTAAATGTTGGTCCATGGATCTAATCTAAACTAGTTAGGTCCACTAACACAAATCCAAAATCAAATACTAACATCTAACAATAAATAAGTAATACAATAAATAAATTTATAACATGTACAATATTTAATTAATTATAAAATAACCAAAATACCCTTTCCTAGAAAATATGGTAGTGACATGGATGAGTTAATTTGGGGAAGAACAAAATTGGGGATCTAAGTGAATGAATTAATGAGACGAATGAGAGTGATACCCTCTTCAAATGGCTGACCTCCCTCTTTCCCCTTTCCCAAGCAATGTGCAATATCCAAGATGCCCCTACTATCTAGTTATGAGATTTAATTAGGGAGGGCTATATTAGAAAGCTCATAATTCTACATGAACTAATCTAATCTCCTTACTTAATTAAAGGAATGGGTCTAATGGGCCTAGTCTAATATTGGGCTCACTTGTGTCATGATAATCCAATGGGTCTACTAATGACAAGTCCAAATAAACATAGGCTAGTCCACTAATCAATAATTAAATATCGTAATACAATATAATTAATTAGTAGCAAAATATATAATATTTAATCACTAAATAATAAATATGCTAAATGATAAGAATGCCCTCATCTAGAAATGTGGTAGTGACATCAGACAAATATGCAAAATCCCAACAACCCTGCTTTAGGTTGTGTGTTCAACTTTTCACTTAGGAAAAAAAATCGTCGCCTTCTTTCACTTATGAATAATGCATGAGAATTTGAACCGTCAACTTCCTTTATAAATACTAGAGTTTTTCACCCACTTCCTAACTTCTCATGCAAACTTGCCTTTGTCCAATGGCTTCCCAAGATTCTTCTAGGAAAAGGGCACAAAAAACCGATGAAGTGACTTCTTCATCTCCGGTTAAGGTTAACTCCGGTCATGCTTCTACCACTCCTATGTTGTCCCTTGTTGAGGAGAAGAAAGAAGTATCCCCTGTACGACTGCGTATGACTTCACTCTTCCCGGACCTCATTGACTCTTCGCTGGATGGACCCACCCTGTCCCAGACTAAGGTCAGCGATCTCCTTGTTTCTTCTGCCGACTTGGAGAGACGAAAGGAGAATGCAAGAGTAGAAGCCTCCCGTCGACTGTTTGCATCCTTGGGTATATGTATTCTACATGCTCTTGTGACTTTCATAAATAATATTGATTCGGAGGACTAATTCCCTCTCCCTAAAATTTGTATAGTTATCCTCTTTCCCCATTTTTATTAATAAAGAAATTTATTTTCTTTCTGTGGGTTAGATGATGAGATGAGCAATGTCATAAATTTATAAGAATTTTGTGGACTTATTATCCGTTGCGTACTGTCACGACCTGCACCCGGTGTAAGGGTACTAGTCGGAAACAACGCCCAGCCTACGCCGCAGAATCGGCGGTAGAACGCTGTCTAGATAATCTATCTAACAATATAATAAACCACCAATAATGATAGTATACTCAATCACAAAACTAAGATAGAAATGAACACGAATCAGATAAAGAATAGAATAGTCACAATACAACTCATGAGTCTAAAATACATCAATGAGTCTGAAGAAAATACAGAAATAAGTTGGAGACAAATCCAGTACAAAAGAATACTACGAGGCTACAACTCCAGGGTCAACTGTCTCAGTTGGGATAAGTCCCTCTTGAGCCAGGGTCTCAGAATCTAAACCCACAACATCCTGGGGTCCATAATAGGTAGGGTACCACTCCTCAGTGTCATCTGAAAAAATATATCCAGTCAGGAAAGGAGCAGAGTAAATCTCTAACAGCAGTTCTTATTAATGATAAAAACTATGTAATAGTAAATAGCTGTGGATAAACAAGATGCACAATAGATACAAGAGATATATGTACAATAAGGAAATACTGAAAATAAATACAATAATGAACAATATGCCAATGGAACAATAATACTAATGACTAAGTGTGTGAGTACTAGCTTAACATGTGATCGGCTTGGGCAAGATGCAATGCGGCCTGGCTAATCATACGTGCGGTGCATGATCAACACTATTATGTAATCTGTACTTTATTTAATAGGGATATTGATCACATATCTATACTAATACTTCCCACCCCCGACTGGTATAATAGATCCAACCACGGTATTCTATGGCACTAGATTCCCCAAGAAGAGAGCGACTCCTCCCAAAAATCGGTGTCTGTACATGTACAAGATAACCATTGAAATAATACTTGCACCATATACACCATATACCAAGGAATAACATCTCATGACGAGATCCGGATATACCAATCCGTGTAACCATAGTGTCAAGAGAACATGGATATCTACACTAGATACAATGAACATAGAGGATATCATAAATAAGAAACTATCAGAGAATGTACTCGCCTGAAGTCCAATGAACAGTCTCACAGATGTCTGACTCGGTGCCTCGAAGACCTAGATATGGAATACAACATCAATACAAGGTCCCGAAAAGAGAACAAGTTAAACTAGTCAACTTCTAGGTCAAAAAGTTAATTCTAAGTCAAAAGTCAACTGTGGTCAATTATGAGTCAACTATGGTCAACTATGAGTCAACTATCTATTTCTAGGTTGCACAAGTCTAGCACCAAAATCTTGGATCAAAATATTAAATCTAAGTCATAGAACTATATCCTAAAATATTAGGATACCGTATCTTCGGATACGTGAATCCAAGGTAAATCCTCACAATATATATATATTAAATATATTGCATAATAATATAGAATATTAAATTACCACAATTTGGGACCATGGTTTTGAACCATTTGGTACCCACACAAAGTAATGTTCAAGATACATAGATATATTATTTATCCTTATACATAATATATCATATATACTATTATATTATACAATTAAAATTATAACAATACTAGTATTATACCTCACAATAAACACATATATATATATATACATATATATATATATAATTATCATATATAAAATATAAATTAAAACTGCCTAACTGTCACTGAAAACAGTGTGTTAAAACACTGAATTTCAATAAACAGGCCCTATAGTGACAGTTCTAACTGTCACTGCAAAACCGTCGCCAAAAACCGCTGTATATAAAACCCACTGCACTTAATTGGTGACAGTCAAACAAATGTCACAGAAAACCGTCGCCACTGCTGTTCAAAATCTCGCCCGCAGCATTAATGACAGAACTGTCATTAATGCACAGTGAGCTACAGCGGCTGCTGCTGCTGTCTTTAATGACAGAATCTGTCATTAATGCAGCCGTCGCCAAAACTATTAATATATATATAAATATATATATATAAATATATAAATATATAAATCAATATATATATATATATAACAATTAAATAAATAAATACTTATATATACATAATCCTATACATATAAATATATATTAAAAGCTACAATACACATTCCATGTACTAATGTACATATTTTAACATGGCTAAATGCACACATAAAAATATATTCATTAATATACAATTAAAATTATATAATAATTATAATTAATATAATTACTCATTTTAACACATAAATATATTTTATAAAACATTTATATATAATTTATTTTATTAACAAGTTGTAACGTATATAAATGCATGTAAAGAAAGCTACATATATATTTATACATCATATTAGTATACATAAAAATACATAGATCTATGCTACAATAAATATCATAATAATTACACTAAAATAAATATATAACATCTATATATATTTACTAATATATAATTGAAGAATTAAAGCACAACTAATTAGATCTACACATAAACACACAAAATGGAGAGTATCACACCGTATCCCACTAGATCTAGGATACGCATGCGACACGAGTCCAACACACAACCAATTGTACCCCGAAGGACACAAATAAGTTACAAATAATATTTATGAACAAATCAAAGTGTCAAATGTAGATCTATGTGTCCGTGTCAAAATACGACATGTACAAAGTCCCGTGTCGGAGGGAAAACCCCCAAAACGACACGTATCACCAAATTATTGGGATACGACCTACACGTACCCAATTGTGGACACGACACTAGCCCCAAACACATAAGCACATGCCCAATTGATCTATAGGATCAATTGACACACACAACAAAATGTCAATTCGGAATTCCTACAAAATTGACACAAAAAGCACCATAACTTTCTCCATGGGTCTCCTATGAACACAAAACAAAGTCCTATGGGTAGTACATACATATGGGTTGATTTTACATGATTAAATATCATATTTATAAGCTATTTTAAGAGGAAAAACTGAATTATACCTATTGGGAGATGGATTCCCAATGAAACCTCCAATTGAGATGAACTTGCTTCCAAATTGTAGATCATTGCTCCTCTTTGTAGATCCTTGCTTCCTCCTTCTAGATCCTTGCTTCTCAACTTTCTAATGGTGAATTGGAAAGAATTTGGAATAAATTTTGTGGGGAATTGGAATGGAAATGGAAGAAATTTGGGAGTGGAAAATTCTAGATCTAGATTTGAAATAAAAATGAGAGGAGAGAAAATTTTCCCTCCTCTATTATAGGCCGGCCCTTACCCCTTCCCCAAGCAATTATAAAATGTCCAATGTACCCCTTGGGGCCTCTCATGAAGAAATAATTAAGGAAGGAAGCTTCTAGTCTAATGATTTAATTAATTTAATCCATCTTCTTTAACAATGGGCTTTCTAAATGGGCCAAGTCTAACTAATTAATTCATGTTGGTCCATAGGTCCAAACTAAACTAGTTAGGTCCACTAATATAAGTCCAAAATAATTAAATAACATCTAACAACAAATAAATAATACAACAAATAATTATTTACCATGCACAATATTTAATTAAATAGGAAAAGACTAAAATACCCTTTCCTAGAAAATGTGGTAGTGACAAGTCTACCCTCCTTAAAAAAATTCGTCCTCGAAATTCAAAGACGAAAACTACCCCAGAAAATCACAGAACAGAACTAAAGAATCACAACTAACTAATGAACAGAACATAACAATGAACAAAACATAACTAGGAAATAACATACCTCAAGGTACAAACAAATATGGATAACGCTCTCGTATGTCATCCTCTCTCTCCCAGGTAGACTCCCCCGGAGAGTGATGCCTCCATGCGACGCGCACCAAAGGAATAGTTTGGTTCCTCAGCACCTTCTCTCTCCGATCCAGAATCTCCACTGGCTGCTCTGGATAGCTAAGAGTAGGGCCCACCTCTATCTCTGAGTGATCTAATACATGACTAGGATCTGCCACGTATCGTCTCAACTGTGACACATAAAACACGTTATGCACTCCCTCCAATGCAGGTGGCAAGTCTAGTCTATAAGCAACTGCACCGACCCTCTCTAGAATAGTGAAAGGTCCGATGAATCGCGGACTAAGCTTTCCGTCTCCACCGAAGCGAATCATGCCTCGTGTCAGAGAAATCCTCAGAAACACCAAACTACCCACCTATAACAAAACACCATCTTAAGAACTTAATCTATAACAAACAAGAACAAGCACAAACAAAATCTAAACTATACCTCAAACTCTAAAGGTCTCCGATGGCTATCGACCCAATGCCGCTGTCTGTCCTGCGCCACTCGAAGTCTGTCTCTGATCAACTGAACCTTCTCTGCTGCATCCACAACCATCTCTGGCCCAAGCAAAACTCTCTCTCCAACATCGTCCCAAGACAAAGGAGTACGACACCTCCGACCATATAGAGCTTCAAAAGGTGACATCTCTATACTGGCCTGGTAACTGTTGTTGTAAGCAAACTCTACCAAATGGAGATGGTCCTCCCAAGAACCCTCAAAATCTAGTACACAAGTGCACAACATATCCTCGAGAGTCTGGATAGTCCTCTCTGACTGCCCATCTGTCTGGGGATGATATACAGTACTGAACTTGAGCTGAGTGCCCAAACTCTCCTGCAAACTCCTCCAGAAATGAGAAGTGAAACGACTATCTCGATCTGAGACTATGCTAACGGAAACTCCATGTATCCTAACGATCTGCCTCACATACATCTCTACCAGCTTCTTCGTAGACAAACCCACCTTGAAAGGCAAGAAATGGGCCGACTTGGTCAACCTATCAACAATGACCCAAATCGCATCTTTCCCTCCTGGAGATCGTGGAAGTCCGGACACAAAATCCATAGTAATATGTTCCCACTTCCACTCTGGAATGGGTAATGGCTGAAGTAAACCTCCTGGCCTCTGCCTCTCGGCTTTCACCTGCTGGCACACTAAGCATCTGGATAAAAACTGTGCCACTTCCTTCTTCATGTCATACCACCACACACTCTCTCGCATATCCCGATACATCTTGTTAGCACCTGGATGCATGGAATACTGAGAGCGATGCGCTTCCTGCAACACTTCCTCTCGCAACTCCCCACTAGGCACACACAATCTAACTCCATGCCTCAAAGATCCATCCTCTGCAATAGTAAAATCATCCTCCAATCCTGCTCTCACCTGAGCTCTGATACTCCTCAGAGATACATCATCATACTGTGCTGCCTTGATCCTGTCCATCAAATCTGAGTGTATTTGCAATCCCCACATCTGCATAGCACACCCAGGAACAATTACCTCAATGCCCAAGCTCTCCAAGTCCTCCAACAAATATCGATCCTTTGTCAAGAATATAGCTACCGGATACCTGCTCAAAGCATCGGCAACTACATTGGCTTTCCCAGGATGTATTTGCAAAGAGATATCAAAATCCTTCATCAGTTCCAACCACCGACGCTGCCTCATGTTCAACTCCTTCTGCGTGAAAACGTACTTTAAGCTTTTGTGGTCTGTGAAGATCTCCACACGCTTTCTGTACAAATAATATTTCTACAACTTCAGGGCGAATATGACAGCTGCCAACTCCAAATCATGGGTAGGATAGTTCTTTTCATGAGGACGTAATTGCCTGGATGCATAGGTAATCACTTTTCTATGCTGCTGAAGAACACAACCTAAACCCTTTCTCGATGCATCACTATAAATAGTGAAACCTCCGGACCCTGATGGCAACGTCAAAATAGGAGCAGATGTCAACCTCTTCTTCAATTCCTCAAAAGCAACCTGGCAATCCTCCGTCCAAACAAACTCCACACCCTTCCTCGTGAGTCTGGTCATCGGCTCGGTGATCCTCGAAAAATTGCACAAACTTTCTGTAGTAGCCTGCCAATCCCAAGAAACTCCTGATCTCTGCTACCGAACTCGGAGTCTTCCAAGATTCTACTGCTGAAATCTTCTTCGGATCTACTGAAATACCATCACCAGTCACAACATGCCCCAAGAATTCCATCTTGTCCAAGAAAAACTCACACTTGGACAACTTCCCATATAGCTTCTCCTTCCTCAGCACATCCAACACAATCCTCAAGTGCTCCTCATGCTCCTCCGGTGTCCTCGAGTATATAAGTATGTCGTCGATGAACACCACAACGAACTTGTCAAGGTACTGGTGGAACACTTTGTTCATCAAGTTCATAAATACCGCTGGTGCATTAGTCAAACCAAATGGCATCACCATAAACTCGTACTGACCATACCGAGTTCTAAAAGCAGTCTTCGGTATGTCCTCCGGCTTCACCTTCACCTGATTTGGGACCATGGTTTTGAACCATTTGGTACCCACACAAAGTAATATTCAAGATACATAGATATATTATTTATCCTTATACATAATATATCATATATACTATTATATTATACAATTAAAATTATAACAATACTAGTATTATACCTCACAATAAACACATATATATATACATATATATATATATAATTATCATATATAAAATATAAATTAAAACTGCCTAACTGTCACTGAAAATAATGTGTTAAAACACTGAATTTCAATAAACAGGCCCTATAGTGACAGTTCTAACTGTCACTGCAAAACCGTCGCCAAAAACCGCTGTATATAAAACCCACTGCACTTAATTGGTGACAGTCAAACAACTGTCACAGAAAACCGTCGCCACTGCTGTTCAAAATCCCGCCCGCAGCATTAATGACAGAACTGTCATTAATGCACAGTGAGCTACAGCGGCTGCTGCTGCTGTCTTTAATGACAGAATCTATCATTAATGCAGCCGTCACCAAAACCATTAATATATATATAAATATATATATAAATATATAAATATATAAATCAATATATATATATATATATATATATATATATATATATAAAACAATTAAATAAATAAATACTTATATATACATAATCCTATACATATAAGTATATATTAAAAGCTACAATACACATTCCATGTACTAATGTACATATTTTAACATGGCTAAATGCACACATAAAAATATATTCATTAATATACAATTATAATTATATAATAATTATAATTAATATAATTACTCATTTTAACACATAAATATATTTTATAAAACATTTATATATAATTTATTTTATTAACAAGTTGTAACATATATAAATGCATGTAAAGAAAGCTACATATATATTTATACATCATATTAGTATACATAAAAATACATAGATCTATGCTACAATAAATATCATAATAATTACACTAAAATAAATATATAACATCTATATATATTTACTAATTTATAATTGAAGAATTAAAGCACAACTAATTAGATCTACACATAAACACACAAAATGGAGAGTATCACACCGTATCCCACTAGATCTAGGATACGCATGCGACACGAGTCCAACACACAACCAATTGTACCCCGAAGGACACAAACAAGTTACAAATAATATTTATGAATAAATCAAAGTGTCAAATGTAGAACTATGTGTCTGTGTCAAAATACGACATGTACAAAGTCCCGTGTCGGAGGGAAAACCCCCATAACGACACGTATCACCAAATTATTGGAATACGACCTACACGTACCCAATTGTGGACACGACACTAGCCCCAAACACATAAGCACATGCCCAATTGATCTATAGGATCAATTGACACACACAACAAAATATCAATTCGGAATTCCCACAAAATTGACACAAAAAGCACCATAACTTTCTCCATGGGTCTCCTATGAACACAAAACAAAGTCCTATGGGTAGTACATACATATGGGTTAATTTTACATGATTAAATCTCAGATTTATAAGCTATTTTAAGGGAAAAAATTGAATTATACCTATTGGGAGATGGATTCCCAATGAAACCTCCAATTGAGATGAACTTGCTTCCAAATTGTAGATCCTTGCTCCTCTTTGTAGATCCTTGCTTCCTCCTTCTAGATCCTTGCTTCTCAACTTTCTAATGGTGAATTGGAAAGAATTTGGAATAAATTTTGTGGGGAATTGGAATGGAAATGGAAGAAATTTGGGAGTGGAAAATTCTAGATCTAGATTTGAAATGAAAATGAGAGGAGAGAGAATTTTCCCTCCTCTATTATAGGCCGGCCCTTACCCCTTCCCCAAGCAATTATAAAATGTCCAATGTACCCCTTGGGGCCTCTCATGAAGAAATAATTAAGGAAGGAAGCTTCTAGTCTAATGATTTAATTAATTTAATCCATCTCCTTTAACAATGGGCTTTCTAAATGGGCCAAGTCTAACTAATTAATTCATGTTGGTCCATGGGTCCAAACTAAACTAGTTAGGTCCACTAATATAAGTCCAAAATAATTAAATAACATCTAACAACAAATAAATAATACAACAAATAATTATTTACCATGCACAATATTTAATTAAATAGGAAAAGACTAAAATACTCTTTCCTAGAAAATGTGGTAGTGACAAGTACCTACTATTAGATATAGATAATAAGTTAGAGTGAATAACACTATCAGAGGTATTAGGGATGTGATAGGTTTTTATATTGGGATCTCATTGTATATATATCTACTCAGAGATGATATGGACATGGCAGAATATAATTCTGTGGGGATAATTTGATGGACTTGATACCCATGACGTACTTACAATGAGTACGGGTAATTAAGTTTGATGGTGAAAACACTATCAGAGGTAATATGGATGTGATAGATTACTCTGTGGAAGAAAATAATACAAAGGTGATAAGTACATGACTATTCTCTTTAGTAGATTTTACTCTACTGGAAAATTTTGAGGACCCATTATTTATAACGTATTCAAGACTCTTGAATACACATAACAGTTCAAGATGAGGAAATGTTGCACGAAATATTTTGGAGAGAAATGTTAGCGAGGATATTTCTCTAACCACACCCTGAAAAAGAAACTCTAAGGTGGACCCGTTATCCATAACGTATCCAAGACTCTTGAATACAGATAATAGATTTTACAATATATGATGTTGGTGAATAAATGTCATACTATATATTTACATTGCTGGGGAATAGCATAAGGTAAATACAAACACTATGTATTTAAAATTACCTACTAGGGATGGACAGGACAAGCCTAATTTAGATATAGTATTTTTTGAGGAACTTGTCGTTAATTAACATCATTAGCAAATATCCATTAGGATTTGTAAGCCGATATGCGTCGTTGGAATACACCGTTTCCATAATGAAGGGGCCTTCCCATTTGACTTGAAATTTCTCTTTGCTTTTGTGTGTCATGACCATTGGCCTTCTCACTATCAGGACAAGTTCACCAACTTAGAATATTCATTCTTTAACATTTCTGTTAAAAGCTCTAGATACACGCCTGGTAAAGCTCAATGCGTTGTTGAGCTAGTAAGTGTTTCTCATCCAATGCCTCTAACTCTTGAAGTCGGAGACGATTGTTGTTTTTGACAGTTATCTCATTAGAGAGAGCTATTCTGAGAGGGGATTTAGATCTCGAGAGGAAGAACATCCTCACACCCATAGACCAGAGAGTATGGTGTACTGCCAGTGGGAGTCCGTACTGTTGTCCGATAGGCCCATAAATATTCTCCAAGTTTTTCATTCCAATCACGCTTGTTGAACGAGATAAACTTTTTGAGTAGTTTAATTATTGTTTTGTTGAGGGCTTACTGCTAAGCCATTGACTGCCAGATTGTAGGCTGTAGAGGCTACATTCTGGATTTGATTCTTATCGCCGAATCGATAGAGTGCTTGTCTAGCAAACTAAGGACCATTGTTGTCACGCCCCAATCTCCCGCAAGCTCGATAGTCCCTGCTGAACGTGAATCACCACGTTGCAGCTCTCCCGCAGGACAATCGTTCCGATCGGGACGTGATGCCGTACGAGCCTGGAGTTGCGCTCGTACAAGGCGATGTTGACAAACACAAAAGTTATCATCGAAACAACCAAGTTACAACGGAAGTCGTTTGTGTACCAAGCACATATCAGAGTAATACGCAGCAAAGCTCACGATAGGGTCCAAATGAAGTGCCCCGAAGGCAATGTCACAAAGGCGATGCCACGGAGACGATGAAATGCTCTTACTCTTTTCTCTAGCCCACAAAGGTACTTACAGTTCATACATCTTGTCCCGTATATCCAAGCAGCGCCACTACGCCTGTGTACCTGAAATAATGCCCACAAACGTGGGTCAGTACACAACCGTACTGGTGAGCGGAGTAACCCACTCGTCTAAGCCGACACTAAGTAAAATAGTGAATGTAAGCAGTTATATGGTGATCTTTCTAGTTGAATCCTAGATTCATTTTATGGCATATGAATGACATATTAAGGAAAGCTGTAAAGCAGTTTAAGCATGCAAGCATTCAACTCAACCAATCGACAAGTATTTATATATATCCAACCCAAAGTAAACTAGCATGCAACCCGTCCTACTCAATGCCATCGCTTGCACGATAATATATCGAACCATCAGTCTCGCCTCAATATCCATCCTCAACCAAAGTTTATATTCCAATCTCGAGTGCACACTCTTGCCGAGGCAAGGTGGCCGCGCCTACACGAAAGCCAAACCAACAAAAGAAAAGCAAGCCAACTCTTATCTATATGAAGTCACTGGCAAAGCCATAAAGGACATATTCCAAGCATTAGCGGTGTGCCCTATCAGCCCGGGTAATTAGCCCCGCTGGAGGTCCCGCAATGCATCGTGACTAGCACGACTCAATATTTCCTTCCGGATCGATACGGTCCCAGTGCCCCGGGAAGCCATTTCGAGGAAATATCAAACCCTGTGTACACAGGTTGTCCGTGACATGCAGAAAGTAGGTATGACGAGAGGATCGAACATTCTTGCCCCACCAAGCGATCCTAGACTCGTTCAACCGAAACTCCAATCGAAGCATCCATAACCATTCTTCCAACATATCCAACCAAGGATTCCAAATCTCGACCTCAACATATATAGCCCAAGGCACCAAAATACTCATATTCACATTGCCGCTTTACAGTAATGTATTCTGAATTGGTGCAACACCCATGCTCAAAGCAATCCCATGGCCCAATGCCGTTTCAGTGGCACAATGCCCCATTCGTGGCACGATGCCCCATCAAGCGGCACAACACCCTCATTGATGCAGTTGTTCGATTTCGAACCACAACTGCTCGCTTTGCAAGACAAAGCGACCAAGTGATACTCGTGCACGGATGCACGCTCGCTCGCCCGAATTCCCGATATTTCTATTTGCCTTAATGTATCATTCCAACTTGTATAATTCCAACCGTCCAAGCATAATCCCAATGTATTCAACCGACTGTCTCAAATGTATAATCCAACTATCGCTCCAACTATCCAACGCGTAAATCATTTCAAGCCACAATCCTACCAAGCCAACGACGTACACTCTATGCACGTCTCAGTGTAGTATTTCCGAATGTTTCAGCCTAAGTGTTCAAGCCTTTATCGTGTTTTCCATATTATTAGGCATGAAGGAGTAGAGGAGAAGGGAAAGAACCCACTCACAATGATTGATCCCGTTAGGCATCCTGTCCTGCCGATACGGCCAATCCCTTGAACCTGTGGTCCGATGCAAGCACGATCTACTCAACTGGTATGACCGTGCGAGCAGGTCATGCTCTCCGAATCATCCGACCGATCGGATTAAGGAAGACGGCATTATCGCTTCCATCCAGGTATTCAGTACTGTTCCGAACGAACACCTGATTTCCATCGAACCCGCTAGCCATCTGCACATTGAAACCAACTCGATTAATCCTTCTTTCCAAAATCCAATATTTTAAATATAACCAGCATTTGATTCATTCAGTCCGAATCAGCGTAACGCTCCGAGCGGTTACGGGGCGTTACAATTGTCATTTACTATCCTTCGAGGAACATCGAAACGATAAATGATATGGTGTTTAACGAAGCTAATCATATTGGATGTCTTCACTTCGATGAGCGGTACCGCTTCTACCTATCTGGAGAAATAATCGATTATTTCGAGGATAAACTGATGACCTCTGGATGAAGGTGGTCTGATAGGACCAATGATGTCTATTCTCTATGCTTCAAAAGGCCAAGACAGTTGTAGGATAAAGGAACTTCGATGGCTGGTGTATAAAGTCGGCATAAATTTAGCAAGCTCTGCACTTACGGGCATAATCCACAACATTTGCTACCATGGTAGGCCAGTAATAATCCATCATCCTGAGGCGGTCCTGTAACTTAGGACCTGGCTGATGTACGCCACAAGTACCATCGTGAGCTTCATGAAGTTCTTGTCTTGCCTTGATGTTGGAGGGACATTTCAATAAGAGTCCGTCGTATGAACGACGATATAACATCTTGGATGCGGCATCATAATCGAAGTGAAGTGAGCGTCTTTTAACAGAGGTAGCTTCTTTCGGGTTATTTGAAAAAATCTAGTAAGTTGCATAGTCTATGAAAAGGTATCTCTAATCTTTATCATTTGAAGACTTTTTGGCAATGCTATGTTCAATTTCTAGACTGTTCTTTTAACAAAACAAATCTTGACCCGTCACTGTGAAAGAATGTTGTCTTTTCAGAGGAATGGCCAACGAAGCTGCCAGACTAGTGATGGCATCTGCTTTCATGTTTTATAAAGTTAGTCAAGACCTTAATTGTTACCCTAAAACCTAGACTAAACCTAGGAAGAGTTGAAGGCACTTGTTACGAACTGATGACTATGACAAATAGCTAGCGAAGTAGCGACGGCTGCAACTAGACTGTTATAGTAGAGTAGTCGAAGTATTTGCAGACATACTGGTCAGGTGGCATGGCAGTATTAGACTACAATACTTGACGGTTACAAAAAAAATCATGGTTGTGAGATTCAAGACAAGTACCCCAAGATTCTCGACCCAATAAATATATTCGTCTTACAACCTAGACAATAGCCTCAAGAGACTGTGACTACTAGTAGAACTCTTGTAAGTTTGGTAGTGTAGACGAGTTAGAGGATAATAGGATAGTGTATGGACAATAAATGAGGAAGTGTTAGAATGACAGACCATGACTTTTAGGAAGCACTGCTAGATAGCAATGAAGTATAATAGCTATATTAATTTATTATAAATATGGGTTAGTGTCAATTTTGAGGACGAAATTTTTGTAAGTTGGGTAGAATGAAAAACCCCTAATTTTAAAAATCGTATAAATTATTTAATTAATCATTTAATTGAATTGTTAATTATTTTGTAGTATATTAGAAAATATAAATTTACTGAATTAATTTCCTAGGTAGCTATTTATCTAGAAATGGGGAGCAAACTATTATTTTATCTTATTTTATTTTATGTAGAAAAAAATCGTTGTAGGAAGGTGATAGAATTTTAGATGTACTAATAAATTTTCCTGAAATTTTGATACTATATATACATGTATAAACAAATAGTAATAAATAATAGTTATAATAAATATAGTAATAATAATAATAATAATAATGATATTATTATTAGTAGTAGTAGTAGTAGTAGTAGTAGTAATAATAATGTTAATAAATAGAATAAAAAAAGAAATGAAAAAGAAATGAAAAGAATAGAATAGAAAAGAAAGAATAAAAGAAAAAGGAATAAAAGAAAAAGAATTAGAAATAAAACTTAAACCCTAACCCATCACTATTAAACCCTAACCCATTAGACCCGCTACCCGCTAAACAAAAAACAAAAAAAAAAGCAGCAGACCGCAGTATTATTTCCCCTGCGCGGGTCCCCCCCCCTTTCTCTACATATATATATATATATAACCTAATAAACCCTAACCCTAGACTCTTACTCCCACACCTCCGCGCCACCGCCTGGACCCACGACGCCGACCGCCAGAGCCCTCGCAGCACCGCCGGAGCCGACCGCCGCTCGCCGCGCGAGATCCTGCGCGCGCCGCACAGGAAATTCACTGCGATGAACCCCTGTTCGCGCGTCGATTCCCGCTCCATCGCTCGACCAAATTTGACCCCGTCTTCAACGGTATGTTCACGACATATCTTTCTTCCAATCCCGTAGATTAGTTTCCATCGTTCAGTGCTAAACCCAAGGTAAAAATCGACGTCAAGTCAAGGAAAAAGCACGTCATTTAATTTCAGAAAAACTGTTGCAACCACCCCTGTTTAAAGACTCGTATCTCCCACCACAGAGATCTGAATTTAGTTTTTCTTCTTGCTATACGAAGACCACCTAACTGAGATTAATTTTTGTCAATTATATTATTTTAATTATTGCTGTATGCTGAATTAAATCAGACTAAAAATTATGAAAAACCTGTTTTTTCAACTTCCAAAATTTGCGATACGGAGCGCGTTCCGCCAAACGGGACCGCCGCGTCGCGTACCAAGTATCCTGAAAGGTGCACACGATATACCCAGACGTGTGGGCTTTAGCAAAAACTGATTTGGACGCGTATGCGCGTCAAAATCAATCTGTATCCGTAAAAATGCCCCATATCGCAACTTTTACAAAATACCGCACTATTTAGTGTACGCTCGTCAGAACTTGACGAAACTTGCGCCATTGGATTCGTGGTATCACGCTGGTCCTGTGACCCAAGTTTCACACGATTCTGAGATAGTTGACCAAGCCACCTATTTGTGGGCCCCACGGTTGACTTTTTGGACGAATTTGTGTTCGGCTCACCGTAATCCAAAATTGGATATACCATTGAGTTCGTATGGACGTTTAGAATTAGTTTGACCTATAATTTGTCTCATTTAGAGACCTTTACCTCTGGCGCGCTTTTCGGTGCAAAGTGGGCCACATATGGACCCCGCTTTGATCCAAAATTACCGTTTTGCCCCTGTGTCCAAATTAGACAAAAGGGTAGCATTTTCTAGCTATCTTGCTTATTCTGAAAACGTTGGTGATATTTATTTCAGTATCCGGAGACGTTCATTCTGAGGCCGTAGCTTCTGATCCTATGTGCTTGACTCCTGGACGTTACACTTTACAGTTTCTTACCAGGCAAGATACCTTGCCAAATTGCTTACAGTATTTTACATGCTTATTATATTTTTATATATTCATTGCATGTGTATTTTCTTTCAGTCATAAGTATATGCTATATATATATATATATATATGTTGACACACACTTGACACCTAGTATCATGGGAGGGGAGGACAATCATTAGGCGTATGGGCTATAACCACTCTGGTAAACCGTAGTATCTAGCTTATACTACGATAGTGTGTCGCGCTAGTTGTCACGCCCCGGCCCCGCCCGGGCCGCCGCTCCGCCCTGCCCCGCGCCCGTGCGGCCGGGAATTAACGAACCAGGCACGAATCACCGTGCCTCGGCGCGCCGGACGCGAATCACCGCGCCCGTCCCGCGGGTGCGAGGGAGGAAGGGAGCCATGCGAATGGCCCGTTCGAGCTTTCGGGGGATGTGATGCCGCACGGGCCTGGGGTTGCGACCGTACAAGGCCAATCGTTTAAGTTGATAGTTGGTTATCATCGCATCAATCGAGTAAGCAGCGGAAAGGGACTTTGTTGCAATGCAATGCATTAGCCAACTGAGTGTTCGGGACAAGCGAGGCAACTTGGGTTTCCTTTAGCAAAGGCACACGTTCGTTCCATACATTATGCCCCCTTATACGATAGCATTCTCGGGGCAACAATCGAAACCAGGATTCCGGGTCTTCGGGACTGTGGCACGCCTATCGCTCCCTCGGACGATCCAGTACCTGCGAACAAGTAAACTGTTGGTGGGTCAGCACTTTATACAAGTACTGGTGAGATAAATCAACTGAACAGAAACAAGCATTCACTCAAACAGGCACTAAGTAATCATGTTATAAAATATTACATTACTAGTGATCTTTCTAGTTTTACCTAGGTTCGTTTCATGCAGTTCTAGCAGAGTCGATTTACTTGTTTAGAAACATGTTTGGAAACAGAGTTTCATATTGAATATGCAAGCAAGCAAACCGTTCATGTTTCAGGGTGTGCGCAGCGTGTCTCGTGCGACTCCAGGGTCAGATGCAAAGCTAGACACACGATGCACATTCTTAGGGGCAGTCACTATCTAAGCCAACACAATGACTTAGCTATATGCAGGGCGGTCCCCGAGTATCTCAGGATCGGTAGCGGTTAGTCCAGCATACCAATGACTCATTTCTCTGATGCTAATGGCAGCTGTGACCCATGGTGGCTTGAACGCATGCAGTTCAGCTTTTCACCAAAAGCCATTGTCCGACCGCGTGCGAATGCATGGAACACTATCAAATAAACTCTAGTATGCAGACGAGACGAACCATCAGAACAGTTATCGTTGTTGTGGGACAATCCGACTTATCACTTGAACACGTTCAGGCACAGTATGGTTCTCTCGAAGCATAGACGATAGTGAACATGTTCATGCACTCTAAGCAGGCGATTCAGGATTCTCGTTTAGCAGACTTTGTTTCAAAGACAAGCTAGGTGAGTTCGTTCATTAACATGCAAGGCAGGTTCTATCATTCTCTTAAGAAAACATTGCAAGCAAAAACTCAGGTTATTATTAAGGCGTGCAAGAATCAGAGAACGAAGTTCTGCCCACTCACCTTGATATATAACGCCGGCGCGGAGCGGGGCGTTACACTAGTCGTTACCCCCGCGGTATGTCAATTTCTGGAGTCTCGCTGGTCGCTACCCCCGCGGTATGTCAATTTCTGATGTCCACTGACGTGTGTGTGAGTTGTGAGATTTAGATCGAGTAGCCTACCCATGCCCATACGTCGAAAAGTTGTCCTCATTATGCATTTCATATAGATTGTCTTGTACAGCGTACTTACATATTTTCTACCTATTATGCATGTTTATTATATTCAAATTGGCATGCTTCTATGTATCTTGTTACGTCCCTCTGAGGACCTGGTCCCTTTCTAGGTGTAGATATTCATGACCATTCGCAGGAGCACGAATCAAGATTTACTACTTATATCCTCCGAGAAGGTCTTACCTTCTGAGCATCCTTGATTATCTCTAGCGATGGATCGCTTCGCTGATAAATTTATATCATCATCTTATTTATATTGGAGATGTACCCTTCTCTCTCATTTTAGTATTGATATAGTCATTGGTAGTGGATTTGTCTCCACCCGACTATTATTTTGGATTATTCAGACTCATCATTCTAGTTTAGTTATTTTTTTCTATGACTTGTTGTGTAGATGAGATTAGTATATATGTGACTTGTGACACTATATCTACCACATGTGAGTTTATATTCATATTATAGCGTACGTGTGTATTATGGTATCCATATATTGGAGTTGTCATATACATACGGCTGGCATGCTTACGTGTTCCTAGTCCTACGTATTTTGGGACTGGGTCGTGACAAGAGTGAAGCAGACAGATGATGCTACTCGCCCTCGATACAAAGCGAGGCTGGTAGTTAAAGGCTATAGTCAGCCGAAAGGCATAGATTATGATGAGATCTTTTCGCCAGTCATCAAGTAGTCGTCTATACGGGTAGTGCTAGTATTGGCAGTCAATTTCGACTTTGAGGTTGAGCAAATGGACGTGAAGACGGCATTCCTCCACGGTGATCTTGTGGAAGAGTTGTACATGGAGCAACCAGAGGGATTCTGTGAGAAGGGCAAGTCACATTTGGTATGTCGGTTGAGGAAGAGCTTGTATGGTCTGAAACAGGCTCCGAGACAGTGGGACAGCAAGTGGATTCTACAATATCTTCAGGGTACTGCCGATTGGAGACATTTATTTAGTGGTGAGGAGCCGAAGCTGGTTGGATATACCGACGCTGATATGGCTGGAGATGTAGAGACGATGCGATCAACTTCGGACTATGTGATAATATTTGTTGGTGGAGCAGTATCGTGACAGTCGTGTTTACATAAGTGTGTTGTCTTGTCGACGACAGAGGCAGAATACATTACGGCGACGGAGGCTTGCAAGGAGTTATTGTGGATGAAGAAGCTGCTGTAGGAAATTGGGCTAAAACAGGAGCAGTATCCTTTGCTTTGCGATAATCAGAGTGCTATTCACCTTGTGAAGAACCATACATTTTATAGCTGGTCCAAGCACATTGATACCCGGTATCATTGGATACGGGATGTGGTTGACAAGAAAGAAGCGGCACTTGAGAAGGTTCATACAGATGACAACGGAGCAGATATGTTCACAAAGGTTCTACCAAGGGAAAAGTTTGAGTATTGCAGGCGGATCGTCGGGATGACGACCTCCTCCATATAGTTGTGAAGGGGGGATTTGTTGGAGTGGGTGGGGTTCCCAACCTATGTGAAAAATATCCAGAAGTAGGATTGAGTATTTCTACATATAATAGGAATACCTTAATTTATTTGGATTGAATATTCCTAAATATAATAGGAATATCTCAATGGATTTGGATTGGATATTCCTACATATAATAGGAATATGTCAATGGATTTGGATTTGGATTTGGATTGGATATTCATACAGATGACAACGGAGCAGATATGTTCACAAAGGTTCTACCAAGGAAAAAGTTTGAGTACTACAGGCGGATCGTCGGGATGACGACCTCCTCCATATAGTTGTGAAGGGAGAAATTTGTTGGAGTGGATGGGGTTCCCAACCTATGTGAAAAATACCCCGGAGTAGGATTGAGTATTTCTACATATAATACGAATACCTTAATTTATTTAGATTAGATATTCCTAAATATAATAGGAATATCTCAATGGATTTGGATTGGATATTCCTACATATGATAGGAATATGTCAATGGATTTGGATTTGGATTTGGATTGGATATTCATATCTATAATAGGAATGCTAGTTGTGGGTTTGAGGCTATATATAGGTGTCTCCAAGCCCTAAAATAGATCTCTTTCTCTATAAAAAAAAATATAGCAACAAGGAGAGAAAAGGAGGCAAGAGTATCATTGCAAAATTGGAGAGGAGAGAAGGATTAGAGGCCGTTTCGAAGAAGGAGATCGGTTTCGGGTATTTCTCGTTGTCTTTCTTCTTCGTGGTTATAATCTATTTTCTGTTCCGAAAGAGTTGTGGTAGTCCGTTTAGATCGGCGAGAAGTTTGTAAGGAGTCGGTGTATTTCTTATTCCATTAGTGGAGGCTTTTCAGGGTTGGACTCCGATCGTCCCGTGGTTTTTCCCGCAAAGATTTTCCACGTCAAAAATCCCTTTGTCTGCGATTTGTGTTTGGCATTTTTGGTTTGTACGTTTTGCTCGGTTCTCTTGCAGGTACTCTCTGGTTTGGAGAACGGTTTCCGCACTCTCGTTCCCAACAGCAAGCGCATCCAGACTTCATAGAATGGAAAAAGCTATGGAAATTGCAACACCTTTACCCAAGAGTTCTCATGTTTGTTTGGAAATCTCTTGCTAATTCTCTCTCCACCGGAGAGAACATTCAAAGAGGGATACAAAACTTCAATCCGATATGTTCTTTATTCCAGGTACATGTTGAAACCTTATAGCGCCTTCTTTTACATTGTTCAATTGCAGGACCTGCTTGGCAAAGAATACAACCAATTCATCGACACCTATACCAGCATTCTACTGTTAAAAGCTTCATTCAGAATATCATGACGGAGTTTTTTATGATGACAATATGGGAGGAGGAGGAGTTCTTCGGGACAGTAAAGGACCATTTTCAAGATGCTATATCAGAATTCAAAACGGGAAGATAATCACTCTTCAACTTTGCAGGAGGCAATGTCAAGTCAATGTTATAAGAGAAGGTGATTGTAAAGTTCTTATTGATGCTATTGAAAAAGGACGTGCAACTTTAATCTATTTAGTGGCAATTTCATTCAACTACATTGGTCCATATTCTTGGTGATATGGCCATGTTCCTTCGGCAGTTTCATAGATGAAATTTCAATTTTAGTTTTAAAAAAATATGTTTTGTTTTTATTTTTAAATAAATATATTTTTTTGTGTTAAAAAATTTAGGGTTATTAAGTAATAGGATGTCATATAATAGTTGAAATTGGAATTTATGTTTCCAAATTGTCCGACATTAATGTTTGGGTCTTAAAATCACTGTCTACTTGCCTAAAATTACTGTTCACTTGCCTACGTGAACAGTAATTTTAAGACCCAAACACTAACGTTGAATAATTTGGAGACCCAGACTCTAATTTCAACTATTATATGAGATCCAAATCCTAAATAACCCAAAATTTAGAATATTTTAAATTCAGTCTGTGGTAAACTGAAATAATGGTAACAGCTAGCGTTAATAATCCTCCAAGAGATGGGTCCATATATACAACTCATACACATGTTAAATGAAGTTGGCCAATGTTTTTTTATAAAGCCTCAACTGGAAGTATATAAATGGGGGCATGGTCTGCGTAACAAAGCTAAAAACACCCCACACATAACATCTCAAAAAATAAAAAAATAAAAAAAACACACACATCACATACTACAGAGATAATGTGGAAATGGTGTATATATTTAATAGGAACTTATCCACAACTATATAGAACAGGTCACAGTTAGACCAAACACATTATTCGCCCAAGTACTATTTGAACCACACTATAAAGCACCGCGCAGGCCTGTAGAGATTATTTATGCAAGTACAATTGCAATTAGAATAACAACTAAATTGAAACTATCCAGAATCAGTCATAAAATACAAGTATCATAATTATCCATAGCATCTATATCCATACTTTGATATATACAAAAGACTAATAATTCCATATGACATGATATTATGTATTCCATCAACTATACAATTGTTATTGTTAGTATTGGGTGGAGTTTCCAACCTATACTATACAGAGAACACCCTTGAGTGTGACAAGTATCATCCTTGTGTCAGAGAAGTTCGAAAAGTCGAAGACGACAAATGTGGTTCGATTGAGCATGTATCATAAGCAACTGAAAACTGCAGTCAGTATCAGCGGTATATCGTCGGTGTACCGTCGCTATACCGATTTTGAAGCAGTTTCTTCCATAATAGATTCTGACTCGAAGCGGCATATTTTTTGTACACCGTCGGTATACAGGTGCTGGGCTGAAACTAAAAATAAGTATTTTATTAGTACCATTGTATCTAAATCAATGATGCAGATGCTTGCGGGATTAGGGGACTTTAAATAGGTCTTTTTTAAACATAATCAATTATCACAAGATCAAAGGAAGAGAATTCTCAAGTTTGAAATTTTCTAAGAGAGGAGAGAGATTCAAGAAATTGTTTTTGGGAGAGATCTTTTCTAGAAGATCGCTCTTCCTCGTGTCTCTGGTATTCTTTTCATACTTTTGTAACTTATTTTCATCAGTGAAGTGTTGCGGTAATCTGTGTAGATCAATGGAGAAGTTTGTAAGGAGTCGGTGTATCTTCTTATTCCATTAGTAGATTTTTTTTTTTGGTTGGACTCCGATCGTCCCTTTTTTCCACAAGAATTTTTTATGTCAAAAGTGATTACGTTTGCGTTGTGCTTTCTTTGTGATGTTGACAAATTGGTTTGTGCGACTTTTTTTTTCGGTTCTCTCATAGTATCTTGGTTTGGAAGAATGTTTTTTCATGTTTCCCTCTCAACAGTTATCACCATTCTTAATTTGATTTTATGGTTATTTACAATAACATTCCTTATGTTTTATGTTTATTACACGGACTTTCCTTATTTTAAAAATAATTACACTAACCTCTTCTATATTTTATGTTTACTAAACGAACCACTCATATGATTTATATTTTATGTAAATGATTATTACACTTACCATCCTTAAAACATAAAGTATAGGGAAGGTCGGTGTAATTATTTTTAAAAATAAAAAAAGTCAGTATAATAAACATAAAATATAGAAAATATTAGTGTAAATAATCTTTGATTTTACAAGCAGACTCATTTTTAATGGACTCGTGTGCGCCAGACTCGTCAATGACTATCGTGCTCTTCCAACAAAGCTCCGTGTATCTTTGTGTAAAAAAATTTCCATTTGGAAATTCCTTCCCATGCTTTCTTGCAATGCCATTGATGATGGTAGCGCCCAACCCAGTGGCGGAACCAAAAATTCAATCTAGGGTGGACTAAGTTAGGCTGAGGTGGGCTGAAGCATCGTCGGACTCATATGAAATAAAATAAAAAATATATATATGAAAGAAAAAAAACCCAAAAAAATAAAAAAAAAGTGTGGGTGGGTGTTGGGGGTTGGGGAGGGGCACTGGAGCCCACCTTAGCCCTAAGGTGACTCCGTCCTTGCCAATAATAGATTACATTCTCTGTCTGCAACTTGCAATCATCCACGAAGATAGTGGCTTGGAATCACAGGCTTACTCTCCAGTCAGTGAGCTCCATTCGACCTTGAGTCCGAGTCTTCAGAACTGCTACCTTTATGTTGTCATGAACTTCATCTCCTATCCCCAACTCCACAATATCTCTGGTATATGCATGCTCCCGGGCTGGTTCTATTCAAGCTCTGAAAGGCATTCTCAACATCACTCTTCTGCAAAACTCCAACAATTGCTAACAAAGAATTACGAAGATCACAAAAAAACAGCTCCATATAGACCTAGAACCCTTCTTCGTCGTCTTGAAGGCAACTAGACGAACATTGTGACCATGGCCCCCGGGATAAGATGGACAAGCCCTCAAGTTTGGACAACCATCATGGTTAGGGCAACTCCCAGCCTATAAGTATCCACCTTTCCGTCAATAGAGTCTTTGCGGTCCACCACAACTCCTCCACGTCAGTTGAACTTGCAACTACTAGCAACCCAACCCATATTAATTCTAAATTTTTGAGCTCCCACTGGAAATGCCTCGAGTAGCTCAGGAGTCACGAGAGGAACTCCGAATCCGAGCTCCATGTTGTCGCTAGAATCGGAGACATCTATTCCAAAAGTTGATATTAGTTCCACATTTATAGCTTTAAACTTGTATCTTTTGATATCTTTTTCTGGAGTCAAAGAACAAAGGCAACCAAATTTAGTTTTGACTAGGACAACCCAACCTCCCGGACCAACCTGATTGTGACTTAGATAATCTTGACAAGTACATCGTCAAATTATATAGCTACGTACTAGTACAATGCTGCATTACTTAAGAGTACAGTATAAGAGTTGTACACCATACGTACAAGCACCTGCATATATAGCAGGGGTACGAGTCCATTTTTGTTCACCCACAAATACTAGGGTGTTTGTTCACCCTCCAATAGAAAATGCACACGTGGCATTTTCATCCAAACAAAACCATCTTGCAAGTGATTTTGTTTATCAACCAAAGATGGTTTTGACTTTGAATATGCCACGTATGCATTTTCTATTGAAAGGTGAACAAACATCCTAGTATTTGTGGATGAACAAAAATGGACTCGCAGGAGTACAACACTTGGATGAATAGTTAGGAGTCCATGGTGAGAGGGGGATGAGAATGCTTAACTCATCATTACCCTTTAGTGCATATAGGCAACACTTTTTTAACTTCAGAAAGTCGAAAGTTCCTTGCTTGCATGTGGAGGAAATGCAAAAGAGAACTGCTTCTAGCAAACCAGAAAGGACGGCCCGGTCCAAGGGCCAACCAAGAAACAACCCCCTATATTTGAAATATTGGAAAATGAGCTATAAACCTCAGATGTCGGTCACAGCATGAGCCTCATATAAAACTTCTCTCAGTTCTATTCTATTCCAAATTTTAGACACGTGGCCTACGGACCAAAGTGCAGGCCAAATAGTGTCATCCTTGTCACAATCATTTGCCACCTCGGCTTCATTGCCTTCCCAATGGCTCGTTGAGTTCCGATTTCCTTCTATATAGTTTTGTTTGTTTATCTCATGATTTTACAAGTTCAACAACCAAAATGTGGCGTAGTTATGCCAATTGATGCTCAATTTTATCCAGGACAATTTCAACGCTAAGCAGGTGAAAATAAGTTGATCTTCGTTAATCTGATCAAAACCAATTGAAAGACGAGCCAATGTCCCAAACATCACAACACCAAATGCTGTGAAAATGTAGTGGCAGTATACATTTTAGGAAACTGAGAAGCAACATTGATCAAACTCTATTCACTAAGCATATATACTGAGCCATCGACACATCAAAAGAATCATTGTGAGGCAGAATGATGAAACTGAACAAAGAAAGATATCATAAAAACACAAAAAAATTGGGATGGTTGAGGAAGACCAACCCCCTAGGTGTCAGTCAATTTTATATCTAAGAATCACAATGGAGGATAGAAGTATGATGACAATGAGAAGCCTAAGAACAGCAGGCCACCGACAGTTGCAACAGTGCCTTGAGATATCCTGGAAGCCAACATGCTCCCTCCTACTACTGCGATCGATGTGCAGATTGTGTGCCCTATCGTGGCACCCACTGCGACTCCAACCGCATTCTTGTGGGTTGCGAGCTGCAGAAGTAGAAAAGTATAACAAATAGTAACTGCAGTAGTAAACATGAAGGGAACAGCAAATGTAAGGAGGAATCAAAGTTGCACATGATAGAAATTGTCTTCAAAAGGAGAGACATTGTCATGATAGGATAATGCTAAAAACATTTATCGGATGTTAGTTGCTATAAAGAAGGTAAATGCTAGTGAGGAATGACAGGTTACCGCAATTGTTGCTATCTGGCTACGGTCCCCCCATTCAGCCAGGAAGGTCAAAATAAATGACTGCACAGAAAAATAACACGAGTATATAAAAAGTTTGTCCAAACAGATGAATCATGTGTCCATATATATTTGAAATTGGTTATTCTCAGTAAGTAAATGGTAATAAAGTTAGCTCCCCACGGAAATTGATTTCCATCCGTATTGGGATGCATGCTAGTTGTCTACACACTACGCCACTTAATATTTATTTATTTTTTAAACATTTTTTTTTACTACCACCATAATTGGAAAGAATAATCCGTTCTCCGTGGGATCGAACCCATCTAGCACAACCCCTATGTTTTATATTTTCTATAAAGAGTTATAACACTAACCACCCTTATTTCAAAAATAAAACATAAAGCAGAGGGATAGTCTGTGTAATTATTTTCAAAATAAGGGTGGTCCGTGTAATACCATGAAACATGGGAGGAGTTATTGTGTGTGTGTGTGTGTGTCTATATATATATATATATATATATATATATATATATATATATATATATATGAAATGATAATTGTCCGGCATATATGCTCAGGAGTTAGTACAACTCTCTCAAACGTGGCCCCGAAGGACTTACAACTCTGTCTTTAGGCTCACAACCCGACCTATAGGTCCGCACTTAGGAATGTAGGCATTCTCCATCCAGCCCAGAGGCCCGCCACCGCTGCAACCCAGGAGACCCGTTGCTCCACTCTCATCATTTATTTTATTAAATGGAAGAAATAATATCGGTGCCTCCCGTATCGAACCCAGGTCTAGTGGGAAAATGCCTCCCACCTCAGCCACTTGAGCTATATATATATATATATATATATATATATATATATATATATATATATATATATAATTGGAAATGAGGTGATCAATAGAAATTTCCAGTACAAGCAAGCCTATATATCTCTTCAGTAAAAAAAGTCTACATCTTTTGCCTTGCAATAGTCAATTTGGTAACATGAGCTCAGAATCAAATCCCTGCTGTATTATTTATCCAAGTTGCTCCTATTGCAAGTTATCAACCAGGAAGATGAACAAAAGAAGCCGTTCTAGTGCCACGAGGCTCATGCTAATGGAGAGTTGGGAGAGCGTCCAGAGGTAGCCTTGGCCCCCATTTTATGGAGAGGCTGTTTCTGTGACACAAATCGCATCTTCTGGGATTCTCAACAGAAAGATGAACACAGCTAAATAAATCACAAAATTGTAAGTATTACCTCTAGGAAAATTGGTGTGCAGAATCTTGAAAAGAAGCGACGATAGTGTGATTTTCCTTGGGCCTGTTTCAAGCTTTTCTTCTACCTGCAATAACATGGTTATAAAAAGGTATAAATTAAAAAGGTTCATAAGGCAACAACTACAAGAAAGCTCTCTTGTAATCATGAAATAATTCAATGCATATCCACATTCCACACTGAAGCAGAAAGATGTAACTGGAAAGTTAATAGCGTAGAAAACTACAGTGGGATCATTAATATTATTTTATTGAGTTGTGTGAGTTCATATACATAAGAGAACCTTCTCATACAATTATATCCAATATGGGACTAGACTACATCTAACACAAACTCTCTCCACCAGCTGGAACATGTGAAACATGTCAACTTATTACATAACTTGGTAAAGAAAACACTTGTAGAGCTAAAAAGACGGTCGGCGTCAATAGTCACCACCATGAGTAGTACCAACAGCAGATGAAAGAAGCAATGGTCATAGTACAACCAAAGAAAGTAGCACAAACAGTAGGAATAGCAACAACAGATGAAAGAAGCAATGGTCAACCTACAACCAAAGAAAGTAGCACAAACAGTAGAGAGTTGCACCAACAACAGATGAAAGTAGCAATGGTTGGCGTACAACCCAAGAAAGTAGAACAAATAGTAGGCGTAGTAGACTATAGCATGGGTCGACATGCAAACAAGCACGACCACTAATTAAGCATAGATAGGCGCATGAGGACACACGACCATAAATAGCCAAGAAGTAGAAAGATTTGCGCACAAGGACACAAAACCAGAACACTCCCTCAAGTTGGACATGTCCAGCATGTTCAACTTGGATACAACGTTTGTATAGAAGTACACCCAAGTAATAAACTAAGCAATACAATCAAGTAATCAACAATAGAAATGTTATACACCAAAGCATATCGCCTCATTCAGGATAGGGGCAGAAACAAAGACACTCTTAAAATCAATACCTCTTCACCTGAGGAACCATTGAAGCTCTCCAAAAGAGCTCCTCATCACTCATATATTATGCATCAGTCTCAAGTGGCCCATACGTACAAGCACCTGCATATATAGCAGGGGTACAACACTTGGATGAATAATTAGGAGTCCATGGTGAGAGGGGGATGAGAATGCTTAACTCACCATTACCCTTTAGTGCATATAGGCAACACTTTTTTAACTTCAGAAAGTCGAAAGTTCCTTGCTTGCATGTAGAGGAAATGCAAAGAGAACTGCTTCTAGCAAACCAGAAAGGACCATCGGCCCAGTCAGCACCAAAAGGGCCAACCAAGAAACACCCTCCTATATTTGAAATATTGGAAAATGAGATATAAACCTCAGATGTCGGTCACAGCATGAGCCTCGTATAAAACTTCTCTCAGTGGTTTCTATTCTATTCCAAATTGTATCCTAAGTGACGCTAGTGTAGGTGCGACACGTGGCCTATGAACCAAAGTGCAGGCCAAATAGTGTCATCCTTGTTACAATCATTTGCCACCTCGGCTTCAATGCCTTCCCAATGGCTCGTTGAGTTCCGATTTCCTTCTATATAGTTTTGTTTGTTTATCTCATGATTTTACAAGTTCAACAACCAAAATGTGGCGTAGTTATGCCAATTGATGCTCAATTTTATCCAGGACAATTTCAACGCTAAGCACGTGAAAATAAGTCGATCTTCGTTAATCTGATCAAAACCAATTGAAAGACGAGCCAAATGTCCCAAACATCACAACACCATATGCTGGGAAAAGGTAGCGGCAGTATACATTTTAGGAAACTGAGAAGCAACATTGATCAAACTCTATGCGAGGCAGAATGATGAAACTGAACAAAGAAGGATATCATAAAAACACAAAATTGGGATGGTAAAGGAAGACCAACCCCCTAGGTGTCAGTCAATTTTATATCTAAGAATCACAATGGAGGATAGAAGTATGATGACAATGAGAAGCCTAAGAACAGCAGGCCACCGACAGTTGCAACAGTGCCTTGAGATATCCTGGAAGCCAACATGCGCCCTCCTACCACTGCAATCGATGTGCAGATTGTGTGCCCTATCGTGGCACCCACTGCGACTCCAACCGCATTCTTGTTGGTTGCGAGCTGCAGAAGTAGAAAAGTATAACAAATAGTAACTGCAGTAGTAAACATGAAGGGAACAGCAAATGTAAGGAGGAATCAAAGTTGTATCAGCACAGAAGTATGCACATGATAGAAATTGTCTTCAAAGGGAGAGACATTGTCATGATAGGATAATGCTAAAAACATTTATCGGGTGTTAGTTGCGATAAAGAAAGTAAATGCTAGTGAGGAATGACAGGTTACCGCAATTGTTGCTATCTGGCTACGGTCCCCCCATTCAGCCAAGAAGGTCAAAATAAATGACTGCACAGAAAATAACACGAGTATATAAAAAGTTTGCCCAAACAGATGAATCATTTGTCCATATATATTTGAAATTGGTTATTCTCAGTAAGTAAATGTTAACAAAGCTAGCTCCCCACGGGAATCGATCTCCATCCGTATTGGGATGCATGCTAGTTGTCTACACACTACGCCACTTAATATTTATTTATTTTTTAAACATTTTTTTACTACCACCATAATTGGAAAGAATAATCCGTTCTCCGTGGGATCGAACCCATCTAGCACCACCCCTATGTTTTATATTTTCTATAAAGAGTTATAACACTAACCACCCTTATTTCAAAAATAAAACATAAAGCAGAGGGATAGTCTGTGTAATTATTTTCAAAATAAGGGTGGTCCGTGTAATACCATGAAACATTGGAGGAGTTAATGTGTGTGTGTGTGTGTATATATATATATATATATATATAGGAAATGATAATTGTCCGGCATATATGCTCAGGAGTTAGTACAACTCTCTCAAATGTGGCCCCGAAGGACTTACAACTCGGTCTGTAGGCTCACAACCCGACCTAGGTCCGCACTTAGGAATGTAGGCATTCTCCATCCGGCCCAGAGACCCGCCACCGCTGCAACCCAGGAGACCCGTTGCTCCACTCTCATCATTTATTTTATTAAATGGAAGAAATAATATCGGTGCCTCCCGTATCGAACCCAGGTCTAGTGGGGAAAATGCCTCCCACCTCAGCCACTTTGAGCTATATATATATATATATATATATATATATATATATATATATATATAATTGGAAATGAGGTGATCAATAGAAATTTCCAGTACAAGCAAGCCTATATATCTCTTCAGTAAAAAAAGTCTACATCTTTTGCCTTGCAAGAGTCAATTTGGTAACATGAGCTCAGAATCAAATCCCTGCTGTATTATTTATCCAAGTTGCTCCTATTGCAAGTTATCAACCAGGAAGATGAACAAAAGAAGCCGTTCTAGTGCCACGAGGCTCATGCTAATGGAGAGTTGGGAGAGCGTCCAGAGGTAGCCTTGGCCCCCATTTTATGGAGAGGCTGTTTCTGTGACACAAATCGCATCTTCTGGGATTCTCAACAGAAAGATGAACACAGCTAAATAAATCACAAAATTGTAAGTATTACCTCTAGGAAAATTGGTGTGCAGAATCTTGAAAAGAAGCGACGATAGTGTGATTTTCCTTGGGCCTGTTTCAAGCTTTTCTTCTACCTGCAATAACATGGTTATAAAAAGGTATAAATTAAAAAGGTTCATAAGGCAACAACTACAAGAAAGCTCTCTTGTAATCATGAAATAATTCAATGCATATCCACATTCCACACTGAAGCAGAAAGATGTAACTGGAAAGTTAATAGCGTAGAAAACTACAGTGGGATCATTAATATTATTTTATTGAGTTGTGTGAGTTCATATACATAAGAGAACCTTCTCATACAATTATATCCAATATGGGACTAGACTACATCTAAGTCAAACTCTCTCCACCAGCTGGAACATGTGAAACATGTCAAACTTATTACATAACTTGGTAAAGAAAACACTTGTAGAGCTAAAAAGATGGTCGGCACCAATAGTCACCACCATGAGTAGTACCAACAGCAGATGAAAGAAGCAATGGTCATAGTACAACCAAAGAAAGTAGCACAAACAGTAGGAATAGCAACAACAGATGAAAGAAGCAATGGTCAACGTACAACCAAAGAAAGTAGCACAAACAGTAGAGAGTTGCACCAACAACAGATGAAAGTAGCAATGGTTGGCGTACAACCCAAGAAAGTAGAACAAATAGTAGGCATAGTAGACTATAGCATGGGTCGACATGCAAACAAGCACGACCACTAATTAAGCATAGATAGGCGCATGAGGACACACGACCATAAATAGCCAAGAAGTAGAAAGATTTGCGCACAAGGACACAAAACCAGAAATAGCCAAGAAATCAAGAGATTGGTGCACGAGGACAAGCACGACCAAAAATAGTCGATAAGTAGAGAAATCGGGCTACGTGGACACGCGACCCCAAAATTGCCAAGATGTGGGTGGATTGGTACCAGAAAATCTAGTCAAAATAGCCAAGAAATCAAGAGATTGGTGCACGAGGACAAGCACGACCTAAAATAGTCGATAAGTAGACAAATCGGGCTACATGGACACGCGACCCAAAATAGCCAAGATGTGGGTGGATTGGTACCTAGAAAATCTAGTCAACATTCCCTCAAGTTGGACATGTCCAGCATGTTCAACTTGGATACAACGTTTGTATAGAAGTACATCCAAGTAATAAACTAAGCAATACAATCAAGTAATCAACAATAGAAATGTTATACACCAAAGCATATCGCCTCATTCAGGATAGGGGCAGAAACAAAGACACTCTTAAAATCAATACCTCTTCACCTGAGGAACCATTGAAGCTCTCCAAAAGAGCTCCTCGTCACTCATATATTATGCATCAGTCTCCAGTGGCCCAAACGTTCATCACTTTGCAGCAAAACTGGAGAATGTGTTGGGAACGAATGCGGAAACCGCTCCCCAAACCGGAAGAAACCTTTGAGGACCGAAGAAAACGTCCAACCTACTCACGATACCAGAATTCAAACACAGACAAGCATAACGTAAACACAGCGATATTTAAGTGAATGAGATGTAGATGAAATGTCTTGACTATTTTCTCAACATCTCTTCATTCAACACCCCAATCTTGACAGATTTCAGACTAACCACGCCTTTTGGAACAGAAGCGATCATGGACACTCATATGGTCATTCAACAAGAACATATCGGTATAAGTAATCGAAGTCGGAGATTTACCGGGACGAGGTATACTATACCCATACCCAGCTCCGAACACGACCAAATTTTTTTTTAATCTCCATCCCAGCCCCGTCCCCGTTTTTAAATCCCCAAAGTCGTCCCCGTAAGAGAAAAAATAATCTGGTTTCGTCGGGTTTGGAGAAAATTGCCATCCCTAGGTATAAGTAATCGAGGTCGGAGATTTACCAAGGCAAAAAATAGTATACCCATACCCGGCCCCGAACCCGACTGAATTTTTTTTAATCCCCATCCCCACTACGTCCCCGTTTTTAAATCCCCAAACTCGTTCCTGTCGGAGAAAATAATCGGGTCCCCGTTGGGTTCGAAAAAAATTGCCATCCCTAGTTAGGAACCCCACCCAACACCAATAGACTGGCCATATTCATTGGTTGCAATATTGCATTCTTGATATTGAAGTATCGGGTCATGTAGATACTAACAACTGACACTAAAATACAAAGATCAAGAAACACAAACAACCCATTAATCTTCGACAAAAACCACTAATAGTGACTCCTTTTAGCAAATTGTTACCGTCATCTATTAATGAGATCTAAAATGACGAATACAAAGGATTGTCTTCTTGGTATTACTAAAAATGGAAAATTAATTACTGGAAAGGCATGAGACCAGAAAGTATAGGCAATCATGGAAAAGATCGGAGAGGGTTGAGAATAATGCAGTGCATGTCATCTGGAGGCTGGGGTGTCAAGATCTAGAGGGAAGGATATGCAATTACCTAGGGTGTCGATAGCCTAGGGAATGGGGATGGGAGGAAGCTAGATACTGGAGTAGGGATGTGGCATGGTTTAGCTGACGTGTTATTGAGGCAGGAACTGCAAGAGGATTGGGATTTATCCAAGAGGATATCTTATTTCTAATTTTTTACAGTGTAGTCAAAGGCGCGCCTAGGCGCGCCTTGCTCCTAGGCGCAGGGGCAGCGCCTTAGGGGACTCCAGGCGGGACGCAATTCTTAAGGCGCGCCTAGATACGCCTTTCCCGAGCGCCTTGGAATAGCTAAGGCGCACCTAGGCTCGTCTTGAAAATCTTGTGAAAAAAATAACATGTTTAGACTTTTTTTTAACTGTTGCACTGTTTTTTGAACTGATGTACTTTTTTTTTACTGTTTTCTCACTCACTCAATTCAAAGTGATTGCAACCTAGACATATGAGAATTTGAAGCACACATGTTTATCAATGTAGAAATCCGATGTGAATATATATATATATATATATATATATATATATATATATATAATTTTTACGCCTGACGTCGCTCGGGCGTGCGCCTTAAGTGCGCCTTGCTCCTCGGACGATTTGGACCATTTGCGCCTCGAGTGCGCCTTGTGCCTTTGACTACATTGATTTTTTATTACTATTTTTAATTTTAGGATTATTATTCCTAATTATTTAGAATAGAATTACTCCTTTGGGATTAGGAGTATATTATTTGTTTTGTAAGCATTTTTCTTTATTTAATTATTAGGTATTACTTGTTACTAATCAAATTTAGATAGGAGAGCATGTTTATTAAAAGTGGACAGGATTAGGTTTCCTAGTTGCGTAGAAGGTTGCCTACGTGTGAGAAGGTTCGGAACCTGAGCCTCCTCTATAATTGTGCCTCCTCTATAATTGTCACGTCCCAGTCCCAAAATACGTAGGACTAGGAATACGTAAGCATGTCAGCCGTATGTATATGACAACTCCAATATATGAAAACCATAACACATATGTACGCTGTATTATGAACAATAATCCACAAGTGGTATATAATTATCACAAGTCACAGGACATAACTAAATCTCATCCACAGAATCAAATATAAATGAATAACCAATCAACTATATAACTAAATCAAGTATAAGATGCTTGACAAGAACAAGTAGTTTGGTGGAGACAAATCCACTACCAAACTAGAATATAAAAGTAAATATAATAAGTACATCTAATGAACAATGAGGCTCGAGGAGAAGACCTCCTTGAAAGAGAATGGAGTAGCAAGTCCTGATCCGCGCTCCTGCGAATGGTCATGATCGTCTACACCTGGAAAGGGACCAGGTCCTCAGAGGGACGTAACAAGATACATAGAAGCATGCCATAAAGTAAATACTGTGAAAACTTGAGGGTGAACTACCAGCTAAGTGAAATACAATTTGAGGACAACTTTGTGCGTATAGGAAGTGTAGGCTAGACATATGCTGACGTAATTCACCAATCGCCGTGACTGGCTAGTATATGCCACATATGCCCCCATAACAAGGGCATTCTGCAATATAATAACGTCCAGCTCTGAGGAGCGTGGTATCTGTATAAGTAATAACGTCCAACGTTCTCTAGAGTGTGGTATCTGCAAAACCACAAGTAACGTTCAACACTCTAAAGAACGCGGTATCTGCATAAATATATATACGTCTGTATCGCTCTGAAGAACGCGGTATCTGTATAAAGGAGGTGGGTGTCCCATACGCCTACTAGTCGTCCTCCCCACCCAATACTCTTTGCATGTTGTATCCACAACACGTTTTAGCTACTACGTCGAGACGGAGTGCAAGTATCGACGTAACTTTGGTTCATAGCCGATCGTTAGAACAATAGCCCAACCCTACAACCAAACAAGGACAATAATTGGACCACCGTACTACAATAGTCTATGTTCCTGGACTAATAATAACTGCTAAGTCTTCTAACATGCATCACTATTAGCAGTTATATCCTATCCGTCCACGACCTACACGTACAGGTGGCCAACCGAATACGCAAGTCCGTCTCCTACATGAGACTCACAACCCATGTAAGAAATGTGTCATGGTCAATGAAATATAAGAATGCCTCATGATAATGTGGTGGTCTCATAAAACTATGTCAACATGCATAATATATAATAAAGATAAAATACGACGCCACCGTCGTTGCACCCAAGTTATTCTTGGACGCGCAGTTATATAATATTAAAATAATAAAGCATGCAACTAAATAATATCTAAATTTAAACAGTACAACAAGGCAAGGTATACTTGCCTGGCAAGAAAGCTGCGTAGTGTAAGCATCCAGACCTCAAGCACAAGGGATCAGAAACCATGGCATCCGAATGAACGTCTCCGGATGCTGAAATAAACATCACCAACGTTCCTGAAATAAGCGAGATAGTCAGAAAAGCCTACCGTTTCGTCCGATTTGGACACAGGGGCAAAACGATAATTTTGGATCAAAGCGGGTCCGCATATGCCCCACTTTGCACCGAAAAGTGTGCCAGTGGTAAATGTCTCTAAATGGGATAAATTATAGGCCAAACAAATTCTAAACATCGATACGAACTCAACGGTAAGTCCAATTTTGGATTCCGGTGAGCCGAACACAAATTCGCCCTTAAAGTCAACCGTGGGGCCCGCAATTAGGCGCCTTGGTCAACTGTCTCAGAATCGCATGAAACTTGGATCACAGGACCAGCATTATACCACGAATCTAATGGCACAAGTTTCGTCGCATTCCGACGAGCGTACATAAAATGGCGTAGTGTTTAACAAAAGTCGCGATACGGGAACTTATTACGGATACGGGTTGTTTCTGACGCGCACACACGTCCGAATCATCTTCCGCGAAAGTCCACACGTCAGGATATACCATACGCGTCTTTTGGTGCAATTGGTACGCGACGAGGCGGTCCCGTTTGGTGGGGCGCACTCCGTATCACAAAATTTTAGTTTTAAATATCAAGTTTTTGGTCGTTTTGGAGGCCGAATAATTTAACACATAACACGAATTAATAAAAACTAAAAGAACAGAAAAATTCTCGATGTATTGAGAAGAAGACCCTTCAATTAGATTTTGAAAATATTAAACAGGTTGATGGCAAATTGGGTGTGAACATGGGAGTTTGGGTTGAAGTTTCTGGACTGTTTTGGTCAATTTTTCGGCCATTTTCCGGTCAATTTTTCGACCAATCCGGAACACGAAAACCCGTCCCGTTTGAATGAAAATCCTAGAGGGTTAGGTTGTGAACGTACACGGACAAACCGCTCGAGAAAAGGACGAGAGATGAGAGAGATATCATACCGCGAAGGGGCTCGGAAATGCGTTGTACACGCCCGCGACGCGCGGGTAGACGACGGCGGCGGCGGGGGCGGCGGCGCCGTCGAGGGTCGGCCGGAGGTCGGTAGTCCGGGCTGGGGTAGGGTTAGGGTTTGGATAGTTGTTTATGTATATATATATATATATATATATATATATATATATATATATATGTGGAGAGAGAGAGAGAGGGAGAGTTGGGATGGGGAAGTTCCTAGTTCGCGGGGGTTCCCGGTTCAGGGCTTGTTGCTGGGTAGTGGTAATAGGAATTAGGGAATTTAAGTTAGGTTTTTGTATTAGTTAGTTAAGAGTTTAGTTAGTTAATAAATTAGGGATAGGTTATTAGTTAGGGTTTTTATCTATTAGCTTTTTCTTTTCTTTTTCTTTTCTTTTTCTTTTTATTTTCTTTTTATTTATTTCTATTACTATTAATAATATTATTTATTATCACTATTATTATTACTATTATTACTATTATTATTATTACTATTACTATTAACCTTTCTTCTTATTATTATTATTATTATTAACCATATATTTATTAACATATATTCACATATATAAATGAGGAAAAAATCCAACAATAATATTTGCACACCAAATAAATTCTAGAAAATTACTTTGTAAAGCTTTAATACTACACCCAAAATATTTTATGAAATATTTTATAATTAATAATTAGATATTTATCTAGTTATGTAAATCAAATAATTATATTATCTAATTAACTAAGTAAATAATTAAATGGTTATCCAACAAAATAGGTAATAAATAGTAAATAATGTGAACATCTATAAAAAGAAAAAATGCCTAACTTGGCACGGGGAATTATGGGCTACTAATTATAGAAAAGTCGGAATTGAAAAATAACCACAATTAAATTATATACATAAAATATCTAAATATTTAACACATAATCTATGGTTGTTACACTAATGTCATACTAACACCAAGGGATCGAATATTTGTGGCACGAAAAGATCCTACAGGTAGTGTCTCCTGTGTAGACTACTTCTTATGAAGGACGATACAGATTTTAGGGCCATCCTATATTATTAATGTCCAAACCACGGTGAAGTGTCCTAATATAATTATTGGGTTTTAATTGATTTGAAAAAAAATAATCTAAAACAAATACAAGAAATACAAAAATACACACAAGATACCTATTTTGGGGTGAGGGGGTTTATAATCTACCCAGCTTAAAAGAATTTTGTCCTCGAAATTAAAAATAAGGCATAATTTTTTTTTAAATCCTCCACATTCGTATATAAAGCAAGTCTATCGCAATCTCTTCCAAAAATTTAAATAACCAAATCAATTCAAATTCCTCGCACTCACTTCAAAATTTAAAATAACCATTGTTTAATCAAAATTCAACCAATCATAATCTATTCTAGATTTTTTTTTTTAAATAATCAACTTCCAAATTTAAGTCAAATCTATATAACATCTTCAAGATTTAAATAACCCACATCACATTTTACATCACGATCTCCAACTATCATAATCTCCTCTAGGTTTTAAATAATAAACAATTCTAATCAAATATTATTCCTATTTTCAACTTATGAATTTTGTACTCTTCAAATTTTAAATTCAATTTCCATCCTCAACATTTCAAATGGGTGATCCAACAATCAAAATTTATCTTTTAATTCAAATCATCAAATTATAAAATTTCAAATATAATTCAACAATTGTTCAAGTCTAAAATTATATATTTATCCTCAAAATTTAAATTGATGTTCAACCTTCAATATTCAAAATTTAAATCATGTGCTCAAAGTATAAATATTTGGTCCGCAATATCAAGATTTTAAAATTCATTAAATCCTCATCATCTTAATCATTCTTCAAAAAAAAAATCCAAAATTAAAATGACTTAAATCTCTCAACCTAATCTTACTTGATCACAATCTTAAAAAAAAATACCTCAAGTTGACAATGCGACTTCTACCCAACTTGGAATTTACCGATCTATCACATAAGGCTACACATTTAAGAAAACTTCCTCAAATTATTTAATCATGTTATTCAATCCTCAAAAAAAATTCTCACACATAATATCTAACATGTGGTGTGCCCTTAATTATGAAAGATAGTCACCAAGTAATGTGATTGGCCTATGGGGAATATCTAGTACTCTTCGTGTATCAAACTTATACCAAGCACGAGCGTTCGTCTTTCCGAAATAGGGGAAGACGGAGAACAATAATAAAGAATTCAAGGAGGAGGTGATAGAATGCAAGTACGGGATTCAAGGCGATTAAAGAATTCAAAAGGTAGTGGTCAAGGCAGTTGTGGATTGAAATCCTATTTTGGTAAATTCCTATTCGCATGCTCATATCAGAAAAGTTATGTACCTGATATGATATGCTCTGGGCTGTCTAGAGGGCAAGTATATTCGTCTAACAAGTTGAGTCAACTATATCTCAATCCACGTAAAGTAGTCATGCGAAGAGCGAACCAAGCGCACTAAGGTTAGCTAGACCACAATACACTGATTCTGATTAGACAATGTATTAGTGTGGTTGATCAGACCCCAATAACACATGTCATGAACAAGCTCGATAAAAGAATAAGCTTACAAAACTAGGCTATAATAGCAGCATAAGTCGAGATAGTCCAGAAAATATAAGTACGCTGGATTATGATGAGCGAAAGGTACAAAATAATTCAAATTCACCAAGAATATAAGACTCGTCCAATGTTGTGCCTCTACAGTTGCCATACTAACTCCTTGTCTAAGCCTCTAGTCAACCCAATGGGAGTATGTGCCTCTAAGTTCTACAGTCTGGATAAATACTATTTTCTTATGCAAGTCTATAGTTGGTGTCATTCAATTACACTTCATTAATGGGTCAAAGGGACTATGTAATACTAGGTTGTGAGGCATACTACCCAACTTAAAAGAATTAACTAATAGTATAACTGCCTTAAGGAAAATCTACAAAATAACCTTGTCCTTGTAAATAAAGTAGAAACTCTTGTTAGGGTATAAGAGAGAAAGATTTTGGTACTTATTAAGGTATCCTATTGCATTATATAGGTAATGGTCATCTTAAGTCTTAATCGTAGTGCTTATAGAAAAAAGTGTTAATAGTAAGAATGGAGAAGTTACTGGCTCTCAAGTGAAAGAGAATATAACCTGCATTGAGATATGGGTACAAATTACGTAATTTGAAGCTAAAGGATAATCATAAAATCATAATCTAAATGAGCAACTCAACTGTCAAGTTCTAACCAAGGTTTAAAAACTCGGTATCGGTATCGGTATCGGACAGTTTGTATGAGTATCCGTATCGGTAGTATCGGCAGTATCGGATCGGAGTATCGGATTTTTTTGTATCGGCTGTATCGACAATATTTAAATAATTATTAATAAATTAGTAAAAAATAGAAAAATAATTTACATATTTATGCATTATTTAAGTGTTTTTTATTTTATTTTTATTATAATTGAATAAAACAATAGTCATCATGTGTATGTCTGTAGAAGAATTTGCCTCTATTTATAGTTTTTTTTTGTCTACTATTTTGGTTCTTTATTATTGTTATCTGTTGGATTTGATATGTCTGGAATCAATTTCTACTTTTTTTAACTTTTTGTAGAACATCTACTTTGTTAAAGTTCCTGTGATGATCTGGTTTGATCTGATTTTTTCCCGTATCGGCCAGTATCGGCCAGTATCGATCTCGTATCGGTCCCGTATCGGCCGATACAGACCGATACGAAATTTGTCCCAGTTTCGGCCGATACCGGTTTTTTTGGCCGGTATCGGATCGGCCAAGGCCAAATCCGATCCGATACGGCCGATACGTATCGGTATCGGCCGATACTTTAAACCTTGGCTCTAACTACTAAGCACATAATTTCAAAATTCAAGATTTCAACTATAATTGCAAACACCCAGAATTTTTTGAAATTTAAAAATAAATTTTCTGGATTTTTCCGGAATTTTTAACTAATTATAATCAATATTTTCTGGTATTAAATTAATTTTGTGATTTTATTAAATATTAAAATATTATGAAACTAATATTTTGAGTGTAAAATAAAATATTAGACAAGGTAATTTTCCAGGAATTTATTGGATCCCAGAACTATTTTTAAAGGCCTAAAAACAATATTTTTAAATAAACCAAAACAAACCAACCTGAACCAAACCGAATTAAACCCAGTTGAACCGAACCGGTTTAATAATAAACCGGCCCAATTGAACCGGACCCAAACCCTAGCGGGTCGGGTCGGGTCGGGTCGGATCTGAACCCGCTGACCCGACCCGCTACAACCCGACCCGTTACTGCTACAATAACTGCCCCTGATCCCTCGAATCCCCCGACGGTTCGGCTCCTCTCCGCCGTCGACTTTCCGCCTGCCCTAACCGCCATCCGTCGATCCCAGCCGCCCCGTCGTCTCCCAAACCGCCGCCCCTCCATCTCCTCGCCCTTCGTCTCCCCGCCAGCAACCGACGACCGCCCTCTCCTATTTAAACCCGCGGCCACCCCACACCACCACCATCATCACCGCCCTCACCAACATCCTCCGCCCGGCTCCTCTTCCCCGGCGACTCCGCCGTGACCTCGGCACCCTGACCCAGACGAACCCCCGCTGTCACCCCCTCCACCACCACTCTCCTCCGGCCGACCGCTCATCTCCCCGCTCCCCTATAAAACCCCGTCTCCACCACCGCCAACCACCATGACCAGACATCCCCGTCTATCCGCCGCGACCGAGCTCACCGCTGCGACCCACGACCACCGGCGACGACTCCCCCAGCAGCTGAGCAGCCACCACAGCAGCCGCACAACGCCACCGCCGCCGGCCGTGCTCCGTCGCGCCGCCTCCTATCGCATCAACAGCATCCGCGAGGTATCCCCCTTCTAACTTGCGTTTCTCTCTGTACAACGATCCATTTTCCGTTCTGTCGAATCGTACGCGTAGACCGCGTGACCCTCTCGAAACCCGTGCAAATAGTTTGGGATATCGCGTCATGTGTCGGTCGCAAACATCGACACAAAAATAGGAAAAACAACATATTTCTGAAATTTCAAAATTTGTCCCGAACTCCCTAGTTCACGGCTGTTTTACGACCAACCTGTTAATTAATTCTAAAAATTTGCTTAAACAGTTATTTAGACCTTATAACCGAGATTAAAACCATGTTTTTAGTTTATTTTATTGAGCTGTAGTTTGTAATTATTTCGCGGGTGAAAATGACCACAAACTTGGATATTTAAAAATCCTAATTTTTTCGGAACTGGGTGCGCCCCGCTAAACGAGGCGACTTGGTCGTGTGCGAACTTCACCGAAAGGTGCGCACCGTTAATACGGACGTGTGGGATTTTGCGGAAGTTGATTTGGATGTGCGTGCACACCGGAATCAACGCGTATCCGTCGACAGCACCCCGTATCGGCCCTGTTCTGAAACTCGTTGTAACTTTGTGTGCATTCGTTGTTTCGAAACGAAACTTGCGCCATCGGACTCGTAACGATACGCTAATCCTGTGACCCAAGTTTGGTTCGATTCTGAGAACATTGACAAAATCCCGTATCGTTGACCCCACAGTTCCACTTGACGGAAGATTTTGTGATCAGCTCATCGGAATCCAGTTCTGGACATTCCGTTGGGTTCGTATTGTCGTTCTGGACTTGTAGACACTAAGTTTGACGAATTTGGAGAATATTATCTCTGGCAAATTTTTTGGTGCAAAGTGGGACACATGTGGACCCCGCTTTGACCAGAAACTGTCAATTTTGCCCCTGTGTCCAAATTGGACTTATGGACAGGCAATTCTAGCTATTTGATATCTTCTGAACATGATGGTAGTGTTTATTTCAGCATCCGGAGGAGTACCTGAAGATTTTGCTGTGACAGAAACAACTGTTGGAACCCAAATCATAGGCAAGTGTACCTTGTCAATCTTGCAGTATTTGCTACATAATGTTCTCTTGATTTAATTATATGATATAAATGTTCAACCTAGGACCGTGTGACATTGCTTAGCGTCCGAATAATATTCGGGTGTCAACGCCGTACGCGGAGTTGTGAAACGTCACCTAGAAGTTGATATCGCGACCCTATACATTTTCGTGCTTGCATTATCAAGTAAGTCATACCACAGGACACCTGACACTATTCATGAGGCAGAATCTTTCTGAGTCATTTATGGTGATTCTGTATAGGCTACAGGATTATGACACAAATATATGCATAGCTATCATTATGACCCACTGCATTAGCTTGATCTTGCGTGTCATGGACATGAGACCTCGTGGACATGAGACATGTGATTACATTGGGTGGGGAGAGACACAGGCTACATGCTGATTTTATATATATATTTATTATGGTGTCGTGCCCACTACATAGTAAAACTACATAGTATAACTGCTACCGGCTCCACGACACAGAGCTTGTAGTAGTCTCAGCCTGAGTCCTAGTAATGCTCTCATTTGCATATCACTTAGCTGGTTATGTAGTTTGCCCTATTAATTATTTTTATATGCTGCATTTATTTGAATTGAGTTATTCTTGTACCTTGCTATGTCCCCTGAGGACCTGAAATCTGGATTATGTTCCCAGGTTTAGCAGAGGAGATCTACCCCGAGGTATACGGGACAGGAGCTGACATTGGAGCAGTACCATTACCAGAGAACGAGGTGATCGCCGAGGATTTCTCCTGAGTATCTGTTTTATCTATACTCAGTCTTTGGTGTTGTTAGACTTTTATTTCTTGTCTATTGACTGTTGTATCAGACTTATTATCGGATTGTTCCCCGAGATATGTTTTATTGAGACTTGATGTTGCTTTATATTTCATATTGATTGTATTTATTTCTGTGGATGAGATTAGTAGCATAGACCTTTATTGTTGTTTTACAGCTTAAGTACACCCTGATGGGTCCATTAAATTGGGTTTGCCCATCGGTGTGTGCTACTGGCCATTGCCACGTGTCTAGTCCCTCGGTTTTTGGGACTGGGGTGTGACAATAATCCTAACAAACTATATATCCTTAACATAAAAGAAAATCACTTGACCTACAATCAGAAGGGTTATGTGGCACGAATTAAAAGATGAAAGAAAATTTTAGTCGTCGCACAATTAGCGAGCGTTAAGATTTCGAAGGAACAAGATATGAAATTAAATAGGGAGACTCTTGATAATATCATGGTTTCCTAAGGAAATATGATATGCTAATCTCTGTGTTCGAGGTATGATCAAGAAAAATGTTCTATTCATTCCTCTTGGCTTCCTAAGGTACTGTTCTGCTAATATCAAGACAATAAGCTAAATTTATAGTTCTCTAATACTATCTCACTATGAAAGTTAGGTTTAGTCCTAATATTCAACCTTGGATTTCTATTGGTTCCTCAATGCTAGGGTCAAACAATATGGTCAAATTTCTAACTAACCCTAGTAGTGTCTATACTACTCTCAAGTCCTTCATAAATATATCAAGGGATAACGGTCAATTAATCTACAGGTAAGGGATGCTAGGGTTCATTAGGTATTCTAAACTTAGTGATGTATCGATATTCTAGTTGTATTCTTAGTAGGAATGTTACCCTAATTATCTCCTAATCGTAACAATAATGATTCCTATATTCTAGCAGAAGGCTATACTCAAGGAACTATTAGGAAAGTACATGAATCAAGCAGGATGCAATTATTTAAATAGAACGGACTGGAAGGAAGGTGAGTCATAGTCAAATTTGGATGACACCTAAAACTCTAATCCTAGGTGCAGGCCCGCTCAGTATAGTTACGTAACCGAAACGGCTAACTCGACCTGCATGGGCCACCATTTAAAACATGTCACGCCCCAGTCCCAAAATACTTAGGACTAGGAATACGTAAGAATGTCAGTCGTATGTATATGGCAACTCCAATATATGAAAACCATAACACATATGTACGTTGTATTATGAACAATAATTCACAAGTGGTATATAATTATCACAAGTCACAGGACATAACTATTTCTCATCCAAAGAATCAAATATAAATGAATAACCAATCAACTATATAACTAAATCAAGTATAAGATGCTTGACAAGAACAAGTAGTTGGGTGGAGACAAATCCACTACCAAACTAGAATATAAAAGTAAATATAATAAGTACATCTAATGAACAATGAAGCTCGAAGAAAAGACCTCCTTGAAAGAGAATGGAGTAGCAAGTCCTGATCCGCACTCCTGCGAATGGTCATGATCGTCTCCACCTGGAAAGGGACCAGGTCCTCAGAGGGGGTCCTCAGAGGGACGTAACAAGATACATAGAAGCATGCCATAAAGTAAATACTGTAAAAACTCGAGGGTGAACTACCAGCTAAGTGAAATGCAATTTGAGGACAACTTTGTGCGTATGAGAAGTGTAGGCTAGACATATGCTGACGTAATTCACCAATCGCCGTGACTGGCTAGTATATGCCACATATGCCCCCATAACAAGGGCACTCTGCAATATAATAACGTCCAGCTCCGAGGAGCGTGGTATCTATATAAGTAATAACGTCCAACGTTCTCTAGAGTGTGGTATCTGCAAAACCACAAGTAGCGTCCAACACTCTAAAGAACGCGGTATCTGCATAAAAATATATACGTCCGTATCGCTCCGAAGAACGTGGTATCTGTATAAAGGAGGTGGGTGTCCCATACGCCTACTAGTCGTCCTCCCCAACCACTACTCTTTGCATGTTGTATCCACAACACGTTTTAGCTACTACGCCGAGACGGAGTGCAAGAATCGGCGTCGTAACTTTGGTTCATAGCCGATCGTTAGAACAATAGCCCAACCCTACAACCAAACAAGGACAATAATTGGACCACCGTACTACAATAGTCTATGTTCCTGGACTAATAATAACTGCTAAGTCTTCTAACATGCATCACTATTAGCAGTTATACCCTATCCGTCCACGACCTACACGTACAGGTGGCCAACCGAATACGCAAGTCCGTCTCCTACATGAGACTCACAACCCATGTAAGAAATGTGTCATGGTCAATGAAATATAAGAATGCCTCATGATAATGTGGTGGTCTCACAAAACTAGGTCAACATGCATAATATATAATAAAGATAAAATACGACGCCAACGTCGTTACACCCAAGTTATTCTTGGACGTGCAGTTATATAATATTAAAATAATAAAACATGCAACTAAATAATATCTGAATTTAAACAGTACAACAAGGCAAGATATACTTGCCTGGCAAGAAAGCTGCGTAGTATAAGCATCCAGACGTCAAGCACAAGGGATCATAAACCATGGCATCCGAATGAACGTCTCCGGATGCTGAAATAAACATCACCAACGTTACCGGAATAAGCGAGATAGTTAGAAAAGCCTACCCTTTCGTTCAATTTGGACACAGGGGCAAAACGGTAATTTCGGATCAAAACGGGTCCACATGTGGGCCATTTTGCACCGAAAAGCGTGCCAAAGGTAAAGGTCTCTAAATGGGACAAATTATAGGCCAAACAAATTCTAAACGTCGATACGAACTCAGCGGTTTGGATTCCGGTGAGCCGAACACAAATTCGCCCTTAAAGTCAACCGTAGGGCCCGCAATTAGGCGCCTTGGTCAACTGTCTCAGAATCACGTGAAACTTGGGTCACAGGACCAACGTGATACCACGAACCCAATGGCGCAAGTTTCGTCGCATTCCGACGAGCATACATAAAATGGCGTGGTGTTTAGCAAAAATCGCGATACGGGGACTTTTTACGGATACGGGTTGATTCTGACGCACACACACGTCCGAATCAGCTTCCGCGAAAGCCCACACGTCCGAATCAGCTTCCGCTGAACGACCAATGCAGCTTGCAGTGAAAGCCTTGCGGTTGTTGCTCAAGCTTCAACGGATCTCATGTGAGATCTTGCTTAGACCTAAAAGAACTTGTTTGAAGAACTACAAGTCAATCTCATGGCCATGTAGGTTGGTGCATTTTCAATATTGTTCTTAATTCTTTCAACCCATTTGGACATGGTCGCCCTTCAAGGTGAGAAAGCATATGGATGAATGTCTTTTCCTTCTTTGTTGTGCATTCTCTACTGTTCTCTTTATGCTAGGAACCAAATAGTTAATCACATGGGTTTGTTTTCATCTTCCTTCTCTTTCCCCTTTTTCACTTCTACCTTCTACAACTTTTATCTCCTTCACTTTTCTGAGTTCTCTCTACAACCAAACACACAGGCCAAGGGAAAGCTATTACTGTGTCAAGACTTGTTATCTCCATATGTAGGACCATCTTACATGTCTATCGACCTGACCACAGATAGCCTAAGACTTGTTATGTAAGTGTTCTAAATGGCCGTCTAGGCGGCGCCTAGGTGCTAGGCAGCCGCTTTCTGCACCGCTTTTGCCGTTGGCGGTGGAGTTGGCGGCCGACGATGGTTTGGCAGCGTAGATAGAGGTGAGGCGGTGTAGGCGGACACCTAGGCGGAGCAAAACCTAACTAGATGTTTTGACAAAACAGTTTTGCAAGCATTATGGACCTATAGTTCACTTATACAAGACTGAAATTTCATAAATCTTTGTTCTACAACTTAGTTATGCATAAAACATCCTTAAAATATATATTTTATGCACACAAAAAAACAGTGATAAAATAGTATAAATGTCCAAAATGTATCAGGTGCCTAGACAGCCTAGGCAGTAGGCGAACTCTCTGTCGCGCACCCGCCTTACACCGTTTAGAACATTGGTTATGTTCATATGTAGGAGCATCTTATATGCCTATCATCACTTATCCCACCTTACCACTGCAGTTAATCGCCATCAACTCCATATATATCATTGTAGAAGGTATATTACTACCTAAATATGTGCATGCAATCATGACACTATTAGAGCAAGGAAGTTCTTCAATCGATGAATTTACAACCGACTATATAACATTTAATTTGCAACTGTAAGCTAGTTCCTGTTTTATATGTATCATAGATCCCTAAATGAACCAAGACTCACAGATGACCAGAGGCCGATCCAGGAATTTATCCAGTGGTGGCTTGAAAAGTAGTGGGAAAAATGTTAATTGAAAATACCACTAATATGGAGAGAACAAGCTTTGAACCTAAGACCTCCTATTTAAAAAGCAAACTAATTTACCAAATAAATGACTTAAATAGTGGTGGCTGAAATTCATTGTATTTTTCGGTAAACTTACATTTGGGTCTTGAGTCCACTGCTATGACTTAAATAGAAGCAATAGCCTAAACAAAACCAAACCAAACCAAACCAACCAAAAAAAAATCTCCAAAAATCAGTAGGGTCTTGAGTCCACTGCTGACTTACATTTGGGTCCGCCCCTGCTGATTACCTATTGCTTCACCAAACACAGACACAACAACACAGTATAATGGTAAGAGCTCAATATAGTGATACTGTGGAACAATCACGAATACAACTCAAATCATAGATATGATCATGCCATCTTCATCACCAATATAAATAAAGCTAGGAAGGAAAACAGTCCGAAAACTGATTTTGGGTCGGGTCGTGTCGTGCCTGACACATTAGACACAACACAACACAAACGTTCAAAAATACACTAGGACGCGTCAAAATTGGTGTTGTGTCGTATTCAAGTCCGTGCAACACAATATCAACGCTACTAAGAAAATAGATACCTGTCGCTGCACTGTTTGTGTGCTTCCTAGATATCAAGTTAGGCACTATCCTACCGAGTCCAGTCGATAATATCTAGTAATCACACAACAACATGATTCTTCCCATTAGAGAAACGCCGCTACAACCAACCAACACAACCAATCGATAGAATCGCAAAATTTACACCTAACATAGGGACAACTTACAGTCATTACGAAAAGGGCAGAGAGTGCCCCCGACAAGACGATAGATTTCGGATGGCGCATTGCCATAAGAGCCGCAATTATAAACGTCTCATCTCCAATCTACATAAACAATTGGGGAAATCAAAACTTTTGACATTTTTGAAGTCATTAAAATCCGAAAAAAATGGAAAAACACTGACCTCGCTGACGAGGATCATGGACAAGCTAGCGAAGAAGGCGTCGAAGAGCCCGAGGCCGTCCTCGATGCTCTTGGTTTCCTTCTTGATCGAGTGCAGAAACATTTAGTTAAAAAAGAACAACCAAATCGCTCAATTTCAAGAACTCGATCGAATAAAGATCGAATCTTTACAACGATTCCTCTTACTTTCGTGCGGCGGTCGAGCTTGCTCGTGTCCGCCGACGCGTTGTCGCCGCCGCTCTCCATCTCCAGCTCCTACAGATCGGAGCAAAATTGAGCTTCTCGAGAATGGGAAAAGAGAGGGGACTGGGGAATCGAACCTGAGCCGAGACATAGACGAGTACGAGGAGGAGGAGGAGGAGGAAAGCGAGAGTTGAGAGGCTGGATCGAGCCATGGCGGGAGGAGAGCCCGAAACCCTAGCTTCAGATCTCGTCTTGTCTCCTCCTCCTGAAGACGATATCGGGATCTAAATTTTTTGGGGTCTTTCTTCTTCTTCTTCTTCTTCTTCTTCTTCTTCTTCTTCCTTTTCTCTAGGTGTTAATTAATTTTTTGTACGTTTTATTACAGTCAAATGAGAGAGAGGCGCCGGTGATTATACTGCTAAGCGCGTGGGATTATGGTGGAAAGGTAGAATGCTAATGTACGCTTCTCACCAATGGGAAATTTGAAATTGCTGCCTTAATTAAGGTTCTCGATATAAGGCACCCCAAAAATGACTTGGTATCTTCCAAATTTTTTTTTTATTATTTAAAATTTTATTCAGGATTAGCCAAAAAAAAATATTTATGACGGTCAAAATTTTGACAGTCCTTCCAATAGTTTGGACTGTCAAAATTTTGACGGTCCTAAATAATGTAAGCAATTCAATGGACTGTCAAAATTTTGACAGTCCAACATATTGAAAGGACTGTTAAAATTTTGACAGTCCTAAATACATTTTGGACTAGTCTCGAGTAAAATTTTAAGTAAAAAATTTAGAGAAAAAAAAAAAATTTAGGGCAGCCTGAGTGTATTTTGTAGTGCCTTTATCATCAGCCTTAATTAAATATCAGTAGATTCACGTGAAAATAAATATTTGGCTTAATTACAATTTTATACGTTCAACTATTCAAAATGTTCAACTTGATACCTTTGATAGATGCTAACTTGATAACATGAAGAAAAAATGGACTAAATTGCCCCACCTTCAACCCCCTCCGCTAAACGTCGGCGACCGCTGTAGCGACCCGTTCTCCCGGTGCGGAGAGCGCGGCTAAGAAACACAAGACGGTATCGTTCGATCGGGATAGATTGAAACAAGAACTCGTCCTCGTTATGGATTTGTTTCTTCGGAATCGATTCCCAGATTCAGTGGACCGTGCCCCCGGGATCGACTTAGCGGCAGAGTTAGGAGGGACCTCTCCGCTGCTATCTTTTATTGCCTCGGATTTCGATGTCGCTTGTTGCTTTCGTGCTTTGAGTTGGTTTTGGGATTTGCTTGTTTTCCTTGAACGGTTTCAAATGGTTTTTATTGTTTTCGTTCATTGAACTGCACTTCAATTCCGAGATTGGAAAAGTGGAAGAGGTATTGATCGAGCTGTTCGTGCAATGCAGGTGAACGAGCAGTAGGCGGCTTGCGAGCGGAGTCGTGAAGCACCTCTTTCCTTCTCCTTTCCTTCCAACTAAGTGAGTGGCTACCAACCCGATTAGCTAGCCCTGCTTCCAAACTTCACACCCTAAATATGCATTCTTCTTTGCCCCGATCAAACGATACCAAGTAATAACTAAAAGATACCAAGATAAAAAGAAAATAGACTTGGTACATTATGCTTGTCAATAAACTTCATGAACGGATACTAAAGTGCATGCTTGTTCGTTTGGGAATAAATCATGAATTGCTTGTCTTGTACAATTGCTTGTCTTGTACTCTTGTTGCCTCAAATTGCACTCTTGTTGCCTCAACTGCAATAGATTGTTAACTTGTATATTGTTCGATCATGGACAACTTGTGCACAGGGTCACGGTCTCGCGGACGATGCTGGGGCACTGGCATCGATCAGGTCCGGGCGAGACCTATTATTCTAGTCTCTTGTTCGGCGGAATGGCTTGCAGCGCCTCTTGTACTTTCGTTGCAAACCATTCTTGTTAAGACTATATCGTCCATTATGGCAATCAAGCCAGTGATCATCTTGTATATTTAAACCTGTTGCAAACTAACTTGTGTCTTCGTGGCAGGGAAGGCAAGGTAAGTATTGTGCAGGTGATTCAGACGGTCAGGTAAAATCCACCGAACGGTGGCACGTTCATTTCAGTAAATTCTATAAGCTGCTTACTTGTAAATGAACTAAGGCAAGATAGAAACCCATAAAATATGCATGCTTCATTAAAACAACGTGTTGATTGGTATAGTTCGGTTAGCTCACCTTCACCAGTATGTTTCGACATGCTGACCCTCGTTGAAACAGGTTCTCCGCACTAAGGCGAACCGAGTAAGGAGCCGAAGTCGTCTTCCCGATCCAGTCCAGCTGTTGGCGCATCTTCACCGCGCCCCTTGAAGCATTTTGAAGACTGAAGCTTACAACTCTTCATACACAAATGCAGCTTTGTGGCAAAGCCATCCTCCAGCCCGGAGGTCTTTATCATTTTAAAGTTTATAAAGGGATGTAATATACAGGACTGCTATCTCATTTTGAGTCAACACTTTTGTAAGCCCGTGCGGCAATCTAGCTAACTCGTTCAGGAGTTTGTAATAGATGTTCATTATCAATAAAGAGAACTTTTCCATGTTTCAAATCTGTGTTTCAATTTATCTGCGTACTCTGAATATGTGCTTGCTATGCAAATCATTAAAGCCTTGTGCGGGCGCAACCCTAGGCCCGCACGGCGGTCACGATTCGGGGGACGCCTCAACGATTCTACGAAATCGGGTCGTGACATAGTGGTATCAGAGCGAAGATTCAAGTTCCTTAGACTTCGTGCTGGAAAAGTTCCTTTACCGATCAAATTCCTGTGCGGACTCTTGAACTCGCTAGGCCAAAATGAGATACGTTCATGCAATAAGTCCATAATACATTATGATCTTAATGTAATTTACCTTCTTTTGAAGGAATGGCACCAGCGCAATCCACAGCGCAAACACCGGACAAAATGCAAGGCCAAGGAAGTAGTTCGGGCACTTCGGGAAGTTCAGAGAGCCAGCGAGCCGTGCCAAGCATCGATTCCATCCAGCAAATGTTGCAGATGTTGGAGGCAAACCAACAAAGGGACGAGGCTCGCTATGAACGGGCCGAGAAGCGGGCGGAAGAGAGTCAGCTCAAGTTTCAAGACAATATAGAAGCTCGATTCTCAGTCCAACAGAAGTAGGTAGATGTCCTGCAACAGATCGTTCAGACTCTGGCTTCCAACCATTCCGCTGCAACAGCAACGACTCCGGTGGAACAGCCCGCGCTTGAAGTAGAGACGCCACAAATTCCAAGGATGAGGGACGTGACTGCCTTCGACTTTGGCCACTTCAAGAAAGTCTGCAACACCCCATTCAACGGGACTGAGGACGCAGTCGTAGCTCTAGATTGGTTGGCCGAACTTGAAGATCACTTCGCTCTGCTAGAGGTCCCCGAAGAGAAGCGCGTCGCCTGCGCGCAACTACAGCTCCGCCTCAACGCGCATGATTGGTGGGACGTGCAACGACGATCTCTTCAATTTGATCACAGAGAGGAGGCGATCTCATGGACGACTTTTCGTGCCGCGTTCGAGGAGGAGTTTATACCCCCTCCAGTACAACGTCAGATGGAAAACGAGTTCGTGCAGCTGCGGCAGGGCAGTATGACAGTGAAACAATATTCCGCCGAATTTAACCGACTCTCCAAATTCGCTAGGGCCTATTTACCTGATGCAGCGAGTCGAGCTAGAAGGTTTGAAGGAGGTTTGTGCCCTGCCATTCATGGGCACGTAGTCGTTAATCAGTATCGTACAATGCGTGAAGTCATGAATCACGCCCTATCTCTTGAGCCACACTATCCTCACGTTCCTGCCGGCGCTGTGCATACATCCAGTCACAAACGCCAAAGCGACGAGAGAGGAAACAACGCTGCAAAATATCACAATAATAGCGGGAGACAGAAAGCAAACCATCCTTGTAAATTCTGCAAAAAGCCGGGGCATACAATCGACAAATGTCGTATGAAACTTGGTTTATGCCTAGCATGTGGTGAATCAAACCATTCAGTTCGTGATTGTTCCTTGAGTCATAATTGCCATCCCGAATGAAATAATCCCTAACGGTAGGTCCCATTCTTAAGTTTCGGGATGAAACTTCCAATTAGTTGGGTAGGATGTAGCGCCCCGTTCTTCCGGTGCGGAGAGCGCGGCTAAGAAACACAAGATGGTATCGTTCGATCGGGATAGATTGAAACAAAAACTCGTCCCCGTTATGGATTTGTTTCTTCAGAATCGATTCCCATATTCAGTGGATCGTGCCCCCGGGATCGACTTAGAGACAGAGTCAGGAGGGACCTCTCCGCTGCTATCTTTTATTGCCTCGGATTTCGATGTCGCTTGTTGCTTTCGTGCTTTGAGTTGGTTTTGGGATTTGCTTGTATTCCTTGAACGGTTTCGATGGTTTTCATTGTTTTCGTTCATTGAACTGCACTTCAATTCCAAGATTGGAAAAGTGGAAGAGGTATTGATCGAGCTGTTCGTGCAATACAGGTGAACGAGCAGTAGGCGGCTTGCGAGCGGAGTCGTGAAGCGCCTCTTTCCTTCTTCTTTCCTTCCAACTAAGTGAGTGGCTACCAACCCGATTAGCTAGCCCTACTTCCAAACTTCACACCCTAAATATGCATTCTTCTTTACCCCGATCAAACGATACCAAGTAATAACTAAAAGATACCAAGATAAAACGGAAATAGACTTGGTACATTATGCTTGTCAATAAACTTCATGAACGGATACTAAAGTGCATGCTTGTTCGTTTGGAAATAAATCATGAATTGCTTGTCTTGTACAATTGCTTGTCTTATACTCTTGTTGCCTCAAATTGCACTCTTGTTGCCTCAACTGCAATAGATTGTTAACTTGTATATTGTTCGATCATGGACAACTTGTGCACAGGGTCACGGTCTCGCGGACGATACTGGGGCACTGGCATCGATCCGGTCCGGGCGAGACCTATTGTTCTAGTCTCTTGTTCGGCGAAATGGCTTGCAGTACCTCTTGTACTTTCGTTGCAAACCATTCTCGTCAAGACTATATCGTCCATTATGGCAATCAAGCCAGTGATCATCTTGTATATTTAAACCTGTTGCAAACTAACTTGTGTCTTCGTGGCAGGGAAGGCAAGGTAAGTATTGTGCAGGTGATTCAGACGGTCAGGTAAAATCCACCGAACGGTGGCACGTTCATTTCAGTAAATTCTATAAGCTGCTTACTTGTAAATGAACTAAGGCAAGATAGAAACCCACAAAATTTGCATGTTTCATTAAAATAACGTGTTGATTGGTATAGTTCGGTTAGCTCGCCTTCACCAGTATGTTTCGACATGCTGACCCTCGTTGAAACAGGTTCTCCGCACTAAGGCGAACCGAGTGAGGAGCCGAATTCGTCTTCCCGATCCAGTCCAGCTGTTGGCGCATCTTCACCGCACCCCTTGAAGCATTTTGAAGACTGAAGCTTGCAATTCTTCATACACAAATGCAGCTTCGTGGCAAAGCCGTCCTCCAGCCCAGAGGTCTTTATCATTTTGAAGTTTATAAAGGGATGTAATGTACAGGACTGATATCTCATTTTGAGTCAACACTTTTGTAAGCCCGTGTGACAATCTAGCTGACTCGTTCAGGAGTTTGTAATAGATGTTCATTATCAATAAAGAGAACTTTTTCATGTATCAAATATGTGTTTCAATTTATCTGCGTACTCTGAATATGTGATTGCTATGCAAATCATTAAAGCCTTGTGCGGGTGCAACCCCAGGCCCGCACGGCGGTCACAATTCGGGGGATGCCTCAACGATTCTATGGAATCAGGTCGTGACAACCGTCCCTCCCCCCTCCCCCACACAGTCCCGACGACACCACCCTCCTGCCGTTTGCGTTGCCCTACCCCCGCGCTGCTGCTCCACCGGCCCAAGCCGCTCGCCTGCCACCGCCCGTGTCGCGCTTTCGTACATGCCACCCGCTAGCTTTCGCACATGCCACCCGCCAGCCGCCACACGTGTGCGCTTGCCCGCGCTGCTGCTGCGCGCCCCCGTCCCCTCTGGTCATCGAGGCCGGAGAGAGAGGGGGGGCTGCCGGAGAGAGAGGGGGGATGGGTAGTTTTGTCTTCTTCTTCTTTTTTGGGTATTAACATAAAAATTATTATATAGTTGAGGGTATCAAGTTAGCACCTATCAAAGTTGAGGGTATCAAGTTGAACATTTTAAATAGTTGAGGGTATCAAGTTGAACATTTTAAATAGTTGAGGGTATTAAGTTGCAATTTAGCCTAAATATTTTTATAATTTTGTTAAAAAATAGTTCAAATATTTTAATTTATTTGAATTAAGATTTGTTAAATAATTTAAATATTGCTAATATTTATTCTTTAAATTTAGTTTTTAACGGTTTTAACTTTAGTTTTAAATATATATATTGGTGTGGAAGAGAAGAGAGAAAATTAATTTTTTTTTCCGTATTTTTTTGATAAATGGTGGAGGATGTACAAATGGCTTAGACGGCTCAAATTTGAACCATTTTCATGCCTCATTATAAGAGTAAAGATAATTCAATTTTTTTATAATAATTAAACAGAAAATTACATGTACAACATAAAATTTTTACAAAATTAATGTGGCATTACAAAATTTGGAGAAATTACATTCGAAGAACAAAAACGCCTTCCGGGTGGGCATAGTCATTCACAACATGTTTTTAAAAATATTGGATCAACGAAAACGTCCTTCAGATGAACATTTTTTTGCTAAAAAAAATGCATTCTGATGGACGTTTTTTGAGCTAAATTTTTTCTTTGGATTGGCATTTTTAACATAGTACGAGTAGTGTTATGTCTTATATATTATACATATATATGTCTTTGTAACATCAGGATACATGGAAATTTCTGGTTAGCTTGTGAAATAATAAGATATGTAGGTTTTGGATTCAAATCTTTCCATATACACATAAAAATGTGTATGAAAAAATTCGAACCCACTGCCTCCATATCTTGATATTATTACTTCACAAGCTAACCAGAAATTTCTATGTATCCTAATGTTACAAAGACATAATATATATATATATATATATATATATATATATATATATATATATATATATATATATAGGATGTCCTTCAGAAAGGACATTTTCTAACAAATATTCAAAGGAAATGTCCTTCAAAAGAAAAAAATGCTCTTCTGAATAATTTTTTGTTTACATGTAATTAAGAGAAGGATAAGATAATTAGTGCATAATAAATTTTATTCGTTACAAAAAAATTGTCCTTCAGAAGGACATTTTTTTAGCAAATCAAAGTTTGTTCTTTCATAGTAATTTCAACAAAGTGTAATTATGTACGATGATAACTGAATTATAAACAAATAAATAAATAATTTTGGTACTTTCTATTTATTTTTTATTCTAATAGAGATAAAAAAAAATAGTTATAGAATTCACATTCAAAAAAAATATCATGTAAGCCAAAGAGACTAATATAGACAAGTTTTTGGACAAGGTGGAATGCTCCTACATGACACGATTCAATTATTTTTTACAGTTAATAAGATTACTCAAATAACTCATTCTCTAAAAAAATGGACAAATAATATCACCTAATTTTGTACTAAAAGTCTATTCAAATGAAGATTAGTTCTTCATCACACATTACATAAGCATCTATTTAGCAAACTTCCAAAAAGTTTGCTCCCGCTAATCATCCATGTAGACAACAAATATGATATGTTTAACATTATCGGGGGAAAATAAATACAAAAAAAATGATAAAAAATTTAATTTAATATTTCTTTTATCATTATGATACCTGTGGTGTTTGGACACGTAAAAAAAAAATTAAAAAAATTGATCACAAGTTAAATCTAATAATAATAATTCTAGAAATACTATTGAATACAACAAAAGAGAGAGAGAGAGAGAGAGAAAAGATAGCATAATGTGGTCAGTATGATATATTATGGTGGTCTATGGGCTCGTCAATTTGTTGAATAAATATTGTCAAGAATTTCTTAGAAATAAGAAGTAGATTTATCTCAAAGGAAAAATTGTCATCAGTTGAAACAATTATGCAAGTGTTATGATCCTATTGTTCCACATCGGTCTGATAGAAAACTTGATGTGGGTTAATAAAAAATTAAGCTCTCACCTCTTGCTACCTTTTACCATGAGTTATTCGAAGGTTGGTATTAAATGATATCAAAACCTAAATCGTGACTTTTTGTTGCAATCGTATGACATGGACAGTTTTGTCGACATAGTAGTATTTCGTTCGGGACTAGAAGCCTAATGCAAAGACCGTCTACATCGATATTAAGCATGCGGAATGTGGTTGAATTTATAATTATCTATAGTCAACTTCGGTTATTCTAATAACCCCTAAAATTAATCTCTAGAAATACTAATTATTTTTATCTTAAATTATTGATTTGAATTAATTATCACCTAATTCCTTTTCCTCGAATTTTATACTAATTATCCTTAACCTGCTATTATTATTAGCCATTGTTAATTATTATTATTTTCCATTTCCTATTTCCCCACACTAATATAAGCCCTCATGATTTTCAAAGTTTACAATCACAATCATTTTAGCCAATTCATTTAGAAATCTGAAATCAATACTATTAAGTTCTTATATATATATATATATATATATATATATATATATATATATATATATATATATATATATATATACTCAATATTAACATATTTTTTAGTTATTATATATTTATTATGATTAAAAATAAAAATATTATCAAAACAATTATTATTTTTATTATCCTTAATTATGAATTAACTTCCTAATTAGATTATTCTTATCAAACTAAGCTACTATTAAATCCCTTAATTATTGACATACTCCTCTCACGTGAATAGTACGAATAATGTTCATACATCTCTTGACATTTCTTTTCCTCGCTCTCGAGCCTCTTGACACCCACACTTATCTAACCTTAATTTATACTACATATCTTCTCTACTGCAAACCTAAGTAGTTCTTCCCATACACCATATCTCTTCTCATGCTTAACCTCATTTCTTCTTTTTTCCTTAACACTATTGTACCATTTTCCTTCTGACTACATCCTTTTCCTTCTTCTTCTTCATGGATAATTCATACTACTACTCATTCATGAAGCTCCTCCGCCCGCACCCCATACTGTAACTAGATCCCGTCCAGTGGCCTGCCTGACCCCGTTTTATGCCTACCTATCCCACATCGGTCAAGCCCTACTTCGTCTATATGGAAATACTACATCCTCCAAATTGCACCCACGTGATTCCATCGTTGCAGAATGCCCCGCCAACTAAACTTGCCAGGTCGTCGTGCTCCGGCAGTATAGTCGACTCTATCGTGACTAGGTCGAATTCCAAAACCATCTTCTCCGACCAGGACCACTAGAGAAGGAGAAGTCGCAGGAGCAAAAAGAAGCATTTGTACCTGAGTATAATAGCAGTAGTATCTGTGACATGAAGATCCTCGGCGTAACTCGAGGGCCACCCTGCTTGCCTCACCCATCTCCGGTGAGACCCCCCTTCCGCGTTGACACGAAGTTATCGACCATCCTCGAGCCCAAGTCTGCGTCAAACGGGAAGTATATTCTGTAATGCCCTACTATGAACAGTGCATTATGATGGTTTGTTAGCAGAAGAGGCTTAGATTGGACTTGATTTCATGTGTAGGTATTATACGAAGTTTCTCGTGATCAGTGTATTGTTTGTTGCGGGCGGAGGCATCATGTTGGCCTCATAGACTGAATCGGCTGATTATTTCTGAGCTATACGAGGAGTCGTGTGCTTTGAATGGTGATGCATGCTTACTTAATCTTATCAGATTGGATGATTATAGAGCACAACTTGTTGTATGGTATACCAGTTAAGAGGATCGTACATCAGGTCAAATCGTGTTGTTGAGAAATCATGCAGTATCGACTCGATTGGAGCAATAGGCAAATTAGTATATATGGGTGGTTCTCTAGCCCTTCTTTTCTACTCATTCACGTACTTAATAAAATGAATTACCTTATTATCTTGCAACATTCATAGATCAATCATACCTGGTAGATTGTAACTAATAAGTAAAAGTCGTCATGCATATTGTAACAATGAGAATAGAATATTAAATGGTTGTAATTGTTAGGTGCAACAGTGCATGAGATTATGTAGTAAGAGTTTCGTATAAGAAGTAGAAAGTTATGGTACGATACCAAAGAACTATTGGTACTTGGTTGGTGTACTTCGTATGAGAATGGGCAGTTATGGCGTGATGCCACGGAACTGTTGGTATGTGATTTGGTAGACTTCGTATATATGATAAGCGAACAGTTGTATTACGGTACCATAGACTATTGGAATATGGTTTGGTACCACGGGACCATAGGATTGTAGGTATGTTTGGGACCTGCGGGTCGCCAATCGGAACATTAAATGAGATATTGATAGTACAAGAATGATCATTTTTGTGAGTAGAACGTACATTGCTTTATTTATATTATTATGTACCATGCATGTATTTATAGTTAAACTATTCACACATTTGCATGGTTATGGAAAACTTGTGCACAATATTTGGCTTTTTTGAACGATCGTCGTGATACCGGAATTATGTCGACCTAGAAGAAAATTATATGGAATGTGCTTCAGAGCATAAGGTATTACGGGACCTTTATTGAGGCTAGCTATATGCTCTGAAAGGACGTATATCAATACCATGTAATATACTTCATTGTGTCGATTCACTAATGACCTCATATAGATAGGTGGTATACTAATGTAAGTCTTATGCAGGGACGGTAAATATTTATTTCTGTCTTATGCAAGGATGGGCTTATCAGTTGTTCTAAGAAGTCACTGATGAGTGACATGATTTATATTTTTCATGTTTAACAAATTCTATCAATAAGACATGTTTACATGCTCTATGTTTCACTATATGCTATGGATATAAAATGTTAATCAATCATAGTCTAAATAACAAGATCACTTTATAAATTATATGCTTCGCATGAATACCAATTGTAGAATCATAAAAATCATACAGGCCGCAAAGAGGTCATACCCCCCTCAAAAATAAAAATAGGCCGCAGAGGAGCCACATGCGGCCTGATCAACCAAGGAGCTGGAAGCCGCATAGTACACCCCATGCGGCCTAAAACAACTACAGAGCATGGGAGTCGTATAAGACCCCCTTGACACAATATTCAATGCATGTCAGACTCCCTGACACATCACTCATCATACTGAGACGCTTCGAGACTCATGAAGACGGCGGCACAGAAAAAGATAAAAAGTCACATCAACTCATTGATGGCCTCGTCAGACATGCCACGCCACGTGCTCACTCATATGCGGCTACATACCCATGCAGTCTCGTCATCATGTGGCCAGAGTGTCCATCCGACCAAAGCAAAATGAGAGCACGTATGCGTCCATAATACCATATGGCCAGAGTGTCCATCCGACCAAGACCAAACAAGAGAACGTATGTGGCCACAATGTCATACGGCCAAAGTGTCCATCCGACTAAGGCCAAACGAGAGCACGTATGCGGCCACAATGCCTTGTGTCCAGATTATCCATTCGACCAAGGCCAAACGAGAGCACGTATACGGCCACAATATCGTATGGCCAGAGTGCCCATCCGACCAAGGCCAAGCAAGAGCTCGTATGCGTCCACCACGCTATGCGGCTAAGACGTTATGCTGCTCTCGACTTACAGGATCTTTCCGTTACAACCGAAGAAGATTTCTCGTACGATCAATGCTGACTATGTGTCCAACTGACCAAGTCACGCACACAACGGGTTAAAAATAACTCCGAGATCTTATCAATAATATATCTTAACCAAGATCACGTGGCAGCCTGCCCGTGGCATGCGACTACAGTTACAATCGTATTTTATTGAAGGAGCCCTATGCGGCCACCAAACAGAGGCATATGCGACATCGATAGTCCATCAGCATAACGACTATAAATAGCAGGGTAGCATGCCTATAAGAGAAGGGGCAAGCTACATACGTGCACACAAGCTCAGGTGAGAGAAAACAAAATAGGGCATCATCATTCCCTCGTCAGACCATCAACGGAGTAAAGGAGCCGCTGCAGCGCTCGATCTCCATCGTCATGACCCAGATAAAAAGTATTGTACTTAAAAATTATGTCTATGATATCTTCGTACTTTTTGTTCGTTGTTTAAAAAAATTTATTCATCACCTGTAATGGCGAACAAGGTGGCGACTCTACTGTGAACGTCCTTCTCCTCTGATAAGAAGGCAATGGCGCAGTCTGATATGGACAAACTGGGATCCATCCAGAGGATGTTGGTGATGTACTTCGACCAACAAGCGTTCGAGAAAATGCTCTCTGGGGATAGTGTGAGTCCTTCTCCAAGGCTAGCAAAGCTTAAGAAGATCCGCAGGACATGGGTAGCAAAGGCCGCTGCACCTCACCTAACTATGGAGCATGCGCTCTCCGCTTCTCTACCTGTTGTTGAAGATGTTCATCATGCGTCCATCCAGGCTGACCCTGTCCATGCGGTAGTCGAGGCTGTGAAGAAAGGTGCTCAGCGCCCAAACTTTGGCAAAAAAAAAATACTACGATGCCAAAAATTTGGATGCTGAGGCACGCCCTCACAGTGGCAGAAGTTTCATCTTCGACCGAATTTTACGTAGCGCTGACTCCATGTGCCTTGCTGAAAAATGGAAAGATATGAACTTGGACTCTTCATACTACGCACCAGCGCGTGCTAGGACGAAGAAGTCTAGGGCAATACGAGCTCGCCAAGCTCAAGTAATTGCTCATTCGATCGATCGTCAGCACGCGCTGCTAACTATGCGTGCCTCTGATGAAAGTCGTACAAAATCGGCCCATGCGTCCAGCCCGCAGTAAAAATCGAACAAGGTCAGTCTAAAGAGTCTTTCGTTAGCAACCTGGGGCAAGTTCTTGTATAAACCCCAGGTCAGGAAGCAAAATCAAGGCCTATATACCCATGTGCTTGGTCTATCCGGACTCATAAGAAGGGTGCAAAAGTGAGTCAGCCCTCGCTTGACTTGCGCAACGTGATCAATCACAAGCGCAAAGCGAGAAAAATAACTACGGCATACGAAGTGTCCTCCCCAGGGCATCACTGTGCCAACATTATCATCAACTACTGTTGTAACAAAGCAGCAACACCTATAAAAAAGTAGTCGATATTCCAGCGGCTTCAACCAAGGGCACCCACCCAACTGCAACTCGGAGAACAGGTACAAGCACAAGAGAAAGATGAGTTGCCCTTTGCCTCGTGCTTGGAAGGCCTCCTCCAAAAGGGGAGATCGGAAGTCCAACACCTCCAATACGTCACTTTCGGCCAACAGGTCAAGAAGACGGGTCTAAGGAGGACAAGTAGCGGTGTCACGACCCAATTTCGTAGAATCAAATGAGGCGTCCCCTGAATCATGAT